>CM031242.1:894203828-894803828 GCA_018340775.1 Taxus wallichiana var. yunnanensis
TATAAAAAAATTGATTTTTAGACAACGTTATGGCTAAGTTGTTGTCACAAAAAATTTGCGTAGCTTCCTCTTGTTTCATTGTAAATCTTTCAACACTCGCCTCATCCAAACAACTTCACATCCTGCTCCTGCTTTGGCTACATACTGCAGCTTCTGCTGAAGATAATATTACAATGGTTTGCTTCTTTGATGCCCATGAAACCACTCCCTGTTCCAAAGTGAAAATTATAGCCGATGTGATTTTCTCGATCATCTATACTTCCAACACTGTCACTATCTCAGTATAACCAATTAATTTGAAGTCATCTAGACTTGAATAAATAAGTACACGATTCCTTGTTCCATGTACATACCTCAAAATTCATTTTCTATCTTGCCAATGTGAATATTTTGAAGATTCCATGAACCTTGATATGAGGCTCACACCATACATGATATCGGGCCTCAGGCCATCAAATACATAAGACTTCTAACCAATTTTTTAAACAATGTTGTATCCACAAATGATTCTTCATCCTCTTTTCTCAACATCAAACCTACTACAACTGGTGTTGGTGTTGGATTACAATTCAACATGTTAAACCTTTTCAAAACATCATTTACATACTATTCTTTTGAGATAAAAACTTCACCTTCTGATTTTTGAACTTCAAATCCCAAAAAATAATGCATAAGACCATTATATTTCATCTCAAACTCCTTCTTCACGTCTGATTTGAATGACTCAGAGATAGATTTCCAAAGAATGATCAAATCATCTACGTATAAACAAAAAATTAAAATTTTACCTTGCTCATTTATCTTGGTGTATAATATAGGCTCACTACTGCTCCTAGTGAAACCATTCTCAATAAAATAAGAATCTATTCTAATGTACCAAGCTTTAGGTGCTTGCTTGAGACCATAGAGCGTTGTCTTCAATCTATATAGTTTTCCTTCATGAGCTTCAATCTCATAACCTTTTGGCTGATTTACATAAACTTCCTCCTCAAGGAATCCATTTAAGAATGCTTATTTAACATCCATCTGATAAATAGGCAATTTGTTTTGAGCTGCATTTACTAAAACCATTCTTACCGTGTCCAAATGTGCTACTGGTGAAAATGTTTCATTGTAATCAACTCCATATTGTTGTGTAAAAACTCTTGCAACCAGCCTTGCTTTGTGTTTTTGTACTTTTCCATCAGCATTGTATTTCATCTTGTAGACCCACTTGACTCCTATCATGTCCTTTCCTTTTGGAAGATCCACCAACTCCCATGTTTGATTCTTTTCTATAGCATCGATCTCATCATCCATGGATTTTTCCCAAACTTCACTATTTATATCCTCTTCATTATATATTGATCTCAGTAGCCTGAAAAATAATGCAAAAACTAAAAATGAATTAATTGTATCAACATTATAAATCTCACTTAGACTTCTTATTTTCCGTTGCGCAGGACTATTCGGTGCAGGACTGCTTTGTGGTGGTGGAGTAGCTTCTTGTGTTCTCTGTGGTGTCTCTTGCATGGATGAAGATGGCTTAAATATTGGAGACCTCCTAACTGTAGATGGAGGTGTAGCTTGTGTTACAACTTGTGGTGCATGTACAATATTTGTAGATACTGTACCTTGCTGCTCTAAAGTTTCATCTCTTATATCATCATGTGGAATAGTTGTTGCTATACTCACTATTTTCTCTATACTTCCATCCCATGCTTCATTCTCAATAAATTGTACATCCCTGCTGATCACAACCTTTCTAGTGACTGGATTGTACAACTTGTATGCTTTTGTATTCTCTAAATACCCAACAAAAATACACTTTTCTCCTTTGTTGTCTAACTTCTTCCTTAGCTCATCAGGTACATGTGCATACACTACACAACCAAAAATTGAAATGTGAAACAATGTGTTTCCTTTTAGTCCATGCTTGTTTAGGAACCATGTTCCTAACAAGTTTCGTTGCACACCTATTCAAAATATAAACAAAATTTGCTACATGTTTCGCCAATAATCATTTTGAATATGTTTTTCCTTCAACATGCTTCTCACCATCTCTATGATGGTTCTATTTTTCCTCTCTACCACACCATTTTGATGTGGTGTAAACCTGGTAGTAAACTGCTTGTGTATACCATGATATCTAAAAAAATTCATAAAATCATTAGAAACATACACATCTCCTCTGTCCGTTCTCAGAACTTTGATGTAGTATCAACTTTGCTTCTCCACTAATGCCTTGAACTGATGAAATGTATCAAAACCATATGATTTATTTCTCATAAAATAAACCCATGTCTTCCTTGTGTAATCTTCAATGAATGTCATAAAATAAATACAACCTCCAATAGAAGATGTATGCATAGGTCCACATAAATCGAGTGTATAATATCAAGTGGTGCACTTGCTCTTGCTATTTTGCAAACTCGAATGAATCTCTTTGTTGCTACCCCAAGATACAACATTCACATACCCTTTCCGCTTCAATCAATGGCATACCTTTAACCATATTCTTTCTATGTAATAAATTCAAACCTCAAAAATTCAAATGTCCATACCTTAGATGCCAACGCCATAATTCATCCTTCATGATCGAATGAAAAACTAAGTGTGTTCCTTCAAAGTGCATAACTCAACCGTATTTACACAAGAATTGCTACAAGACTCACTTGCTATAGCACAAACCTGATTTGCATTGGTGTAGTACTTTGTTACACTAGCGTAGGAATCTTTTACCTTGGCACAGACTCATCTGCTTGAGCGCAGGACTTAGCAAAAGGCTGATTTGAGTTAGTGCGTAACTTTGCTACAAACCGAGTTGCTGATTTTGCAGCAAACAAATCTGATTTCTTCTTTTTCCGTGATTTAAAATCAACCGTAAACATTTTATTTCTTCTCATCTTCACTTTTGGAATCAACTAAGTGCTACGATATTTTTCCATAATCACGCACTCATTGTCTTCCATATAGACTTGGTATCCTTTATGTACCAGCTTGTTCAATACTCATAAGGTTATGTTTCAAACCTGCAACATAGTAAACATCTTTCATACTTGTTTGATCCCCTTATCTTGTTACAATACTAACAATTCCTTTTCCTTTCGTAGACACAATATTATTATTTCCAAGAATTACATCACTCTTAACTAAATAATCCAAACTAGAAAATAAATCTAAATTACCCGTCATGTGATTACCGCAACCCGAATCCAAATATCATACATCACATGGAATCTCTTTTGACAAATTACATTCAATAGGGGATAAAGAAGGTATTTCTTCGAAAATCCTTGTGCATGTAATAAACATAGGTTTAGAAATAAAACTTCCAACTTGATTTTTATTTTGCCTCTCCCGATCATATTGTTGTTTCTTGCAATCATAAACATAGTGCCCATACTTTTGCAATAATGACAATGAATATGAGACTTATCTTTTCTCTCACCATAACTGTTTTCTTGATTTTTTCCTCTTCCACTTGATCTTGATGAACTGATGTTACATCCTCTAGATGGACTTCTTTGTCTTCCTCTTGGGATGAAACTACCTCTTATTTTTTCACGAATATCTAATGCCCGAGATGCAAAATCCCGATCTACACTTACATGTGATATATTCATCATATGTTCATGATTGATTAGTGATGCATGTAACTCATCAATAGAAAATCCGACTCGAGATCCTTAGTTTCTTCAATAGCAACAACTAAAGGATCAAATTTTTTAGGAAAACTTGTAAGAAATTTTTCAATAGTCCTTATGTCTTCAAGAGTCCCACCATGGGTTTGATTTGATTGACTAAACCAACTACATAAGTAAAAAAATATTCTATGTAATCTGAATATTTTAGTGCTAAATTCTCAAAATCCCTACGAAGTAATCAGTATCTTGGTGGTTTTTAGTTTCTTCTTACCTCGATATGCAACTTGTAAAGTATCCCATGCACTCTTTTCTTGACTAGCTGCTACAACTCTTGTAAGAATGATTTCATGCATCACTTGATGAATATAGAAAAGAGCTTTGCCATCCTTATTTTGTAACTCCTTCAAAGTATCTTTCTCTTTCCGAGAAAGTGAAGTATATGTTGCTTTGCATCTGCGGGCTCTATATACCCATCTTCAATGATCTCCCACATGTCTTGAGATATGAATATCAAATTCATGGTTAACAAATAGTATTCGTAATTCTTTCCATTAAATTATGGTGTCTGCATGCTTGATGTAAAATCCATAACTTGCTACCAATTTAGTAAGCTCCTGGAATAGCCTTCTCTAATACCAATTTCTGGAAAATCTACATTCTTATACAACAAACAACATAAAAGAAATAAACAAAACAATTAAATAACTTGCTTAAACAGAAGAATATTAAAACAAGCACTACTGTACATAATCTCCATTAATTAACTCATACTTAGAGCTTCGGCTCAAATTACAATGAAGTCTGTGCATGTAACACTTCTCTAATTCTGCCTGTGCATACAAAGCAATTACAATTGTTGTTATTTAAATAGAATAAGTCGCCCACTAATATCTCTTCAACTGATCATTCTAAATTTAAAATCGTGCTTTAAAATAGCTGCATGTTGTTCATGAATTAAAGTAGATTTATTTGAATTAAATCTAATCCTAAAAATAAGACTTTAACTAAAGCAAGACTCATGCTAAACTAAAGAAAATTAAATCTATTTTTAATCCTTCTAAAAAGCTACAGTTGGAATTAGCAATGCATGGTGCATGCATATTTCCAATAATTTCATAATAGTATGACCCAATCTTACCTTTAGAAACATGGTTGAGTTGAAAGAATAACTTGGTCAAGTTGATAAAGGCAATATCGAGCTCAAGACACACAAAGGAGATAACATTGAGCTTGAGCTTGTATATGGTGAGATGGGTCGAAGTAAGAAATTATAAGTTGGGCATTAAAAGCAGAGATCAAAGCTACCATTCAACCAAGATGGATAGGGAACCATAAGGGGTTGAGATGATTGAAACGAGCTCGAGTTAATACATTACAATCTAGGTTTTCAACACAACGCCCGAGCTAGTAATGAGAGCTCCAAGGGAGAGATACAAGAAGGTGTAGTGAACTAGGTTCTCATCGTAGTAAGATTTGTGAAGAGGCCAAGATCAAAGTACGAAATCCCAACACATCTAAACTTAAAAAGAGATACAAGAGCTAAAACAAAAATACAAATAGATAAAATAAATATAGATAAAATGCAATGAAACCTAACTCGATGCATGAAAACTCAACTAAAATGTAAGACCCAGATTTCAAGGTCAAATGCAAAGATAAAAAATTCCATCAAATAGCTTACCACTAGTAAGAGAAGAATCGAGTCTAAGTGGAAAGAACTTGGTGAGTTCAGTATAAATAATGGTGACCTAAGTAGTAAATATGGCTGAGTGGAAATAGACCACAACAAGCTCTAAGGAAATCATAGTGAGAAATGAAACCCCAAGACTGGGATGTAAATAAATCATCGAACGAATCAATACAAAACAATGGTAAGCCTTCAAATGTCACAATGAGTTGGGAATCACCGCGATGGTCCGGGTAAAGCCCTTAATCAATCACCACCACGATATTGAACCCAAAAAGACAACGTAATATGGTTAAGAAAAGGAAATGAGCTGAAGATTAAAAAACACTTCAAGATCCAAAGTGATCGAGAAATGAACCCCATGGCCAAGTTGAAGCCAATTAAAACCAAAATCAAACAATAGAGAAATTCGGGCTGAGATGGTGAAGAGGAAAAAAATGAGTTATAGTAAAAAATTAAGATCGAGCTCAAACAAAACATAATATTACACAAGCTCAAGTTATTCTATTGGCATCTAAAGGAAAAATTTCTAAGGGTTTTCCCATGTGTAGAGCCTCTACGAAGACCAAGTGTAAACGATAAGTTTTCAGTTTAAGACCTAATTGAAGTGGTTCAAGTAAGTTGTTTTCAACATGGTAAAATTTTATGATGGGTAAAACCACTTTGTTTAGTTATGACCTTATTCATCCTTTCCATGCCCAAGTAAGTTGGGCTTTAATAATGGTTTTGATTACTATAAAATTTACATGGTGAGGAATGATGCCTTGCCAAGGTTAATGAACAAATAACTACCACATTATCACCTCATACATGTATATGTGCCAAAGGGCCAAAGGAAAAATAACTATTATCTTAACTCGTTGTAAATATCTTCCCCCGGGTAGATATGGACAAGCGTAAGAATATGGAAATCAAGAAGCTCAAACCCCGACATTTATTGTTGGCACAGTAAAGGGTACACAAAAAGAATGTCGACATGTAAATGGATGCGCCAAGGCACATGTAAACGGCACATGTAAACGGCAGAATAAGGTGTAGGTAAAGGGTGCATCACATAAGGTGTCGACATGAAAAAGTTCGCGCCAAGGCGCAGTAGAAGGCGCACGTCAAAGAGTGTCGACATGAACATGGATGCACCCTGGCGTAGGTAGAAAAGTGTCGACATGAACATGGATGCGCCCTAGTGCAGGTAGAAAAGTGTCGACATGAAAATTTTGTGCCAAGGCACAGGTAGAAGGCACACGTCAAAGAGTGTCGACATGAACATGGATGCGCCAAGGCACACCTTTGGGAGGTGCAACATTTTGAGCACCGACAGAGCGGACACGACCCGGATATTCAAATGGCCATAACTTTTCACAGGAGCTCGGATTCACGCAAGTTTGGAATTTTCAGAAAGCTTATGAGGTCCTCTCTCGTTAAGCTACAACCGGATATCTTTAATTGGGTGGGAACAAATTCTTAAAAATGCAAAATACAGTTCACCACTTTTTTGGGTTTGCTAGGGTTCTCACCTACCACCATAATGAGATGAATTAAATGCAACTTGAGGTGGTTGGGGTAGATTTGGAATTCCTCTCTCTTTTATCTCTCATTCTTGCTATAAATTGTAAGGAGGGGCTTCTTTCTAAAGGTTGTACATTCTTGTTTTGCCCTCCCTTCTTCTCTTTGGTAGGTAAATTTGTGGAGATCAAACCTCCCATTTAAAACTATAATGCAACTTTGCCTCTTGGCACTTTGTAGTGTATTGTATCAATCTTTGGAGCAAATAATACATGTCTCATGGATGATTCTCAACCCTCTCTCGTGTTCATTTGCATCCTTTTGATATTTCACCGCTAATCTGCTTATCTCAGGTACTATATTGCATTACATTTTAATGGTTTGTGTTTATTGGCAAGACAGTGTTTTCTTCATTCCTCGGTTTATCACCTTTGTTAGTTTAGGTTTATTTTTATGCATCTCCTTACCATGTCTCCTTGGCAAGTTAGATTAGATTTTTGAGTAAACCCTCTCGCATTTTCACGTGTGCATCTGAATAGAGGAATAGGAACCGACCTTCATCCAGAGAGCTTTTCCGATTTCGCAAGGTCCCACACTTGGGAAAAGCTCCATGTTATGCAATCGCACTAAGAGTCTCAACCCATCAAGTTGCAGACATTCACGGGTGCTATGATTCGCCATCAACATAACCTTTTTAAATAGGAAGTTCTTTCCTTTTTTTGATTTTTTTTGCAAAAAGGAGGGTTGACTAGAGTCAACATAGAAAGATAAAATCCATGCAAGCTTGTTGTGATAATTTATAAATCATGCAAATAATAATAGTATTTTTATTATTATTAGCTAATTGAATTTAATATCAAAGGGGTGGAATTATGCATGTGAGAGAAAATACACCTGGCATTGGATTTTTCTCCAACTACCTGATTGAGGTTGTAAACTTAGAACTAGAGTGTTGAGCAGCTCCTGCTCCACTTCTTTCCCTCTTACTTATCCTTATTTATTTCTATATGTACCCAATATTTTGAAGTATGTAGGGGACTTGTGATTTTTTCATGCCAAGGCTACGCTAATTTTTACTACAACACCTATTTAATAAAATAAAATACTGAATTCCTCCATTTACAACTGAATTGAAGTGTGTTACATTAGATTCAGTGGTGTGTTTAAGTGAATAAATTATTTCCTTTGCATTTTTATCAAACTCATCACCTCATTTAAGATTTTTAAATCTTTCACAGAGTATTAAGTATAGATTTAGTTTATTAATAATTTTCAAAGTTTAATGACCCCATATTTTCCCTCTCATCCTTTATTAACAGCTTGTTAATTCCTTTTGTGAGTGTGAAAGTCAATAAAATAATAAATGAAGTGAAGTTTTCAGGTCTTGACGAGTCAAATAGTGTCTTATATGAAATCATAGGTATGAAAAACATTAGTGTATCACCTAAATTTTACATGCTTTCTTTAAGTTAATGCTATTTCTCTCCCTTGCCCCTAAAAAGAGACTAGTTTTTGTGATTGATCAAGGGAAACATACCTCTCCAGAGGTTCTTTTCAACATTGATTCACCCACAATTAGAAAATATCCCATTGTATCAAGTGAAGAAAAGGATTACATGCACTTCTTCAACTCAAGGTGCTCTTTAGATTGATAACAGTCACATGAAATACAATGACCTCTTGGTATGAAAAAATTTGGCTTGCTAAAAATACCTAGAACACTTTCATACAAATGTTATTGATCATAAGTTTAAATCTAGATCCCACAACCTTTTCTTTCACCTCGCAAAGATCTATAAAAGTTGAGTATTAAAATATGTCATTTTCCTCCTCCTCAATAAATACCATTTTATTGCGCTACAAAATGCATGGTAGTGCCTAAATACGGTGGAAAAAGAATGATTTCTTCTTCTTCTTTTAGATTTATTAGCATCCTAAATTGTCTTATGAAAATACATTAAAAAGAAAAAAATATTAATGCAATAAGAAAATACTATCGTAGTATGGCCAAATGAGTTTTTAGTAAATGCAAAACAAAATAAATATTAAGGATTAAAATATTTAATAATTATTAATAACCATAATTTTTTTTTATAGACAAGCTCAAATTGGCTACTTGCATGATTTCTTCTCTATACAAACAAAATTGCACATGTTAATGGATTGTTATGGAACTTTACATTGAAATGGGAAATCAATACACATTAGTGTTAATTTTTGTTTGAGTTTAATGTTTTGTGTTCTTATTTTTATTTAATCAATTCCAAAAGGATGTATTTGTAATTTTTCTATAGTGGTTTATATTAAGGTGAAAAAATTTGTGTCATACTCTTGTCAACATATTTCATGACTGTTAGATTGTTCCTACTCATTTTAACATTAATAATTTGATTCCCTTATTTGTTAGTCTCTTATTTATAATTGATAAATGGTGTTATTGAAATTTTGAGACGGCATTTTATTGCACTTTTAGCTCCATAAAAATAGTAAAATAGTATATTAGTTCTATCCACAACAAGCTTTATCAAGCACATGAATTCAAAACCTATTCCACCATTGTCAAAGTTCATGGTCTGCCCTTTTACATTGATGGAAATTATTTGGATAAATATCTTATTAGAGCTATTTCACCATACGCAAAAAATAGACATGCATCAAGTAGTAGGAGGTGTTTATTTTTGTAGTTTTGAGTGCCCTTTTTGATATGTATAGAAAATTTGTAAGCATACATAGGGTGTGTCAATTAATTTTTACTATTGGAACAAATGTTTATATTAATGTAAAGGAGAGTTACATAACAAGGTGACTGACAACTCATGGTCCCATAAAATTCCATAAGGCCAAGGAAAGGATGCCACAAGGGAAAAACAAAACACTAAAAAGGGATTACAAGAGCACACCAAAAGGGAAATTAGATATTATCTAAAATATACAAAAGAAACATCAGAATGTGCCACCACCTCACCATGTGGAGGGGGAGGATCATCATAAGGAGGGATGAAAGCCCCGCTAGTAGTATCATCAGGCTGTTGAATCTACTTCCAAACCCTCCTACTCGGAAACCACATCTCGAAGAGGCACCATAATTCCCCACCCAAGTGGTTATGATCCCGCAAGAGTATTCATTGCTAGCGGCGGAGAGCTCCACTAAGGAGTACAGAGATGCCTTTCCCCATCGGGGGTGAACTCTATACAGTCCAAATGAGAATGAGGAAAAGTGAGGCCAAGGGGAGGTTGAGTGCTAGCTACGAGAGTGGATATTTCGATGTGTATTCAAAGGAAGTGATCATCGTGGTGGCGAGGGCCGATGTGGTGGTAGCAAGACAGATTGGGAGAAACTAGGCTTATGGTACATGGTGCACTCCCTTAGCGATCTAGTAATTCCCGGAGAGGTGCAAAATTTCAAAGAAAACTTTACAAAGATGAGCTTGAATATGAGATCACATAGTAGACAGAATAATCACCTTGTCATTAGTAGAAAATATGAGAACCGTAAGATCATTATTGAAAATAAAGGAATTGGAAGATTTCCAAATATGAAATAAAATGGATGCATAGAAAAAATGCCATAAATTAATGATAGAATGATGTCATGGAATAAAGTCCCCAAATAAATCCAGATGACAGGAGAAAAATTTAGGGTGATAAGGAGAAAACAAGCAATGAATCCAATGCCAAATAGCCTGCGCACACTTGTAAAACTAGAAAAAATGTAAGAAAGACTCTGGGCTAGAGTAAAAGGATCGCTTTAGGGGGAAATGGAAATATACAGAAATTATTCACCTAAAGGAAGACCTTGATCAATCAAGTACCAAAGAAAATCATTAACTTTAGGTTCAAGAAGAGGGTTCCAACCACGAGTAAGCTTTGTGAAGATAGGTAGTGGGCATCAACCGGAGTCCCAGTGAGAATTTAACTTTGTGATTTTAGGTGACATAGGATAAAGAAGCTGATAGAAATTGTGAGAATTGTAACTTAAATTTTCTATATCCCGATTCAATCGCCAAAGGTGCCACCAGAAGTTGGTGGACAGAGGCCAACTTTATGAAACATCATATTTAGAAGAAGCTCCCGAGTCTTGCAAATAAAAGGAACATACGAATTCTATAAATTGAATTTGGCTTTATGTTGAGGCCAAGAAATCCAATCTCTCGTGGTGAAATAGATCCCAGTATAGTATGAATGCCTTTGTGAAAATTTGAATGGATTTGACCTAGGGAGTTTAGCTAATAGAAGCATGCCTTCGTAAAGAATTGATGACCACCGAGGTCAGTGAGTATTAAAGGAAAGGACAATGTGAAATCATCACGAATGATCTATAAAAAGGCTTCACCTTCTCCAAGGCTTTCTAAATTATCTTAGCCACAAAGGTACCCAAAATATCAACTGGAGAAGATGTAATAATAGGAGTATATAGACCAATACCATTCCATCTCCACTTACCATATGCGGCACTAGATTTAATATAATGTCTCAATAGATTTTGCATGCATCGATCCCCGTAAACACTGTGGATGTAACGCCCACAAAAATGAAGTTCTAAAAACACGCTAACTCCTAACACTTAGCCCAAAATTGTGACTAATTTTTGTTTTGTTTAAGTTATAGGAAGGTTACAAGGATGCTTTTACCCTTAGGGATATTAAATTAACTTACATCACTAAACTCAACTTTAAGATCGAAAGGCCATGTCTAGTTGAAATATTAAATTTTGAAATTACCTTACCTCTAAGGTTGGTTAATTAAATGTCAACTAGGAAGGGCCATAGCTTAATTCAATTAGTTAAATGTTTTCTCTTCTTAGTTAATCTTCACTCCAAATATGACTAACTTCATACTTAATTAATCTAGTTTCATTATCCTAATATTTTAAAGTCATTTTGATATTTGATGGGGCCTCAAAAGGCAATCCTGGGGATTCAGGAGGAGGTGGAGTGATTAGAGATCACAGAGGTTGTTTTGTTGTTGATTTTTCTAGCAAAATGGGTAGGCAAACCAATCACTACTCGGAAGCTTTAGCAATGCTTTGGGGAATAAGGTTAGCTAGAGATTGTAATATTTCCAATATTATAATTGAGGGTGATTCGCTGAACATTATCAATTTTTAAACCAAAAACAACCTCCAAGCTAGTCAATCAGGGACTTTATAACTGAAGCTATTGATATTTGCAAGAGTTTTGATAATTTTAAAATCAAACATACCTACCAGAAGGCAATAGTGTGGCAGATGGTTTGGAAAATATTGGGGTAAACAATACATTGCAAACTTGGCTAAGGGGTGACACTCTTCCTATAAAAGTACGTGATGACATCATCAAAGATATGCATGACTTGGAGTGTAATCATTAATAGATGTAGGGAAGATGCTAAGGAGTGGTTTATTAATTGCAAAGTGAGGATTAATGATTACAATTTTCCGCATGTTTTGGAGGTCTTCAAAAGCAGAGCAGAGGATGAATTGTATAGATTTCAAATTTTTACCGTTGTGAGAAGTAGAAGCATCATAGGCAAAATGGGGGAGTGCCTTGCAAGATTGAGCCCACCCATAATCTAGCATGGAAAATGATACAGTTCTCTGGAACTATTTGCAAAAAGGGGGTCTTACAAATTTTATTGAAAAGATTCAAGGTTTTGATCAGGATATTTCAATAAAATTCATGAATGGTTGGAGGAATCACACTGTTGAGTATAGTAATATCAAGGTCGAGATTTCCGAGGAGCTAATTTCCCAGGTCACCGGGCTTAATCTATGGAACCAAATTCTTCAACAAGCGCGTGGATAGAGAGGTGGAGGCTAAAAATTTCCTCGATGAGGGGGAGAATCTGGAGTTTGTGACGGCTGGCATCAAAATAGCATCTATTCCTGAGCCCTTCACTGAGATTGCAAGGATGGTGGTAAGGTACGTTACTCTGGAGGGGAGATTTGTCACTATCCCCGTAAGCACTTAATTTTCCTTAATCACTTTCGCAGGAACCTTACCATAAATTTTCCTCATTATTTGCTGAATTCATTGGAGAAATTTGTTCTTGAGGTGCAAAATCACACAAGGGCTGTTCCCCTTCACCAAGGGTTGATCCTACTCATCCACCGCCATTGCTTAGCCTCACTCGTTGCCCCCAACCTACTCCCCCCCTCCATTCCTCCCCTTGCCGATAGAAAACTTGACATTGCTACCCCCAGCAGGAAGAGGAAAGAAATGAAAGCTAAGGTCCCTCTGCCATCTTCACAGAGGGTTTTAAGAAGCCATAAAGATCTGGAACTTGCAGAGAATTTACTTCACATAAGTAAACCAATGAAGGAATCTAAAGAAGTGGACCTGTTGGTCAGGGTTGAAAAGATGGAAAAGGAGATTCATGACCTAAAGAGTGCTATTAGGGATATGGATAAAACAAAGGGCAAAAGGAAGCTATAAAACTCTAAAGAAGATGATACCACTGCTGAAATATTCAAGAAGCTTCTCTCTCTAGATGCCAGGCTTGGCAATGCAAAAGGGCGTAATGACTGTATCCTCTCAGCTCTTAAAAGTATCTATAATTTTATAGAGCAACATGTGCAAAGTATATGCAGTCTTAGTGGCATTACTGAGGATATTTGGGGATCAAAGGAGAACAGAGATCTTGCAATTTCCTAGGAAGATTTGAAAGATCCATCCCAGGCCACGGCCATTGCGTTCTTCATCTCACTCCAAATGATTAAGGCCAAGATTGACCGAGCTGTCAAGTGATGTGGTGCCCTATTGCTATTTACTGGCGGTGAAGTTGTTGTTGTTTGGTGATTTTGATGTTGTTTTTTGACTGGGATGACCAGTGGTGGTTCCCTCTTGTTCGTTTTTTTATCTCTTTCACTCTTATTCGGATCACTGTTTGTCTTGATCCTGTTTTGTTACCTATATTGTATTATCTGGCTATTGAGCCTCCTAGTCTATGGTGTTTGGCATATCTAGGTTTGGTTTCTCTTCTTTTGTTATCTGGATTTTGAGCCTTTTTGTACATAGGGTATAGTCCCTTCAAAACTATTTATCCATAATAAAAAAATATTTTAAAGTCATTTTAATTCATTCTTACAACATACTAAGGACTAAAAGAATCTTTACACCCCAAGGCAATTTACATGGCCCCAATCACCCATCTACACATACTCTTAAGGATTTTAATTTAAACATTTGAAATTCATTCCCACAAAAAAAAATTAGGGTGAAACCTCCACCCTTAGATCAAATAAATCTTGGCCACTAGATCCTAGGGTTCCAAACTAGCCCTAAATTTCCTTATGAATTTTTATTAAAAGCTTTTCCTTATCCTATTCTTCTCATTTGGTCTATTTCCTTTTGTTAAAATTTGTAGGTTGGAGAGGAGGAAGCCATGGGAGCAAAGGAGGAAGAGCCATGGAGGATTCTATAAGGAGATATAGTTTAGATTAGCTTAGATTAAAGTTTTATTGTTGTTATTACTTCCATTCAAGGATTGGGAGGGGTTTCCCTCTACCAATTTGGTTTTATTTCTAAACTATATGTATTTGGGGAAACCAAATCCCATTAGTATAAATGAGCAGGAATGTTTTTTAATCTTCCATTTGTATGTTTATATTTCTCAAATCTAGGGGTTTACCCTTTTTTGCTTTCTCGGGATTATCTAGGATAAATTTTACAACTTAGAAATTGGTATATTCCCATTAAAAGTTTCACACAAAGTGCGGATCCGAGGAGTTTTGTAGCAAGTGACGAATCGCCACACAGAGCAGCACCGGTGGTTGGGACCATCGCCCTTCCCCGGGTGACAAACCACAGATCGCCACTCCTAATGAGTGGCGGTTCTGAGACCGCCACCTTACCCCGAGCAACAGCTTATGGGACCGCCACTCTTTGCATGGCGGCGGTCATGTTTCTAAAAATAGAACCTTAAAACTGGAATTTTCTCTAAAACTAAAAGTTATTAAAAGGTACTAAAATACATTCTGAACTTGATTTTATGCTCTTAAAGTTTCCAGTTTTGGAATTTCATTTCATTAGTTCATTTCTTAATTAAAATTACTCATTTAAAACATTTAGAAATCCAATAGTAACAACTAGATCTATTCCAGTTTGTTCAACTAAATTTTCTTTCTATTTCAAAAGTAAAATAACAGATTTTATATCTACTTCTACATTGTTATTTTCTTAATACAAAATCAATATTTCCAAACACAATAAACTTCAAACTTGTTCTCTTGTTCCCATTTTTACTATAACATATGTATGTTCAAAACAACTATAATAACTTTATTTTCCATTCCAATTTTACTATGTATACATTTTCAACATCTACAACTTCTATATTTATTATTTCATATTTACAATGAAACCACTTCACAATGGAAGTAAACTTTCTTTTCCATTGAAAATAACTCATATATTTTAACACAATGAACTACTCTTCTCACAATATAACCAAGATTCCAAATAAAGAGAATTACTCTCTTTTCTTTTTTTGTGTAAAACTAACTCTAGAATACAAATATTTCTTCTCTTTTTCAATATATAATACAAATTTCATAACCAACAATGGAATGCAATTTTCCTTCACAAGTTCAATACAATGTCCTCCACTTAAAGTGGGAAATCATACAAGAATATAAACTAAAAGTAGAATACAATATTACAAGTTCCTCCACTCTAAGTGGGAATAACACAAAGAAAGTTTCACAAGGTCTCCAACAAAAATCCAAGCTTCACAACTCCATCAAGATAAATCCTCCAAGATGTGTTTGATTCACAAAAAAATGGGGGAGAGGTAATGCTCTCTACCCAACAAAGATATCCAATGGAGAGGAGATGCCATCCTCTCCATTAGGCCCCGAGGCCCAACCACATTACAATGGGAGATAGTTCCAACACATGGATAAAGCAAGCTTCCACAACACAAACAAATATTTCACAACCATTTCAACCAAATGCAAACCAAAAACAACACAAGAAATAAGAACAACAAAAACAACAAAGAAAATGATTAGAAAGAAAGCCAAAGGAGAAATACCAATGGGGAGGCCACTTATGCCTCCTAATGGGAATGGATGCCCACCTTAAAGCATCCAATGCATATCTTGAATGCCCTACATAATTTTATTACTCTCTCAAGTACCCCTTATACTTCCCACATACTCTTATTCCTCCCTCATTAAAGATACAAGAAATGAATGCAAGAATTTCTTAAACAATGTGGGACATACAACCCAAACTCCTCCAACAAATAGGTAAACTCTTATGCCTCCCTACATTAAATCTCTCCATATTCTCCTCCTACTCTAAGACTTATGCAATCTTCCCACACCCAACAAGCATTCTAAAGAAAATAATATTCACCACAAGCATATAAACACAAAATAAAGCATAACATAAGCAAGGTAAAGCTCCTACCTTTCAATAGTAGAGCTTGTTCCAAGAGTAAAACTCCAAACTCCTCAAAACTAAGAATGCATCAACAATCTCTCCCAAAAATCCTCTAACTCTCCAAAAATACAAGAGCACAAAATAATGAAGTAACCCCCAAACAAGCAAAATAACTTCAATAAATAGAAAAGGGAGAGAGGAGGATGATGTGGCTCCTAGTAGGATGCCACCTCATTTCCTCTCCACTCCACATCACCTTAGTCAACCTCATATTCCAAAGCACAATTAATAAGTGGTTGAAGGAATGACATTATACTTACACACACAATCTAAGCCCACACCCCCTAAGGACAAAATTAATTACAAGAAAGGAAGTGCAATAAAAATTTTACCTTTTTATCTTCCCAAAACACCTAATGGGGTCTAGTTTTGACCTCCCAACCCATAGGTAGGGTTGGTATAGCAATTTAAGAGGTGTGGGAAAAGTTTGACTTGTCCCACAAGCTTCCAAATTTTGCCTCTAAGGCCAAATTCGAGTTTCCCATGAAGGGTAGAGTGTACAACACTCAAGATCTCAAGCATTCAACACACAACAAAAAATCCAAGAGCAAATCAAGTCTAATAAATGAACTCCTTTTGGTCACATCTTTAATTAGTTTAGGACAAGGTTAAATTAGCTTAATTAAGACACTACAACCCATTAATAATAAAGGGTAAACATACATCAAAATCTAAATAATTAAAACAAGTAAATTACATTACTAAAAGAAACACATACTAACATTAATAAAAGGGAACTAATAATAAAAGACAACACATGACCCCTTGGTCACAATTTTCCCCTAACCAAATAATTCTAACACACACACAATTACATGTTACCATGGTGACCCTTGTTGAATTCATCTAGAATTCCAATGTGGTTGGTCTCCAATTCCTCCCGATGTTTGTTGTGAATAATTTTACCTGTAAAACACATAAATACCCTCTTCGGCCTCATGGCTACATTAAAAACATCTATGATAAAATATATAATATAAATCTAAAATCATCTATATACGAATCAAATATCATCTAGGCAAATACAATATCATTTACAATTTCTAGCAACATTTCTATTCCACATTTCATCCATGTCAAAATGATCACAACATTAATCCAATTATCAAAGGTCTACTCAATATGACAAAATATATCACATGTCAGAAATATATATAAATAACCATGTCAACAAAGATATCATCAGATCAATATAAAATGTCTCTAATGGTCCACATGCATCATATATGAATCAAATCAACAACATGATCTAGTATCTCTAACATCTATTATCATGCTAAATCAAAAACTATAATATATCCATAAGTGTAGTCGATAAAGATCAAAATCAATAATAAAAATGGTGTCAAAGGAATTGGGCACTACAATGGATAATCCACTTAGGACACAGAGCCACACTTTGCCCGAATGCCCATAACACCTTGCTAGTGAGGGAGGGAGTAAAAATCCTAGGATATACGGTGAAAGCCAGCTTGAACTGAACTTTTACATGAGATAAAATCCCATAGAAGTTTAGCCAGGCGATTGAACTGGGTGTGAGACATGAACAAAAAAGTAGAGTAATAAACATGGGTGGTAGAAATAATTCTTGTACACACTTGAAACTTACCCGCTAAGGATAATGGTTTGGAGGACCACTTCATGATTTTTTTCTCTACCCTGTTAACAACATACATTGAGAGAGTCGACGAATCACTATCGAAGGAAAAAGGAATTCCTAGAAAGTGAAGTTTCTCACCACGACCAATCCAAGTCCAGGGTTAAGCATAAAGTTAATCGAGCATTGGAACACAACTTTAGCGAAAACCAAGAGATTTGGCCATCTAAATGTTGGAACCAGACGCTAAGTAGAATTGGATAAACAAACAAAAACACTACCGACATTCTTCTCGCACCTACAAAATGTAAGGAAGGAATCTTTTGCAAACTACACATTAATCAATTATGTGTGGTGGTCACATAAGGTAATGCTTGTGAATTCAACCATGGGAAACATGATGAGAAATTCAAGATCCCGATAATCTTTCGTAATAACAAATAAAGATGGAGAAAGAGCACAATCTCATCCGATGGAGGGGTAGATTCCAATGGCTTGAGATTGATGGCCATTAAGAGTGAGCCGAGAAGAAGTATTGTAGAACATAGTAGAAATAGAAGAATAAAATAAACCATCAAACTCTAAGGCCTTGAGTATAACTAGAATAATGGACCACTTAATACGACAATAATCTTTTCAAAATAAATTTTTAGAAAAAGAGGCTTTTGAAAGGAAATACGAGCCCTTTCCATTCCTTCCTAGACCAAAAGAATATTATCCATGATATAATGGTATTTGACAAAGTGGTCTATTCGATCACACAATCTTCGACAAAATATTATCAATCTATAGAGCTAGAGCTTTAGCAATAATCTTTTATGAGATGTCTAACAAAGTGATCGGCCGCCAGTTGTTAATAAGATTTGGATTACCTACTTTTCAAATTAAATTGATGTTTCCTTGATTGATAAAGTGCACAAGGAGTGAGATTTAATAACCTCAAGATATACTCGACTAAATCAGACCAATAATCGACCAAGTGGATTTATAGAATTCACTAGGAAAGCCATCCAAACTGGGAGATTTATCATCAACTAAACAAAGTAAGGCAACATGAAGCTCGTCTAAAGAAAGAGGAGTATCACAGTGAGATGAATCCTAAGAAGTGAGTTACGAAGGCACCACATTAACACATTTCTATAAAACAATCTCATTTAAGATAATCCTCCAGAGCTTGAAACACCAGATGATAATTCTTAAAGAAATCAAAAGAGATTTCTAGGAGCTCGGTAAGCTACTTGGTGGGACTCGTATATAGCCTTGATCTTTTGACAAACATTCTTGGCATGGAGGAATTTGAATAAGTTCTTAGAAGATTTAAATAAGGTGGAGCCTCGAGCGAATCTAAGCTACCCAAGCAAAGTGTAGGATTCACCGATCTTCACTTATCTTTGTCAAGAGATATAACCTAAGATTGAACCTAAAGATTAAAAGGATGTGATTCCAAGAGTAAGTATACCCGCCAGAATTGTGTATGAAAAGAAAAATCGGCCCATCTTTGAATCCCATAAACTTGTTTTCCCAACTTACGAAGAAATTTGGAGGTGCGCTTTATAGCACCGCCTCCCACCAAGAGTGCTAGTTGGCTGTAAAAGGGAGACATGGCGCCATGTTGTAAAGTTCAAGATGATCTGGATCACTCCAGGGTGATGAAGTAGCGAGACATTGAGAAAAACTACGTACTCGACACCTTAGAGTGCCCCATGCCAAAAACCTTAAATGTTATCAGATGATGGTCTGACAAAATGACATAGGAAAAAACCTTGAAAAAAGTGGAGCCATGTGTGTTAAACTTAAAATAGGTCTGATGATTAAGAAAAGCACGATGAAGACTTTTTAATAAGTGATCGTTCTCGGAGGTTAGTCCAAGTAAACCAAGTGGAATCCATAAAATCATGTCGTCGGTTAAGAATCGGATCAAAAAAGGCCCCAATGGATTTTAAAGTAATATTGAGTAGCCCATTCTCCAAGGCACTAGTGCATTGAGAGTACACCACATTTATCATCAAGATGCTCCACCATATTAAATTTTCCACGAACCAACTAATAAGAAAAGGTAAATGTTATCTAATTTCCCTTCCTAGTGAAATTGATAATCGAGACAGATAAAGCAAATGCGTAAAATACCAAAACAGAGACAACATGTTGATTGAAGGGGGCATTGTAAAGAAGAAACAAAATATTCTTAGAAAAATCAACAAAAAATGTGGCAAAAGTGGATTAAAATGTCTTGAGCAAATCTAGAACAAATGGGACAACACTACTCGAAATGCCCGAAAAGTGATTTAGTCGCGGCCGGTTCATTGGAAAAGGTGAAAAATAATGTCCCAAGCGGTCTGAGGGATAGCCGGGACAAAATTACCCAAAATTCCTAAAAAATTTGATTTGTTTGTAGTTATTTCATTTTGGAAAAGGTAGAAAATAATGTTTCAAGTGGTCTGAGGAATAGTTGGAACAAAAGTACGTGCGGGCCCCGAAAAGATGAAATAGCCATAGGTAGTGAAGTGCAGAGATGGTCGAGAAAAATTTCCTGGATAGTTGGGACACATGGACTTAAAAAGGCTGAAAATCCCAAAAAATAGAGCCAAGTTCTAGCATTTATTATAGTATGGCACCCTCATCTTCAGACGGCCATAACTTTTTACTAGAAGCTCGGATTTGTAGGAAATTGGACTTTTATATTAGTGAGACTAAGTATTTAAAAATGAAGAAGTACAGTCTCTCATTTTAGAGGGTGTTTCAAGATTTCTCACCTACCTCATAAAGAGGTATGGGCTTCCTTTCTTCTCTAGTTAGGTAGAGTATCCGGAGGCATGGGTTTTGGAGTGACAAACATCATTTTTGCCGGTGATTTTAATGTATTTTTGAGTGGTTGAAGCAAGAATTTGAATTCGTTCTCTCTTATTTTCTCTCATTCTTCCTATATATTATAAGGAGGGGTTCATTTTAAAGCTGTTGGAAAACTTGTATGTGCCCCTCCCTTCTTATTTCTTGTCTCTAAGAGATTTTGCAGAGATTCCAAACCTTCCTTTGGACATTTTAATGAAATATATGTGCATTTGAACTTGAGTGTGGTGTATTGTATAAATTTTTGAATCAATATAAACAAATTTGTGGATATTTCAAACACCCCTTTTTTGTTTTATTGCATCTTTTCTAGTCTTTCATTACATACAAATTATTGTACAATGTTGTGTTTTCATTAGAAGACGTTGGTTATGTTGTGTCTATTATGCAAGTTATCTAACCATCCTTCTAGGTGCAACACCTTCCCTTAGAGTAGGTTTTAATTTCATGCATCTTCTGTATCCATGTTTCCTTGGAAATATTAGATTAGGGTTAGATATGCAACTCTCTGCACTTTAGAGTAGTTGGAACTAGGATAGGATAACAAGCTAGATTTCTCCTGAGAGCTTTCCCAATTACAAAGTCCCACACTTTAGGAAATTCTCCATGTTACATAATCACATAATTGACTATGATAATCCTTTGAATTGAAAAATAGATTAGGGGTGATATGGTTACACATCGTAAGTTGTCACCTAACCACCGCAATAATAATATTCTTTCAAGACTATCATTAGGAGCATAAACATTGAGAATACCAAAGGACATATCATTAATATGCAAAATAACCCACACCTCTTGATGACTCGGATCATGGCCTCGAGGAAATAATTAACATCAAAAACTTGATTGTGATGGAAATGCTAGAACCACCCCGACCATGAATGTGATGAGTTTGAAAGTGCACAAAATAAATGGCAATACACATCAATGAAGTCTAAAGCAAAAAACAAGAAATCTTGATTTCGAATGCAAAGAACATTGAAACTACTAACCGATCGATAACATAAAAGAGACAGAGACTTTTTTAAGGGATTTATTAGCCCCCACATATTTAATGAAAGAAAATTCATGAAAATTCAAACATATCAAATGCTCCCTACACGTCTAGAAAACCATCCTTAGATCCATGAATAGGAAAATTATTGGCAAATTAAATCTTGTCTCAATGGCAAGGCTCAACTTAAATGGAGCGACACTTATCCCAATCAACTCCCCGCATGCCATACTCCACCTTGAGAGGTGGGCTACATGAACATTGTCGTGATAGAGAAGTTGAAGCCAAATTCCCGAGTTCTCAACATTCATCTACATCTCTTGTCTCTGCTGAGGTGGTGGCAGCAATAATCCGAAGGAAGGACTGGGTTGCTCTATCGGAGGCTCATCTTTCGTGGTGGCAGCCAAGGAGAATACAGGGGTGGAAATTCTATTAAATACCCTTGCCCTCATGTTATTTTTTTGAGCCCACCACCTTCCAACCATCATCCTGAGGAGTAACCATAGTTTTCGGTGTCACAGATGGCACGGGAGTGGTTTCAGAATGAGATAAAAAGGGACAATCCCTAATATGATGGTCTGGGCCCGTAGTAAAAACACATGTTCAAGAGGTTAAAATACATGACCTTTCGAGATATTTTCAGGGACCCCACGTGAATATTCAGATGGTCCCGTAAATCCTTCGCCAGGTCCACTTCGACACATACATGCTTATTAGGCAGGGCATAAAAAAATGGTCTTGCTCATGTCATAGCACCCTTTTAATGATTATCTCATCCACAAAGCACCGAGATGAACAGGACCATCGGGAGCTCAATCCAAACATGGATTTTGAGTGAAACATGGCTAGTTAGGTTGAAATACGAAGTCCAAGAGGAAAGGAAAAGAAGGGTATTTCCTTAATACCAACACGCTGATTTATTCATAAGGGTCATGACCTGTGAGGGTTCACGATAGGTAATCAAATAACAACCTTTTGTTAGATTGCGGACACCAGAAACCTAGATGCTGGTAGAATCCCAATGGTTTTTCATCCAATTCTGTAAATAAGATTCATATGGGATGCGGCCACACAAATAGGTAATAAGGCAGTGGTTATGATACCAAGTCACTATAGAATCTAAAAAATCATGAGCAATAACCACATATGGGGAGGGTTGAGAGTCTATACCTCATTGTAGTCTTTAGGACAAACTTCTCGTGGTGCGCCTAAGAGCCATGCTCGTCGAATCAACAATCATTGATATGGGGGAGGTGGTGGCCATTTATAAGTGTGAACACCACCTAAGCAAAGTGATCACAGACCTAAAATCATTGTGATAAGTCCGAGGGAAGACCGCTATAAGGGCTAAGGACATACAATTAGTGCAACAAAGTACGGTAGGAAAAAGAAAAGGAAGCCAAGCAGAGCTGAAATATCACGAGCTTTTTTGTGAATTTATTTTCAAAAATATCCCAAGGGGATATCATTTCGTGGCATCCGGTTATCTTAGGATAGTCACTAAATGGGATATTTTATTGGTGGCACTATACGTTTGACAAAATGATTGAACATTATTACTTTTGAGGACATATCATAATTATAGATTTTAGAAGACACAATCATCCTTATCGTCCATTATACCATTTCACCAAGTGCGAAAAATAGATATTATACAATAATCATCACAACTTTGACATCATACTTTAGGGCCTTGAAATACGACAACTTTGTAATGGGGTATGGACATTCATCCAAACATAATAGGAAGTGTTTTTTAATTCTATTTTATAGTACTATTTCATTAATTTTTAAAATCCATCACATAAGCTTAAAACAATTTTAGATATTATACATTTCAATGAAAATTACAAATTAAAAAAAACATTATTATACCCTACGATATGATGTATTCAACTTATATTTTGTGTAAAATATTTAAAAATATCTAAATTTCACACAATTACTATGTGTCAATTTTTTTAATAAAATATTCTTTTATGATATGAAAAATTCTTTATTTTCATTGTGTTTAGTTTTTTTTGTATTCATTCTTTTTCTTATGTTATCAAAATACATAATAATGTAATTTTTAAAATAAAAATTAATTACTAATCCATTAGAATGTATGGCATTTTAGGTTAGCCACTTTTAAGAAATATATAATACCCAACAAATTTTACCTTTAACAAAAAAGTTATTGGAAGGAAGGTAGAGGAACATAATTTTCAATTTAAATGATTAGACTTGTTGAGAGTACTATACAAAGCATCAAAACATTTGAGAGATAACATAGACTATAGAAAACATTTAATATTGAATAGTAATGAAATCCCCTTCCGCATATTTCATGTTTCAGAACATTTGATGACGTGCTTGGGGTAAGAGGATGTTAAAGCACGAGAAGATGAAATTCATAGATGTGATTGGAAACCCTAAAGTAAATGTAGACTACAATGTTTTGATACGAATGAGGGACGATAATATTTGTGTCGATTCCCAAATATCTGTGTGGGCATGGAGGTCTTGGTTACGTAAACAGTGCTTCAAAAGACCCATCTTCTAGGTATTGTGGAGATTTTACTGGAGTAAAATTATATGTTGTATACTTATAAGTAGCGCATGTGTGTTTGTATATTAATCTTGGCTGCTACAAGTGAAATGACTTCGTTGAAAGTTATAAATAGTCTTATATGTCGTGAAGATCCTAAATAATATTTTTGAAAAGTGATTTACATCACCATCATGGAATCATGCCCATTATTTACCTATTCTTGCCTCCATTTTCAATTCACCACTATGCATGAATTTATGGTAACACATCAATTTTGTGGCTTGTAGATAAGAAACTAACAATTTTGACTTTAAAATGGCGTTGTTTTTTTATAATTTTTTGTACTTTTTCTAGCTAGGGATTTATTGAAAGATTGTGCATATAGGATTCAAGAGTCAATAATTTATTTGAAGCAAGAATACTACTGGGTTAGGAGAAATAGTGTTTTTGTATTGTATTAGCCATCTTCATATTCCTGCTCCTCTATTTTCATGTGGTTACGAGACATGGTTTTTTCGTGTTGGAGAAACACCGATCTAAGATCTTCTCCTCAATAAGTTCAATAATTTGTAGTCATTTTTAAAGCGTGGAGAAAAATTATACGATTCCGTCGATATCTTGTTTGCAGGAAACGGAGCTCGTTTGCAAAAGTTATAGCCCGCTGAAATTTTCGGGCAACTGGCAAAATTTGGAGTTTTGTGCAGGTTGGACGTGTGCACGCTCGCCAAGTGTTTCAATTATATTGTGACACGTGGACAATTTGTGTGACGTACTAAAAGTGGTTTTTGGGAACGCCGGTCTTGGACACTCGTTTTTAGACAAATGGACCCCGCTATTTACTGGCTGGGGGCCCTCAGCCAGGTTCGACACACTCGATTATGGAGGGGTGTCTTGGCCTCCTTCTCATTTTATCACTATACCAACTTGTGTATATATATGCTTGTAATTGCATTTGTGCTATGCATGTGGGACTATTGATACATGCCATTTTAAACTATGCAATTACCATTTCCACGCATTTTTATTTAATTCCATATTCCACGCATTATTTAAATCCTTATTTCCATATTCCACGCATTACATTCAAATCCTTATTACCTATTCCACGCATTATCCTTGGCATTATTTAAGCACCTAAAAATATACATCCATGTGCCATATTTATCCAACCAACAAATGCGCCCACTTCCTAAGTAGCTAAGGTGGCTCTTAAGCCAATGCAAACAACGCTCCTCTTTGCCATTATTAAATGCCTTCCTTCTTTCACGCACCCACAATGTGGGATAAACCACTACAAATCCACCTAAGGAGAAGGAGAGAGAAGTGGAGGGGATTTGAACAGCTAACCTCCCATGCAAAATTTTAGGTGCCTAACCATTGAGCCAGCCACTTGGAAACATTATAAAAGGAGAGTTATTTTATTTGAATAGCATTCGGGTCTGTGCTAAAATATTAAAAATGCTCATAACTTGAGCTAGGAGTGGAATTTTGAGGAGATGTAAAAAGCAACCCCTATTATTTTTGATAGAGGAAGACTGTGAGAAGGTCATAATTTTGTAGAATTCTTTGTAAAGAATTATTTTCAAGATTTTAATAGATCGGTCCCATTCAACCGACTCGGAGACGTAGGCCTCAAGCGCCGAACTCCGTTATCAATTCTTGTGTCAAATTGCTGGTGAATTCTCTTCATTTCTTTAAATATTTGCACAGTACTTGTAGTTTTTATTCTTTTATTAAAAATACAAAAAAGGATATAATGCTCAATTTTTACATCGAAAATCAATACAAAGCAAAGAAATGTGTGTGCACAATTGCTAGTTAAATTTGATTTTCAGATCATTGGTATCAGAGCTGGTTTTGACTGATTTTTGGTTCAGATTAACATGTTTTGGATTGCAAGTTGTGTGTTGGATGTTAACAAGGTCTCGATCTAAGAAGGGTGAAGGAGAGTTAGTTGAAGGAGATCCCAAAATTGGTACTACAATCTCGAAGTCCTACAATGGCGGATCGAGAGGAAGTGGAAGAAAACTTTCATCAATCATTCCAACAGATGAAGGAAATGGTGGAAGAAATGTACCAAGATAGACAAAGGGAAAAGGGAACTAGAGGAGGTAAGAAAGAAGAAAGCTCTAGTTCTGATATTCCAAAAAGAGACTCTTTAAAATCTGATTTTCCTTCATTAAAGTTAGATATCAAGTTTGAATTGCCTATGTATACTGGAGAGCTAAATGCAGAGAAGTTGGATAACTGGGTCAAGCAGATAGAAGTATATTGTAGGTTTCGAGAATTGTTGATGATGAAGCAAAGATTCATCTGGAAACTCTTCGATGGGGTGGCACAACACTCATTTGGTGGGAGAGTAAGCTTCAGGAAGTGGAAGAAAACAAAGGTATAGAAATCACTTCTTGGTCTGAATTTGTTTCAAATCTTAGGCAACAATTTTATCCTCTTGGTTATAAGCAACAAGCTATGATGGATTGGCAAACATTAAGACAAACTAAGGGACAAAGTGTTCAAGAATACACACAAGAATTTAGGAAAAGGGCTCTAATTCTGGGAATTTCCTAAACACAAGAAACACTACTCAAATATATCGTGGATCGTATAGTTATCTAAGGCATATGATACTTGTTTTAGGTCCTACTAATCTTGATGCAATATGTGTTCAAGCAACCCATTTGGAAGCACGAGGGAAAATGAAAAAGGAGTCCTCTTTCTTTTTTTAATCAAAAGAACAAGCAAATCAAGGAAAAGGTTCAAAGAACAAGGAAAAGGAAAGGGTAAGCATAAAACAAACTCTACTATTAAGAAGGAAGATGAAAAACCATTTTGTAATCATTGTAAAAAAAACCATGATGAGTCTAAATGTTGGAAATTACATCCCGAAAAGAAGCCTAAATGGATGGTTAAGAAAGGAAAAGAAAAGAAAACAAACACTGTAGTGCATGATCTTGGTTCTGATTCAGGTGATGAAACCAAAATCACAACTATGAGTTTTCAAGGTAAATCAACTCTTTCAATTTCCAACAATAGCACTACAAATGTTGCATCTTCTTCTAGTAAACAAACTATACCTGATGATAAGAAAAGGAATGAGCTTTTCCACATTAGAGTAATTTCAAAGCATACGAAAATTGATACTCTTTTTTATAGTGGATCTCAAGCTAATCTAATTTCTGAGGAGGTCATAAGAAACTAGGACTCAAAACTAAACCACATCCTAAGCCTTATCCTTTGGGTCTGGTTTGTGATGATGCAAAATCACAGTAACTAAAACTTGTACTTTCAGATTTGCCATTACGCATGTTTATCGATGAGGTCAATCGATGTAGTTCCTTCGATATTTGTGGGGTGGTTTTGGGAAGTCCTTATTTGTATGATCGTAAAGCAATCTTCTATAGGGAAGAAAATAAATATTTTCTTGTAAAGGATGGAATTGAGTTTATTATTAGAGCTCACCGTGAAAAGAATAATCTATCCTTGGTAACTCAGTCAAATGAAAAGGCTTGTAAACTCAAGCAAAAGTTTTGTGCTCATGGTGGTCAAAGCCAAAGAAAAAGAACATGAGATGGCTTTTGAGACTTGCGATCTGAAACATAAGGATGAATTGGTAAAAATTGTTTCTCATTTTGATGATGTTTTTCAGGATCCACAAGGTCTACCTCCCAAAAGAGGGGTTCAACATGAGATACAATTGCTTCAGATGCACCTCTTCCCAATATCGAATGTACAGGTTGTCAGTAGTAGAGAATGAGGAAATCAAGAGACAGGTAATGGAACTTTTGGCTCAAGGTATAATTCATCCAAGTACATCCCCATGTGGTTCACCAATTATATTGGTTCCTAAGAAGGATGGCACTTGGTGAATGTGTGTTGATTTCCATGCTTTAAACAAGATTACTATAAAGAATCGTTACCCTCTTCCTAGAATAGATGATTTACTGGATCAATTAAAGAATGCAATTTATTTCACTAAGTTAGACTTAAGAAGTGGTTATCACCAAGTAAGAATTGTAGAAGGTGATGTTTGGAAAACTACTTTTAAAACGAAACAGGATTGTTTGAATGGTTAGTGATGCCTTTTGGTTTGTGCAATGCACCAACAACATTCATGAGAGTTATGAATGAAATCTTTAGACCATTCATTGATAATTTCGTTATTGTCTACTTAGATGATATTCTTATTTTCAGTAAGTCATGGGATGAACATGTTAAACACATCCAGAAAGTCTTAGATGCACTAAGGAAAGAGAAATTGTATTTGAAGATGTCAAAATGTGAATTTGGAAAACATCTTTAATTTACTTGGGTTATATTGTAGGAAATGGAGAATTGAGAATTGATCCTGCAAAAATAGAGGTTATTGTGAAATGGCCTAGACCCACTAATGTGACGGAAGTTAGAAGTTTTCTAGGTGCAGTTCAGTACTGGAGAAAATTTATTGCTAACTTCTCATATATTGCATCTCCTTTGCATGCTTTGACAAGTATTAAACAGTCTTTCAGTGGGGAGGAAAACAACAAAAAGCCTTTGATACACTGAAAGAGAAGATAAGTACCACTCCGATCTTGGCACTTCCAGATTTACAACATTCATTTGAGATTGAGACAGATGCTAGTGACTACGCAATGGGGGCAGTTTTGATGCAGAACAAACGACCAGTGTGTTACCATTCATAAACCTTTACAAGTGCGGTAAGAAACTATCCAACTTATGATAAAGAGTTGTATGCTTTGGTTCAAAGTGTTAAAAAGTGGAAGCATTATTTAATGGGAAAAGAAACAATTATACATACTGACCATCAACCGCTTCAATACTTACAAACACAAACCAAATTGCAGCAGTCTAGACATTTCAGTGGATGGGATTTTTGCAACAATTTCATCTTGTAATCAGGTATAAAAAAGGTATTCAAAACAAGGTTGCCGACATGTTATCTAGACCACCAGTGGTAGTAGCATCTATTCTTTTACAACATAGTTCTTTGGCTCATGTTAGTTACAAGGAACAATATGTAAATGATGTTGATTTTAGAGAAGTGTATGAGGATCTAGTAAGTGGGAAACAAGTAGGAGAAAAATATTATCATTTGCATGAAGGATTGTTATATCATTCTGGTAAAACTTTGTATTCCATAAAATGAACGTGTGCATATGATTAGGGAAGCACATACTTCTCTTATTTCAGGGCATTTTGGTGTTAGTAAGACAGTTGCACATTTACAAAAATATTGTTATTGGCCTAGAATGCATGAACATGTAAACATGTATATTAAGGGATGTGTTCTTTGTGCCACAAGCAAGCCAAGTAATAGAAATTAGGACTTTACACTCCTCTTCCTGTTCCAACAAGGCCTTGGGAAAGTGTTTCCATGGACTTTGTAGGAGGCTTGCCCATGACACGAAGAAACATGATTACTTATATGTGGTAGTGGATAGATTTAGCAAAATGTGTGTGTTGGTTCCATGTACTAAACAAATAACTGGTGAGGGAACTGCACATTTGTTTTTTCAGTTTGTTTGGGTTCATTTTGGTTTACCTACTTCAATTATATCTGATCGGGATTCTAGATTTCTTGGGGAATTTTGGTCAACATTATGGGGGTTAATGGACACAAAACTGAAAAAGAGCACTGCTTTTCATCCACAGACTGATGGTCAAACAGAGGTCAGAAACCGCACAAAGGTACAATTACTTAGGGGCTATAGTAGCAAACATCCTAAATTGTGGGATGAACATCTTTATTATTATGTGCAACATGCTTATAATCGTGCCTTACATTCTTCTACTTTTTGAAGTCTCCATTTGAGACTTGTTATGGATATCTCGCCTAATTCTCCATTAGATATATATTATGGACATGAAACTCGTTGTTAATGGTGCAAGTGATTCTGACAAGGCTAAAAGATTTGTGCAGAGAATACAACAGTTCATCAAGATGTCCGTGAACAATTGAGAAAAGTCAAAGCTAAGTACAAAGCAAGGCATGATAAACATAGAATTGATCACAAGTTCAAAGTTGGTGATTCAATTTTGGCTTCACATCAGCAAGGAAAGGTTGACAGGTGAAGGTAAAAATTGAAACCTATTTGGTATGGTCCATTCCAAATATTGGAGAAAATTGGTAACAACGCTTTCTGGTTGGATTTACCTCCATATATGCAAATCTACTCAATTGTAAATGTTGAGAATTTAAGATTGTATGAACCACCTATGATTGTTGATCATGATGATGCTAACATAATGCCTTCCATTGATGATTTTTCTCCTGAGTATCTTGATGAGTTACAAGAAGACATCATTTTGGACAGAAAGTAAGAACTTCGCGAAGGGGTGATATTGAGTATCTTCGTGTTGGGTTCAAAGGCATGCATCCAACAAGGCTAAATGGATGGAAACCGAAAGGTGAGGGAGAAATACCCTCACCTATTCACCAATTAAGTTGACTTTTGGGGTCCAAAAGTTTCTCAGTGGGGAGGAATGATCCAGAGGATCCTCACAGAGAAACACCGATCTAAGATCTTCTCATAATAAGTTGCAGTCATTTTTAAAGCGTGGAGAAAAATTATACGATTCCGTCGATATCTTGTTTGCAGGAAACGGAGCTCGTTTGCAAAAGTTATAGCCCGCTGAAATTTTCGGCAACTGGCAAAATTTGGAGTTTTGTGCAGGTTGGACGTGTGCACGCTCGCCAAGTGTTTCAATTATATTATGACACGTGGACAATTTGTGTGACGAACTAAAAGTGGTTTTTGGGAACGCCGGTCTTGGACACTCATTTTGGACAAATGGACCCCGCTATTTACTCGGTCAGGGGCCCTCAAACCAGTTCGACACACTGACATGGAGGGGTGTCTTGGCCTCCTTCTCATTTTATCACTATACCAACTTGTGTATATATATGCCTTGTAATTGCATTTGTGCTATGCATGTGGGACTATTGATATGCCATTTTAAACTATGCAATTACCATTTCCACGCATTTTTATTTAATTCCATATTCCACGCATTGCATTCAAATCCTTATTTCCATATTCCACGCATTGCATTCAAATCCTTATTACCTATTCCACGCATTATCCTTGGCATTATTTAAGCACCTAAAAATACACATCCATGCACCATATTTATCTAACCAACAAATGCGCCCACTTCCTAAGTAGCTAAGGTGGCTCTTAAGCCAATGCAAAAGCCCCCTCCTTTGCATTATTAAATGCCTTCCTTCTTTCACGCACCCACAATGTGGGATAAACCACTACAAATCCGCCTAAGGAGAAGGAGAGAGAAGTGGAGGGGATTTGAACAGCTAACCTCCCATGCAAAATTTTAGGTGCCTAACCATTGAGCCAGCCACTTGGAAACATTATAAAAGGAGAGTTATTTTATTTGAATAGCATTCGGGTCTGTGCTAAAATATTAAATGCTCATAACTTGAGCTAGGAGTGGAATTTTGAGGAGATGTAAAAAGAACCCCTATTATTTTTGACAGAGGAAGACTATGAGAAGGTCATAATTTTGTAGAATTCTTTGTAAAGAATTATTTTCAAGATTTTAATAGATCGGTCCCATTCAACCGACCCGAGACGTAGGCCTCAAGCGCCGAACTCCGTTATCAATTCTTGTGTCAAATTAGTGAATTCTCTTCATTTCTTTAAATATTTGCACAATACTTGTAGTTTTTATTCTTTTATTAAAAATACAAAAGGATATAATGCTCAATTTTTACATCGAAAATCAATACGAAGCAAAGAAATGTGTGTGCACCATTGCTAGTTAAATTTGATTTTCGAGCGTGCATTAAATTTATTTTCACCAATAGTATTTACTTTACAAGGGTGAACCAAGTTTAATTAAATGACTAAATATTCTTAAATTTTTCTCTAAGGTCAATTTAAACAAATACGCCATTCACCCATCTACACATACCCTTAATTTTTATTTAAAACATCTATAAAATGTATTCCTACCAAACAAAATTAGGGTTGATCCTCCACCCTTAGATCAATTCAATTGTGGCCACTAGATCCTAGGGTTCCAAACTAGCCCTAAAATCCTTCAAAGCAATCTTATTAAAACCTTTCCTTTATTCTATTCTCCTCATTTGGTCTATTTTCTCTTGTGTGATTTGCAGGTTGGAGCAAAGGAAGCCATGGGAGCAAGGAAGGGAGAACCTATGGAGAAATTCTTCAAGATCAAGCTTAGGGTAGTTTTGTTTAGATTGTAGGTTTATTATTGAAATGTCTTTCATTCAAGGATTGAAGGGATTTCCTTTTCAAATCTGATTTTATTACCAACTATTTGTATTTGGAGTGCTCCATTTGGGGAAAATCCTACTCCCATTTATAAATACAAGCTTGAGTACTTTGAATCCACCATTAGAAGGTTTTATTGCTTTAAACAATGAGATTTAGCCATTATTTGATTGTTGGAGGTTTCCTTGGTAGATTTTCAAGCTTAAATTTAGTTAATACAAGTTAAAAATTGCAGAGGCGCGGATCCATGAATTTTCACCAAAAGTGACAGAACCACCACCTAGAGCAGGTCGGCGGTCTTGGGACTCGCTGCCCACCCGGATGACAATTTACAAATTGCCACCTTGCCGCAGAAACAGTTTCTAAGACTGCCACCTTTCCCGAGTGGCGCTTATGAGACAATTGCTCGCAAAGGGTGGAAGTCTTATTTCTTATAAACAAAACCTTCTTTTATGAGATTTCTCAAAAAAAAAAAGTCACTAAAATGTTTAAAAATACATTCTGAACTTGATTTTATACACCTAAAGTTTCCAGTTGCAAGATTTAGTTCCATTTATTCATTCCATAGTTAAAACTACTCATTTTAAAGAATTATCTATTCCAATAATAGCAACAACAATTACAAGATCATTTTCATTTTGTTCAATAATTTTTCTTACAAGTCCAATAGTAAAAAGGATCTAAATCTACTTCTAATATTGTTATTTTTCCTTACTACAAAATGCAACATTTCAATTAAAACAATATACTTCAATTTTTTTGTCTCTTTCATTTTCTCTACAACTTATATGTTCAAAAATAACTATAACAACTTTTCTCTTTATTCAAGTTTACTATGCATACATTTTAAACATCTTACAACTTCTATATTCCTTCTTTCTCATTTTTCAATAATACAACTACAATAATGAAAGTAAAATTTCTTTTCCTCTTGAGCATAGCTCATTTATTTTAAAACAAAGAACTTCTTTTATCACAATACAAACTAAAGCTAAGCTTTTAAGCATGGTTTACATTTTGGTCCATTTCTTTCACAATGCAACTTAAATAGAAAGGAAATTTTACAACTCTTCCATGAGCTTTTCAAATGAAATTTCATCTTACAATACAACATTTCCTTGAAATAAAAACACAATATTACAAATCCTCCACCTTGAGTGGGAATAACAATAAGGCTTCTCACAAGAAGGGATTTCTTAAGGACTCCAACAAAAGCTCCAAGCTTCACATCACCAACAAGAGATCTCCCTCATAGTGATTTTCTTGATCCACAACAAATATTGTGGGAGAGGAAACAATCTCCACCCAACCAAAGTATCCAATGAGGACAAGAAGCCATCCTCCTCATTGGCCCTCGAGCCTGAACCGCATTGCAATGGAAAATAGATCCAACTCATGGAAACAAAACAAGCTTCCACATCACAAAAAAAGATTTTACAACCATCCCACACACAAAAACTCAACCTCAATCACAAGAAGAACCAAAAAAATATACAAGGCTTCAAGATGCAAAAGCCAAAAGAGCAAGATCTATGGGGATGTCACTTATGCCTCCCAATGGGAAATGGGTGCCCACATTAAAACCTCCAATACATATCTCAAAACCCTACACACTCTTATTCCTCCGTCAAGTGCCTCTTATGCCTCCCACATACTCTTATGCCTCCCTCATAAAAGAAACAAGTAAAAATGTAAGCATTCCTTGTCCAAGGTTTGGAACCCAACCCAAAACTCCTCCAAAACAATAAATAAACTCTTATGCCTCCCTAAATAAATTCTCCCCATATTCCTCTCCTACACCACACTTAGGAAATCTAACCAAGAACCCAACAAGCATTCCAAAATACTCAAAAACAAGCACATATACACAAAATAAAATAAGACCATTAAGCAAGATTAAAACTCCTACCTTTCCATGGTAGAGCTTATTCCAAGAGTCAATCTCCAAGCTTCTTCAATCCCAAACAATCATCCACAAGCTTCAACAAAGACCACAAGCACTCCAAAATCTTCTAACTCCAAATCATGCAAGAGCACAAAAGAATGAAGTAACCCCAAACAAGCAGAAGAACTTGAATAAATAGAAAAGGTAGAGAGAAGGGTGAGGTTGCTTCATGTAGGATGCCACATCACTCATCCTCAACTCCACCTCACAAGTCAAACATCAAACCAAACGCACCATAAATTGGTGGGCGAGAGGAATGAGAATTTATGTAGACACACAATCCAAGCACACACACCTTAAGGATAAAATTAATTACATGAAAGAAATTTCAATAATATTTTACCTTTTTGTCTTTCGAAACACAAAATGGGGTCTATTTTTGACCCCAACCCATAGGTAGGGTTGGTATAGCAATTTAAGAGGTGTGGGAAAAGTTTAACTTGTCCCACAAGCTTCCAAAATTGGCCCTTAAAGCCAAATTCGAATTTCCATGATGAGGTAGAGTGTAAAACACTCAAGATCCCAAGCACTCAACTTACAACACAAAATATAACAACCATCTAATCTAATAAAATCATTCCTTTTGACCCATTCAAAAATTAATTTAATAAAAGATTAATTTACTAATCTAGACACAAATCAAGTAATTTATTAAAGGAGAATAGATCACTATAAATCACATACTAAAATAAATAAAGGAAAATAAATAAAAGAGATGACACATAACCCTTGGTCACAATTGGAGGTGATTCCCCCCCATGGGAACCCCCTAACCACAATTCAAACATACAAACATAAAAATACATGTTTCCATGCTGACCCTTGTTGAATTCATCTAGCATTCCAATGTGGTTGGTCTCCAATCTCCCCATTGTTTTTGTGACAATTTTACCCGCAAAACAAATAACACCTCCTTCTTCGGCCTCGTGGCCGCATAAAAACATATAGAATAAAATATACGATATAAATTCACAACCATCTATATATAAATCAAAACAACATCAAGGAAAGTAACGATATCATTTCGAATTTCTAACAAAATCTTGATTCCACATTTCATTAATATCAACAGATCATAATATTAGTTCAATTGTCTAGGTCTACTCAATATCACGAAATATGTCATGTCAAATATATATATATATATATATATATATATATATATATATATATATTACCATGCCAACAACATATCAAAATCAATATCAAATGTCTCTAGTAATCCATATGCATCATAGATGAATCGAAATCAACAACAATCCAATATTTCTAACATCTAACATCATGCTAACTCAAAAACTACAATAATATCCATAGGCATAGTCGATGCGTATTGGAAAAAAAAGTATCGAAGGGAAGTGGGCACTACACTCGTGGATGTTTAAAGATTTGAACCTTCCCATCAATCATTCCATCGCACAATCTACTGAAAGCGTGTTAATTCAAGGGAGAATGATTATGATTAGTTATAACACCAAGTAATTATTTGTAAAAAGAAAAATTAATGCTCATAGTAAATTTGTGGATAGAGGCTAGAATTGTCAATTGTTCAATAGGCACCATCATTGACATTGTTTATAGTGAGTTCGTGGTACCTCCCGCACTTCCTCTCTTTGTTGTCATCAAATTTGAAAAATCTATTTGGCCATGTTAGAACACATACAACCTGTAGTGGCAACCAGAATCATGTCAAAAAAATGATAATGCATGGGGCAGGTGAGAGGGAAGAGATGGGTCTTTGACTGCACCGATCCTTATATTTTGAATTCTTTACTCCCAACCACCAACACTTATCATTATTCTCTATTGGGTGCACTTTTTTTTCCTCCTTGCATTGGATTCCTAGTTCATTATTGTTTATTGTAGCAAGTGGATGAGTGGGGTTTCTAGCCACCTACTCATCCTTATTATTTTAATTAATGCGTGACTTGGCTTACGTTTTTGGGGAGGATGAAACACCGATTTGCGCCGAACATGTGGACTGCCTTAGTTCTAGATTCATAATGTAACTCCCACATTTTACACACACAAGAACAATAGTAAAAATACTAGGACAATTGTTTTTGACTTACATTACTCAAAGATGCTGAGTAATGTTGCAAGGGCTCTAAGTAAAGAAAAATAAAAGACACATATGACACTTACAAGTCATCGACTAACATAGACACATGAAAACACCATAGACATGTTGATGCCACATTTTTCCCAATGAACTAATGCTAACAATGACCCAACAAAAAGAAAAGGACTCAAGGATTGGCAAACCCACAACACATCATTTATTTAATTACATCTTAGTTACAATTAACATTCCAAGAACATTATTGTGCAAGGATAATTTTATCCTTTTTCCACCTACAGATTCTTAAGTTCATTCCACATTTAAATTACAGCTCGACCATTTTAAATTGGCTTTTTATCCTTTACGGAAATTTCCATAACTTACATACTTATTTGGCATAATTCAAATTACATATAAAGTACTTAATTAACTTTTTCTTATGTTAAGAATATGCTTCTCAAACGTTTATTCAATGTCTACATTTTACCCTTGCAACTCAAGTGAATCTAACTTGATGTCTAGAAAGAAATATTAGGATTTAAGGGGAGGGGTTTAGATTCAAGATAAATTTTTCCCATAAACATTCTTCGATCACGGTATAGTTATTTCCCTACCATAGTTATTCTAGTGCAATAACTTGTTGAATTCCATTTTGATTTATATATATATATCCTATGTTTTCTCGAATTTTGATCACACCAAGGAAATTCATATTATTTGTAACATATGAAAAAGTTTAATTAAGTTATAAGGACTCCAAGAGTGACATTATTCCTAACCTCAAATATCGTTTTACTCTTATATGATTTACTTTTACATTGCATTATGGTCTCACTACTACCATCGCTTTATAACAAAAGTGTTACGAAAGTACTTTCCTGACATCTTCAAGAAGTACAAGATTGGAAGCATTATAAACTACACATGAACCCCAAGTTAACCTCCTAATCAACTGAGGTTTGGTTTAATTCCAATTGCACCTAATGATCTACGCCTCAATTATATATGAGTTTAAGGCGAGAGGACATATTTATGCTAAACCACCTTCAAGAAAAGACCAAGGTGTTATGTTGATAGAAACCAAGGTAACACATTTAACTGAGAGGGACTAAGGAGTTCATTAACAAGATTTTAAGACCTAGAAAAACTATTTCATGATCTCCATTTATGTTAGCTAGATAAAACTGGGACTTCATTCATCAAGAAGTCAATTTTCTAGATCTTATCTCGTAAGACTGGGCAATCCAAAAGGATACTAAGGGAGTATTATCTCTACTTACTCCACAGATGGTAAGGTTACACTCCATAGTTGTTGCTTCGAATAAGGACTCATAAGGTGACTTCCAAGGTAGTCTTCACCACTCAACCATGGTGTTGAAATTCAAGAGAGGACATTCTCCTCGTGGTTACCAAAAATAGAAGAATACCACACATTCTGGATAAAGTTGGACCATTTCATTCCTAAAATATGTGTTCACGACAAGGTCACTAAACATAACGACTATGACGGTAAAATCCAACTAGGGGTTTTATTTACCTAAACTAGGAGGTTCCATCGAGTGCAAAGTTTAAGTTCATTCTACGGTTTCAATATCTTCTATGGTAAGAAGGATCACACATGAAGACATGTTATACATAGATCTTATACTAGGGTTGAGTGTTTTGATTAAATCTCTTTATTACATTTACAAGGTAAGAATACAACACAATAATTAATTAATCATTTATTGAACATTGAAAATGCACTACAATATATTAACTTCAAATTCATTTACTATATATATATCAAACCCTTTTACCATACGCAACCATGAATCAAATTGAACCTGTGATTAAATGCACATTTCCTAAGATATCCCTAAAAATAGCATCCCATACATATTAGCAATTTCAAATATAACATTTATGTAGCATGATACTACATTATACATATATTCATTTTACAATGACCTATAAAAATTACAATAATAAATAATGAATTACACATCACCTTTTCGCCATCTTTCTTGCATCTTGCAAAACCATGTGAGCATGAAATCAACAATAAATTGTTGGCATGGCATCCACCCTAATCTAGCATAATTAACATTTTTTTAGTTTCCCCATTTACATATAATAATAATTATAATTTTCATTCAAAAGAAAAAGTTTAGAAACATGAATTCATTTCATTTCATCTCACTTCATATTATAACCAAGGTGAGAGAAAGAGAAAGGAGAGAGAGAAACACCATTTTGTCAAAACTTCTATTTCACACAACCAATTACATTATAGAGTTTTCAAACAACTATTTATTTTTGTAAATAGTTTCCACTGTGGTTTGGCAACCTAACAGGGGTTCTACAACTTTCTTTTGACATTTTCTTGCTACCTACAAAAACGTTCAAATCAGGCTCAGAGGCTGAGAAACCACTTTCAAAAATTGTCTTCCGATGAGCAAACACACCACGATTAAATTTCTACGTGCCCACTTATATACCCAGAGTTCATAGGAACTTGACATAATTTAGAACTAGAAAACACTTTATGATTAGCGGCTAGTTTTCTTAAGTTAGTGGTCATAATTGACCTAGTTGCAAATGAATAAAAGTTAGCTCGAGGGCTCATAAAACCACATCCAAAACTGAAGTTCACTAGATGAACATGAAATGAGAAACATCCTACAAGTTCCTCTATATATGGATAATTCACTGAGTCAACAAGACTAAGAATTAGTAAACGGTTATCAAACGGCAACATGTTTTCTAGAGCCACTCGGTCATAATTGGTCTAGTTTGACCTAGTCAAACTATGACTAGAGGCCTATAAAATGCCATTTCAAAACTATCAAGAAATTTTTTTTTCCTCAAACTAAAGGTTCTAGGGAATTGTGTAGTAAACGTACTAGAGGTTTACAAAGGCGAATAGACATTTCGTTGTTCAGGGATCAAATGATGAGCCAAAACGAAACCCAAATTTTTAAATTTAATAGCTTCCTATAACTATAAAATGATGTAACAAGGCTCCTAGAATGGCGTTAAAAATATCATATACGATCATTCAATGTCGATTCAAGGATTAAATTGATTCCTCACATGAAAAGGTACACAATGGAAGCTTAACATCCCCATTCTAGAGTTATGAAGGTTGCACTTCTTGCAAGTCTCCTAAGTCATAATTTATCTATTTAAACCAGAGATGGTCAAACACATTTATCGGCGAGTCAACTTCAACTTGTCAATAAAAAGTACTGTAGTGATCTAGTTTGGTCAGGGAGTTTTCTAAATCACCTGAAAATGAGGGTTTAAGTTTATGGTTTACTACACAATGTTTATTTTAATTGCATGAGTAACGATACGACATTTTATTGTTTTGTAACAAGTTAATAAAAAATAATTAAATCTACAATGATCCCAATATTTTAAAATTATATTTCGTTGCAAAATAAAAACTGAAGTACGAGAATTATGAAAGATAAGGAGAGATGAACCATGCTTGGAGGGACGAAGTCGGTCAAACCCGTAGGATTTGGTTCAACATCTCGCTTGGGCATTTCATCAAACAGTTTGTGAGCATCCACAACTCCACCATTTTTTATTTTCTTGAAAGGTCCCAAAGCCTTTAAAAACAAACATTTTTTTAACATATCCTGCTATCATTGCAAACCATGAGGCCACACTTCTAGCATTTACTTGAATAGTTCATATGCCACTAGAAGATGGACATGAGGATCTATGGGTGAATCCACGGCTGTGAAGGTAATTTTGCACATATGGATAATGCATTACTTTATCATCAACCAACTTATATCCACCCTTTTATTTTTCTATCTACGTGATAAACACAAGGTAATGTAGGTATAGGGCCATGAGGGCATGAATCCCAACTCTGAAACTACACAAATGTTTCCACCATTCTATCATTTCTTCGTACACACATAATAAAGTAACTCTTTATTTATCCCTTTATGTAGTCACACCTCCAATGCCCATCACTTGATCTGGAATCTCATGCACCAAGATCATGTTTTGGAGACATTTCTATCTCCCCAATGACTGAATCAACAAGATTTTTTTTTTCTTGTGGAGGAAAAGTTGAATATACACGTTTTCATCTTTCTCTGTTATAGCTAGACCAATGACGGGTTTTGAATCCTCTTTCTTCTTTGTCTTTTGCATACAAAAAAATGTGGGTAGCAGTTTGGTTTCCTCTCAGGGATGATGGAAACATGCATTAAATGTAGATACAGATCCACATTTTTTTAAGGACATTTTGTTAAACAACTCATCTTGCCTTGCGTAAGGTTCCTCATATTTCCTACATGTCTTCCATAACATTAACAACTACAAAATCTTATAATAATCCTCTTTTCTTATACTTTTTGTGGATCCCATACCTTGATCCTAAGACCCCATTGGACACAGGCTGTGAGGATGCAAGCAAGATGTGTGGAAATCTTCCTTTAAAACTGAAAATGCATTTTCTTGAAATATTTCCTCTCACCAAAAAGTTTTGATACACAAATCAAGGGATCCAAAATGAAAATAATACCTCCCAAATATAAGAATGGCGGCCATAGTTGTGTAAATACAAAACATCCATATCTATGTTTGTGGAAATGAAAGCAAGTAGACCCCTTGTGTAAGACGTGGCCCATGACACAAAGATACAAAGCTTCATCAACTATGGCGGCCAAGGATAACAAAAAACCTCCAAATTAGAGCTCCCTTTGGCACATGGAAGGATTTAAGAGAAAATTTGTTGGATGTATTAACAACATCAAAAGAGCCTCTATGATCCCTCCACTTGCACAGTGTTGGTATAAAAATTGATTTTGTCGCAGGGGCTGAGTAGGGTCACAAAACTGTCAAGACTCTTAGAGATAAGCGGACCATGATATATGTCATTCTATAGCCGGGGATGGGATTTTTCTGACTCTTTATCACTCGGACATTGGAGAAGTGGATAACACCTCACCGAGGGTTTGATCTACCCCCTCTACTATAGGTTGTGCCTTGAACTAGGGTGAGAGGACCCGTTATCTAACCCATGTTGGTCAAGGAAATTGAGAGATCCTTCTCTGCACAATTTTAATGAGAACCTTAAAGAAGTATAATCAATAAAACACAATATAACTCTCACGAGTTGTCACACTAGAGAGTGGAGATGTTTCTTGGGAAAAGGTTTCAATTACTAAAGAAAATAAATGAATCCTGATTGTCCCTGCATACTTTAGCAATGGAATTTTTTCATTTTTGGATACATAGTAAAAACATGGGTAGTTTCTGTAGGATTCGTAGTTTGAGAAATTTATTGGTGGGAAGTTAAGAAAGATAGAGTAGATTATACTAGATCTTTGAGAGCCTTTACAAGTATCGGGAAACTCATAGACAAAATGCTTCAGAATAGCCAAGATATTCCTTCAACTAGAAGGTGTGAATCATGTGCGACCTGTAGATGCATGGTTTCACAAACTTGTTTGAGAATTCAACACAAAGGCTTGTGCTAATGAGTCAATTAAATGCTAGAAATTGTTGGTTCATCACACCTAAGATACACTCATAGGATTACAAACAATATTTATCAACATAGTGAGAGTAAAGTGATTTTAAATTGTTTATTTCATTAACAAATAAACAATCTTCTCATAATGAAATCGCAAATGCCATAATACTAACACAGCATTTGAGATATTGTGTGACTCGTAGATATTTTAACATAAGATTGCAATAGGAACAAGAAAAACTATTTGAAAACATTTCAAAGAAAAGTAGACATAATAATGCACATGATCAACACAGAGTCATTCAAGGTTCATCAAATTCATCAACAGGGGAAATTTTCTTAAACAGTCTTAGAGCTTTTTAATGGTTGTACACTTGAACCCACCTTGACACGATTGAATCTAAAAACATAGGAAAATGAACTTATCTCTAAGACGGTCTCTCAAGAAAATGGTTTCTCTCAAACTTTATCAGAAAAGTTAACCTCCAACCGTTTGAAAAAATATTCTCATTACATTTATACATTTCACTTGATCACTCATCTCAAAATTTCTCCTGAAAAAGAAGAATATTTGAGGATTCCTTTACTTGTTACAATTTTGTCACAGAAAGTGATGTTTAACAAAGTTACACCCAAAGCTTCCAGTAGACGAATCATGAATTGATCATTTTTCTCGATCCTCAATTATGACTGGGATGCCATATCATAGTTTTTTGACAAATTCCCTAATGATTCTTATATTCTATCGTGTAAGAAATCCCCTTTTAGATCATTTTCAGGTGGCTCCATATGGCTAGATCTGACAAGAAATACTTTTCACCCTCAAAAATACACCTTCGTAAATGAGTGCCCTCGCATGGATGCCTGGATTCATGCCTCTCGAAATAGGTGTCCTCGCATGGAATATACCACATACTTGCATTGTGAATCTGAGTTGGCCAAGTGCAAAGAGGAATCAGCGGAAGCCTCCATGTGTTTCCTTGGCGTAATCGCAAAGGTGAAGTCCAGCCGTAGGTTCCCAAAAAGCACGGGCCCTCCACAAGTTTTAGAACCCTAGAGAGTTGCAATGATTATTGAAAAGTCGAGTATGGGAAGACCTAGCAGAAGCTTCCATGTGTCTGTTGCACAACTTCAAAGATGAAATTTAAAGGATGGACCTCAAACAAGCGCAGCTCTCCACATGCCCCGGGCCCGAGAAAGTTGCTTTGGCCTTTGAAAGATTCTCATTATATAAAGGATCTAGAAAATCCTGCACATGTCTCTTTACCACATTTTTTATATGGTGCCCAAAAGCAGAGACCATAAACAAGTGATGGCTCGCCACGTGTCTCATCCCATTAAAGTTGTTGAAAGTGTTTAAGGACCAACTAAGGTACAAAGTTCCTAGGTTTTGAGAAATTTTCCTTGGCCATTGAAAAGTCTAAGTATGGGCAGGCCTTCCACGTGTCCAAGTTCCGAAAAAGTTGCACCGAAAACTTGAAAAAAGTCTTAAGTATTGGAAGATCCAGCAGAAACCTCCACATGTCCCTTCGGTTCTTTCAAAAGTGAAGTTCGGGCGGTGTCCCCAAACAGCGTAGGCCCTCCACGTGTCCTAGTATTTAGAAAGTTACTTGAGAAGTCTAAGTATAAAGAGGAGCTAGTATAAGCCTCCACGTGTGTCCTTGGTGCAACCAGTAAAGGTAGGTTCCAAAAAGCTTGCAGATATTTAAATGAGCGTAGGCCATCCATGTGTCCATAGTCTGACAAATCTGCACCGACCACTTGAAGAAAAGGCTAAGTATGGGTAGGGCTAGTGGAAACCTCCACGTGTCTCCTTGGCATAACTCCAAAGTTCAAACCAAGAGGTGAATCCTCAAATGAGCCTAGGCCCTCCATTTTGAAAATATTTGAATTGAAGCACGCCAAAAAACTTCAAAATGCTCTAGTCACCCGCCTCTCTGTTTCTAACTTTTGATGTGTGCCCCAAAGCAGAGTCGTAACTCCTTTACTTCATTTGAAAACAGAGCTTGAAAACTCCAAAGTGCTCCACCAAATTGCTTCCCTGCTTTGACATTTCAAATACTGAATCAAACATGTGAAATTAATCTGTCCCCCACGGAGTTTTGGATCAATTTATAACTTTGCTGATTTTCACAAAAAGGTAAAAATCTTCAAAATGCTTCGATGATCTGGCTCTCCACCTTGGTCTTGAAAAATGACCACGTGTCCATCTTCAGGGTCAAAGTAAGATTTTTTCCCTGCCACTTTATGTTTTTTGAATATCCAATCATAAACTATCGAGGCCGTGGGACCAATTTGGCATTTTTACAAATGTGACAAAAGTGACAAGTTTCATCAAAAAGACCCACCAGGCTGCATCCAATCAGAAAGGACCATGTTTTCATAGATGTTGGGAAAAAATTTGATAGGGAAAACATGACTCTGGAAAAATAGAAGGAAGGTGAAACCCTGAATTCATTCCCAAATTACAAATTATTTCTCATGGACAGAGAAATGGTAAACAATATCTAGACTGAATGTGATCCTCAACCAAAGGAAAGGACTGACCATGGCAACCAAATGAAGGATAAATATTTCATGCATCCATACAGGGACACAATGAATACTTCAAACCATGCAGACGAGAAGTTTTTAATGAATAGGGTGAGATTAAATTCACCACCAACATCAGCTCCGACTTTGCGATGGGCACTCTCTGTGAGTGCCGCAAGAACAATGCACTGCACCATGTGCCAAAAATCCATTGGGAAACGAATTAAAAACAAGATTAAAGAGTAGAAATACAATAACTACATCCCCAAGACAAACCGATAAACTAACAAGAACTGGTCACTAGGGATGAGAACGAACCAAAACAGAACAAAAACAAAAGACTATACACTATACAATGATGCATGCCCTGATTCTGAGAAATCAGTCAAGGAAATTTTTCAAGTGCCTTTGATTCTAGATATGACCATGCTAAGTAATTCTGATACATCTTTAACAATTGGTCATATGATTGTTTCTCTTTTCCATCCAATTTGTTATCTGACCACATTTTTTAGGCTTATCCTTTGTGCCTAGGTCAAGTTTTTCAACATCATATTCATAATAGGGATACATTGTACAATTCTAAAACCTAGATCCTAATACTTCCAATTTGTTTGCTACATGTATTATAGCTCCTATCATGATGTAATATATTAAACAAATCAAACATTTCAATGAAGTCCCAAACTGCATGCTCATACTGTTTCATTCTTTGATTCTTTGTAGCATACAACTTTCTGACTTGTTTTATTATCAACTCTGAATCTCCTTTAACAAAAATATCCTTGATACCCTATTTCCATGCAATCCTCAGACCCAATAGTAGTGCTTCATACTCAAAGCAATATTTTTTTGCACTCAAAATTGAGTTTAAAAGAAAAGCTAAACTCCTCTTAGCTTGGAGATATCAAGACAACACTAGCGCCATTTCCAGATCTAGAACAATTCCCATCAAACATCAAGGTCCAAGGAGAACCAACCTTCTCAGGATACTTGCACTCATCAATTTTATGCTCCTTACAATCAACATAGCCCACAAAGTTACCGATATCAACATCTGTGTACAATACTTCATAAGAAGCATTGTTAGGGTCCTCAATAATATGCAACATTTTCTTCTCACCGTGTAACTTCACAAGGTTCCCCTCAATTGGTATGGTTGCATAAGACATATCCATTTGCACACTTCCACCAACACTAGCTGCCCACTTTCTGGATAATAACATCCCCCATTTGGCAGGACAATCCACAATAACCACATTCATGGTTAAAAACTTTCCCGAAAAGTCACCAACTACACTATTAACCATTTGACATACCCAATTAGTAGCACTTATCTTGAATCCATGGCAGTAAATTTCCCAAAAGAGGATTTTACCTTGATATCTAACTCATTCATTACCTCAAGAGGCATTACATTACATGAGGCTCCCGAGTCAAACATGCAATTATGTACTAACCTATCTTTAATAATCAAAGTGGTAAAAAATGGATCCACATTAAGTTGAGAGTCAATCATAGAAGTTTCCAAATATACCTCGATGATTCACCCAGCCTCCCCTAATGCTTGTGGTATTTCGATTCTACGATAATGGGAGGAACCTCTATACTATTAACACTTTTTCCCGTAGTATTTTTTTCTTCCTTAAATCCCAAATATTTGAATGCCCTTTTTCTATGCAAAAGGATCCTAAGTAATTCAACAATGGGAACAGTGACCTTGATCTAACTAAATATTTGGGCTATTTCACAAGGAACTTATTTGGGTAGGGAAGTGTTAGGAGGGAGATTCACGCCCATCCGATACAATAGGAGTTTTCAGAGTTTGGGCATGGGCAAGAGCACGTGTTTGATTTGGGGTAGTTAGGAATTTCCCGATGTATCTTTTAAAGGGGTATCCTCAGGGATACTAGTGAGGATTGGAACTTTTGGCTTGTCTTGTGGCCCTCCCCCTTTGGAAACCTTACTCCTGGTATTATATTCTTTTTATTGGGAAACTCCTGCATTCATTAACAGTTTCCTGTCCGGTTCTGAAGGAATTCCTTCATTATACTTTTTAATCATCAATGCCCTCAAGTATTCAAAATAATTATTGGGAAAATAAAAATCTTGTACCATATCAATTTCAAAATTACTAGTGGGAGGAAGAGGTAATACTCGGTGGATGCAATCCCAAAATCTTTCAACAGCTTCGCACTTATCTCTCAATTGACGCCACTCGTTGTTGTGCACTTATATAGCACTCCATCATGCATGCATCATCATCTATCTCATCATCATCAACTTCTTCCTCAACTTCCTTTTCAACATCGCATGGAGAAAGTGGCAATTAATAGCTATCACACCACTCAATTTCACGAGCTTCTTCTACAACAAGAATCTAGCAAGAAAGGATCAAGAACCATTCTATTCTCCTTGGCTTGGGGTTGTTTATTTCCTAATCCCATGGGTCCCTTTCCTTTCTCATCTGATCTATGATTACTTCGGAATGATTTTCAAACCTCTCTTAACCTTGTGGCTTGTGCTAACATTAGGAAAATTTTCCAATCCCCTTCTCTGCTCTATCCATTTTGTAAGATATTTCTTTAACAACTCTAACTAAAGTTTGTACAATCTCTTGCAGATCAACAAATTTTCTTGACTGAGGCTTTTATGGATTGATCAATTTGATACGCTCTCTTTTAGGAGTCTTACCAACTTCATTAATGTTATTTTCAATTTGTAAATCCATGGTGAAGGCCTACCTAAAAGTTCTTGGGTTTTTGTCCCTTAAATAATAGGTAGCCTTTTCTTCAAAAGCATCAGAATATTTTATTAAACAAGATACATCACTTGGCCTCAGGATTACAGGTAGCCTATTCAAGGTGTTATTGAACCTATTATTGAAGTCATGAATAGATTGATTAGGATTCTTCTTAATATTTTCAAATTCGATAAAAGAAACCAGGATCTATCTTATCCCCATATTGCAATCTAAAAGCATTCTTCATTTTTGTCCATGAATCTATTGAGTTATCTGGCAAAGACTTATACTAGTCACGTGCATCCTCCTCAAGAGTATGAATAAACAATTTTATATACACATCCTCAAATTCAATCTCAAAGTCTTCCATCATATTGACAAAAAAAATTAAATGTTGATCGCCAGTGATAGCATTATTCCCTTGAAATTTAGGCAATCTATTTCTAACATCTTGTGGAACTATATTTGGATATCCAGCCATACCTTTAAAATTTATAAGACCAAAAGTATTCACAACAAAAGGAGGTCTAGGTGGAGGTTGGGCCATACTATTTTGAGGAGGTGATCTTACAGGAGATAAAAAATGATGAGGGACAAGGGGTCTTTGGAACACAGGAGTATAATTTTCAAAATGAATGTCTTCTAAAGACTCTGTCTCATGGAAAACCCTATCAACTTTGGAAAATACAAGGACAGATCGAGAAGCACGCTTATTAGACACAAATGAAGGCCCCTCTCCGGGGGAGGATTTAGACCTATATGAAGATTACCTTATTTAGAATCAATTGAAGAAGAATGGTAATCCTCAACCATAGGTTGATCACTTTTCACAATGGATAACTCTTTTCTTGATTCTTGATCTCCAACTAGTTTCTAGACTCTTTTTACTTCTAAATTTTTCTTTCCTACTTTTGGAAACAACTTTCTGATAGGGTCTTTAGTGAAGAAAGATCTTCTTCCCGGTAAGTGCACCAAGTTGGGAGGCCAAAAGGGGGTCTTAAGTGGACACATTTTTCTGAAAAAAACTTCAAATTGTACGAGTTTTTCAAAATAGTTCCACTCAAAATTGGAAGATGTTGTAGAAAGATGAATCATAGAATTTTGAGTCTTGTTTCTAAGCTACTATTTATTGAAAACGGATAAGTTTAAGTGGGTCAAACAACTAAAATACCAAAATGCTCATGTTTTTGTTAAAAACAGAATAGATTGAATTTTGTGCCCCCACCATTTTTTGAGCGCCATTTAGTATTTTTGAAAACGCTTTGTTAGAAAGATAGCTAGGAGCATCTAGTTTGGGCTGCATTTTTAAAAATATTTTTATAGTGAATATTATTTTATTTATGATTTTTCTAGTACATAAAGTTTATGTTTTGAAAAATAATGGAGCTCCGACAAGACTCCCCACTAACTACCCCAAAAATATCAAAATTAGATTTTTTTGTTGAATATGCATAGAATTATGCCTAGTTTGGGCAAGTATAATTTTTTTAAATTTTGATCACCCAAAAAAAGGATACACAATGAAAGATAGACATATTTACACTTCAAAAAATAGCTATAAAAAGGCATAGTTAGAAAATAAATAATATGGAAACCTTATATTAGTCAAAAAATTTGTAAAATTATATTTTTAGAAAGAATAAACTCTTCTCTACATCATGGTATAATTTTTTAAAAATGGATTGATTGTTTTATTTTGATTTATGAGAGAGGAAATGTCATTTTTTACATTATCTTGCAAAAACACATTTTTGTTGTGTTTTATAGGTCCATGTGTCGTGCTTGGGATCCAAACCAGATCCCAAGCCTTGAGGCATGGCTTGGAAAAAGAGAAAATATAAAATGCGTACACATTTTTCTTTTTTTATATATTGTGGCCCCCCAATGTCCCTTTCATCTCTTTCATAGGAATTCTGCAAACATTCTATTTTGTATGCAAATTTCTTTACATTCTCGCACGATTTTTTAGTAGTTCATTTTGTCCCCTACCCCATTAGTTGATTTTTTTCTAATAATGGGTGATAAATGTCAACCTATGGACAAGAGGAAAGTCGAGAACAAGACACTCAAGCAATTGGAAGAGAAGAGAATAAATAAATTGAAGAGAATGTAAAAACTTCGAGTAGGGCAAGGTACATCTCGCTATATCAAATGTAGCTAATGTATTTGAAAATGTGGATGAAATACATAATGAAAATGTAGATAATAATTATTTTACAATGAATAATGATTTTTCAATGAATAATGATTTTTCAATGAATAATCATATTGAATTGAATGATAATGTCAAGATGAATGAAGAAATTGATATGAATTCAATTGTTGAACACTTACCCGAGAATCCAAATGTTAACCCCAAAATTTGTATGAAAACACCGAATGAAGAAAGTAACCTTGTAAACGAATCTTCACCTCTAAGAACACCTCATTCCATTTTTCAAAGAAAACCAATTCACTTAATTTAAATTGATGAAAACATTATAAAACCAATTCCTAAAAAAATGTCCGAAAGAAATGCGAGAAGAAAAGCTAGTGGAATTTGGGATTATTACTTTAAGAATTTAAATGATACAAAAAGATGTCAATTATTTGTTACATTGATGAAATTAATTAAGATGAGACCTATAATGAGGACCACGGGGTCAAGAACATCTAACGTTGTTGATCAAAATGTGTCAATTTTTGAAAACATACATAAAGCATACCAAACTATAGGTGGTGTTGGTGCTAAAATTTGGTCTCATCCCGTGTGTCATTGAAATTCCTCGGTTGTGGCCTCTGTCATGTTTTCTATCTCCTGTGTTAGTTCTTGAAGAATATCTCCTCCATTTGGTTTCCATGATCACCATTCCTTAGTTGAGGATCACTTAAAGGTCCAGAATTTATTTTTGTTTCTCTCGTCCATCTCGAAGGAGTCTCAGAAATTGGGCGTAAACTCGAGTTGTTCCTTTCTTTCCATTTCCCACATCACGTTTTTTGTCCCCGCTACTTTTTTCCCAAATACCTATGGAAACATGACTGGATGTAGCTCGAAAGATCATATGTGAGCCTTGTAACATTTCAAAATTGTCTGTCCTTGAAGAAAGATTCATTTCTAGGCTCAAATGGTGGTTTTCTTGCATTTTTACGATTTGACGAGTCTATTTTTCCCCGCTAAATTTACATCTCTGCATCGGTGGAAACGTGGGCCTTTTTCATTGGATGCGACTTTATGGGGATCACTAAAACTTTATAGCTCACTTCAACCCAAAACATTTCCACGTGGAGGAACGATGCTCATTTGAAAATTCACCTTTTGGTTTGGCCTTAGATTTGAGCCGAGGGGACACGTGGATTTTCCCAGGACTTAGATAATTTTTCCATACAATCGGTACAGTTTTTGTCACAACCATGGACACATGGAGGGATGGCGCTCATTTGAGGATCCACCTTAGGGTCCCACCTTAACAATTGCGACAAGGAAACACGTGGAGGCTTCCACTGCTCCGCTTTGTACTTAAAATTTTCAAAAAAAAATTAAGGCCTGGGACACATGGTGAGCCCGTGCTTGTTCAGGGTATCCACTCTTGGGCACCATCTTGAAGTTGCGCCATGAAGAAATTTGGAGGCTTCTACCGGGTCTTCCCATACTTAAACTTTTCAAACAACTTTCTACGGGCTCGAGACACGTGGAGGGACCACGTATGTGTGGGGACCGATCCCTAATATTTATTTTTAAGAAGCACTAGGAGGACACTTCGAGGCATCCACTCACTCCGCCTTTTTGCTTGGAATTTTAAACAATGAAAGAAAAATGTCTTGGACCCTAGACACATGGTGCCTTCCACCGAACATTCAGTTTTTTTAATAGACTGCACGATCGAGACACGTGTTGAGCCCATGCTTGTTTGGGGTCTCGCTTTTAGGGACCATCTCAAATTGTGCAATTGAGACACATGGAGGATTTTGTCTTTGGCTCTTTTTTCACCGAGACTTTTCAAAGGCCAAAAGGCATTTTTCTTGGGCCCAGGGTACGTGGAAGGCTCGGTCTTATTTGATACTTGCCTATATGCTTCTCCTTTGCAATTATACCAAGGAAACACATGGACGACTATGATATAAAGTGGAAAAGAGACAAGATCAACATTCTTATGCATTTCACTTGTTTTTTCTACCATTTTTACTCTAAGACTCTTAGAGACATGAATATGCACTCTTTTTAATAGTTCTTTGATGAAATTCTTTGTCATATCTATCAGTAAGGTGCCATTGAATGGATTCGAAACATAAATTTTGAGTCCAAGGATTGTTAAGGTCAATACTTTGAAGTGGGAATCACTCATGCACTCGCAAAAATGGGAATTACCAGAGGAAATGGATGCAGGGTAGAAATTGCATAGGAAAAAGAGGGAAAAAGTATAAAATGATGAAAGTATAGGTGCAAAAGGTGTAAAAGGCGTTGCCTTGAGAGAAAAAAGGGATGACCTGTCAATTCCAGCTATGCAGAGGCTTTGAAAAATTATTAAAAAGGGGATTTCTTCCATGAAAAATCAGAATGATTAAAAGGACTCCTAAAAATTTATGGCATGGCATCCTAGTCATTAGTCGAGAGCCCAAGAAACGTGATCGAGTTAGCCATTGGTCCACTTCACGATTTCGGATCGAATTTGTTAAACGTTGTTGTTTGAAACAAATTGGTAGCAAGAAGCAAACGTCCTCAAATATTCTTCTCTTTTGGTGGGAAATTGAGTGAGAAAAATGTATAAATCCAATGACAATACTCTTGCAAAAGGTTGGAGTTTGAATTCCCGAGAATTTTTTGCGAAAAGAAGTCTTCCAAAAAGACCAAATCTGAGATAACTTTGATATTTCCTTCTATGTTATATTTTCTATTGTGTCAATTTGGTTGCGAGATGTATAGCCATTGACAAGCACCGAGATTTCTCTCGAAGCTTTCCCCGATGAATCTAAGAAATTTTAGAATTAATTTGTGTCTACTTGTGTTTCAAAATGTCTCGTAAATAGTTTATTTTGTTTCTATTGCAATCTTACATTGAATTTTTGTCAAATCACATAGGATATCATCCTGTGACATTCTAATGGTATTTTCAATTTCATTTCAAGAAGAGCCTTCATCTTGGATGAGATAAAAAAATTTAAAATCAATTCAATGTCATTTGTTGATAAAGATTGTCTATAAGTATTTGGGTGTACCTTAGGCATGATTAATCAAAAAATTTAATGTTTAATTGAGTCTTTCAATTCGAGCCTTCGTGTTAGAGTCTCAAATATTATGTGAAAACGTGTTGATCTAGGCCTCCATTAAAGCACACCTTCTGGTTGAAGGAACATCTTAACTATTATGAAGCTTTATGTTGTTGAAGTTGTTCATTGTTGTAAATTCCCTCCGAAGATCTGGTATAATCAACTTTATCCTGCTTCATCTCCCACTAAAATCATTTAAAAACCATTGATCCACCCTAAACTACTCCTGTTTGTCTTGTGTATCAACAAAGGAGCAAAATATACTTGAAAAATATGCGAGAACAATCAGGGATTTCTTAACGTCCTCAAGAACCTTAGCCTTGTGTTGAAAATTTCTTTATTGTTTATAAGTGTCAACTCTTACGAGTTAAATCATGGAGCATTGACCATATTTTCCCAAGGTTCTTTTCATAAAATTTGTGCAAAATAAGGATATCTCCATCTCCTTCATCAAACAGAGGTTACATTAAGGGTCCTGTCACCCTGGTCGAAGAGGCATGACCTAAAGTAGTGAGGAAAGGTCAAATCCTCTTGAAGGTGTTATCTACCTCTCCATAAATCTGAGTAACAAAGGGTCAGTTATATCTCATCCCCGGCTACAAAACGACACACACTATGATCTATCTGCCTCTAAGCTCCATGAAAAATTTGTGTTGCTACTTGTCTTGAAAAGGAAAATGAATTTGGATACCAATAGGTGGCAAAATACGTACTCAAATATAGTAATTCTACATGATGTGCACTTAATAATTGTATAGTTAGTGATAAAATGGTTAATAAACGCTTGATTAGAAAAACAAGCAGCTTCTTTGAAGCTAAACAAAAAAAAAAAACTAATTAAAGAAATAGATAGACAGAAATGTCTTGAGTCACCAATAATACCGAATATTGGGATTTCTCTAGCAAAATTCCATGAAAATACAAGAATACATCTTATATTCTAAAAGAACTAATTGTAAAATTTTCAATGAGAACACAAGGGTGTCACCAAGTAGAAGAGATACAAAAAAAGAATAATAGGTTCTCGTAATCATGAATCATGTATAAAACATTTCTTAGATATGACTCAAACATAATTGTTCTCTAAGATTAAGAATGAAAATACACAAATTAACATTAGCCAAATATTATTTAAAATGATCAAACCCTTTTATGTGAAAATCAATCACTCACCTACCACTTTTTCTTGCAGGGCATCATGTTGAATTTTCAATGCATTATGATGTTTTTGTCAAATACGTGGTGTTTTACATACTCGACATCATGTTTCAGAGTGTGGATTAAATGTCCCAAAAAAATATTCAAGGGAATTTATTCTCGACAATATTTTTGAAAAATCAACAAGACAATTTTTTTACAACAAAGCATGTTTGGATGGAATGTGCAATGTATGCGGTGGCTTGCCAAATCTGAAAAGTTCTATCCATGAGGAGAGTACATATTCAATAGGAAAATTTTTTTGATTTCACCAAATATAAATTAGTGGCATATCAATTAAAATATGGAAAATAATCTAAGAGGTGTGAGCTTGTTAGAAAACAATTACCTGTATCAAAATATATGGTCAAATTCAGAGAGGAAAGTTTTTATGAGTATGCAAGGCACACACAAAGAGCTCAATTGTTGGATGAACAATTCAAGTTAATAAAGGACACATTCCTACTTGGTACTATTGTTTCAGTAGTTGAATTCATAGAGAATTACACATTGCAGCCACAAATGGAGGTTTAATCTCAATATTATAACTCAGTGCAAGTTTCTATTTTCGTGCATATAGCATTCATGCACTCTCCTGAAAGCACTGAGAAAGATCAAAAAATATTAAGAGAGTATCATTTCTACATCAGTGATGATCAAACACATTCTACAGAATATGTACAAGGATGTTTTTAGGTGTTTTATGCGAACTTGAATGAGAGGAACATTATTTTCGATCAACATTATATTTGGTCAGAAAACTGCACATCACAATTCAAGAATGCATGGATGTTTTATTGGCTAAGCAAGATGAAAAAAGAAGCAAATATAAAACATATCTAGAGTTTTACTTGAGGCATGGAATGGAAAAAGAGAGCATGTGTGAAAATATCACTTGCAAGAGAAGAGTTAAACTTCAAGGATGGTGCTAAATTTACAGATGCAAAAACATTGTTGATTGGTGTGTCAAGAATATGGGCCATGAATCTCAAGATAGATCAACGGTTCGTATATGTTTATGGTTTATAGAGGAACAACATCTCGAAACCTTTGAAGATTGTATGACAGGTTGTAGGATCAAGTGATATTCACTCATTTTGTAGTTCGATGCAAATACTTGGACTATTTATACTAGGTGCATGACATTTTTTTGTATATCATGCAATGATTTTGCGTGGAATGAATGTGAGTCACAACAGTGGGTGGATGAATGAAATTGTAGACCTCTAATTCCACTCGACACACATCAAGTTAAACGAGCATTACAACTTTCAGGGTCTTTAGATCAAATGACAACATCACCTGACATTGACCAAGTCTCTGATTTAGTGCAACAAGGTACATACATATATGTACATGCCATGTTTTAGATTTATAAATTATTAAATTTTCAACTCTTAAGTTATTTTTAAATTGAATGAACAGTTTTACTTTGTGATACATAGGGCATGTTTTTTCAGTTATTGCAATGGAATTTAACAAAGAGGGAACATACTACTTCTTGTCTCATTGTGTAGAGGGGAAAATAATTGACTTCCACAGTCATTGATGGTGAAGACCTTGAGTATCCCACTGGGTCAGTGGTAGTCACTAGAACTTGGCTTCGACGATATCCTATCAAAAAATCAAACATTTGGTTGTTTGAAGACTATGAAGTACATCGAAAGATACTTCACTATTCACATTTGGTCCTTGCAAAAAATATTAAATTGATCAAATATCAACGTCGTCCAATCAATTTTTTTTTTTGAAAGTTCATGAATCATATTGTTGGTACCCAAATTTGTTCTCCTTTTCAAACCAAGCAGCAACACAGATTCAACAGGGAGCTTAGATGCAGATAGTGTTATCCAAAATTCACCCCTCAAGGTAATTTTGATAACATGCATCAAATTCTTTTGTCCCAAGCAATTATATTGAGTCCAGGCAAAAATTCATATTTCTAGGGTCCCCTCATATTTTTTCTAACTCCCCTATCCAAGTAGAAGAGAGCAAGTTCTGAGAAAATGAAAAATTTGCAAAAACAAGCTCGGGCCAGGAAAAATCACGAAAAATGGCTAAGTCCTAGTCCTCGCAGCATTTGGGACAGTTGGGACAAAAAGGCGCGGATCGGGTGAAATGAGCACAAAGCGCCCTAAGCAATTGGGACATCTGGTACAAAAGTACGCGGCGGGCGGGAAAAGCTGATCCGCCAAAAGAGAAAATTGGCTAACTGCTGAGAGGGTCGCCTTTGGGACAAGCGGGACAAAAAGATTAACCTACGAATCGGCCGAAATGAGAACTTTTGTCCCGGAACAGTTGGGACAAAAGGGCGTGAACCGGCCGAACCGGGTGAATTTTTTCCAGACGGTCCGAAAGCAAATGGGACATATGGGCTGCGAGGACGCGAACCGGCCGAACCAGGCGAAATGGGAACAAGCAGTCCGAAACAACTGGGACATTTGGGACAAATGGGCGCGAACCGGCCGGTTCGCCCGAAATCAGCACAAGGAGCACTGTGCCAAATGGGACAAAGGGACGCGCGGGACGCGAAAAGCCGAAATGGCCGAAGGCAGGGAAGAAAAGTCAACGTTTGGTCCGGAAACTTCAAACGGCCATAACTTTTGACTCCGAGCTCCGATTTTCATAAAATTGGACTTTCTGGAATGAGCACGACGTCCTCTGCGCCACAAAAACTGGATTTCTTAATTTTAATGAGGGTAGATATATTTAAATAAAAGAAACATATTCGGCTCCAAATACCAATGCTCATTCCCACAAATGACAAAAAACGCTCCGCAGGACCCAAAATAGCTGCCCGCAATGTAAGGCCATAACTTTTGCATTTCTCAACGAAATCGCACAAAATTGGCACTCAAGGAATCGTGGTTCCGAGCCCGATGCACAGCAATCAAGAAATTCTGGATTTGATTAGAAATTGATTGAGATTTTTAAGGAAACGTGGCCGGGTTCAGAACAGTGTTTTATTTGGTAGCTGGGAGTGCAATTAAGAGGCATGGTCATCATTCTTTCTCTTTGCAGCAGCACATGGGACAAGATGGGGAGCCTTTTGCAAGTAATGTATAACCATTCCACTCAATTTAATGCCTCTTACAGGTGGTTGAAGGACAGATTTCGGGATTTCCATTTTCCCTTCTCTTCTCCTTCTCATTTTTTCTATAAATTGGAGTGTTGGACTCATTGTAAAGGGGAGAGTTTTTGGGTAACAAAGCTCTGTCAAAATTGCTTTGTGAAGCCAGTGTGTTGCAGGCCCTTGTAGTGGACTCCTTGCATGGTGACCTGTGCCCTTATTTTGTAATAGATTGAACTGCAGCATATCATGAAGCAATAAAATATCAGTTTGTGGATATATCTTCCCCTGCTGTATTTCCTTGCATTCTTCTTGCCCCTTTAATCTTTCTACAAGTATATTGTGTCTATTTATTATGTTCTTGCAGAATTCATTATCATTGTGTGTGCTTGGAATATTGCTTGAATGCATTTTGCTAGATTATGGTGAATGTCATCACCTCTTCTAGTGTGCACTTTGCCTCTCGTATTTCACACATTTGGAGATTACTCTCACACCTCTTTTCCGGTGTATCACCGCTTTAGTGTAGGCTTTCATTTTATGTATTCTCTCTCCTGGTCCCTTGGAAATTTAGATTAGAGCAGTTTAGCTTACCCCGCATTAGAGTAGATTGTAGGCAGGTAGTTTAGGAGCAAGAACCACTTTCTCTCGGAGGTCCTGTCTCAAGCAACAAGTCACACAACTTGGAGATAGTACCCATGTTATCCAATCACACTGGATGCTTAGAGTGATCAAACTAGAAATCGATCAACATCCAGGGTGCTTTGTGATTCGGTGATAACAGAGATAGATCATAAATGTATCATTTTGTAGCTAGGAAGAAATCTAGTTGTCCCTCTATTTTTGGATTTGTGGACGATAGATAACACCTCAAAAGGATGTGATATTATCCTAACTATTTTAGGTCAGTGCCTTTCAACCAAGGTAAGAGAACTTTCTGTAACCTCTTTTATTTGAAAGGAGATACAGGTACCTTTCTTTTGCATAAATTTTATAGAGAAGGCCTTGGGGAAAATATGATCAACACACCAAATCTGACTCTCACAAGTTTTCACTTCCAGATTATGGAGATATTCTCACAACAAGGCAAAGGTTACTAAAGACATTTGGAAACCTGATCTATTCTGCATACTTTAGTAAAAGGATTTTGGTCTTGGGTGGGTATACAGAGCAAAAACATGGGTAGTATGGGTAGGATTGGTTGTTAAATGAATTTTTGTGGGAGGGGAGACATGATGGACTTGACTCACTAGATCCTTGAGAGCTTATGCAAAATGGAAAGATTCAATCAACAAAATGCCACAAAAAGTTAAATTTTTTCCTCAACTAGAATATGTGCTTCAATGGAGGCCTAGATCAAGATCTTGCTTCGCATAACCTATGGGATTCTCACATGAAGGATCGAGTCGAGGAAACAATAAAGTACCAAGATTTAAACCAAGTCACGCCTTGGGTATAGCTAGAGGCTTACAGAGAATCTCTATCAACAAAATGAAAGAAAAGTGATTTTAAACTATTTATCCCATTCCCATTAAGGCTCTTATGAGAAAGGAAATTTTAGATGCCACTAAACTATCACAAGGATCGAGACTCATGTGATTAGACCATATTTTCGTACATATTGTAATAAAAACAAGAAAAACTACCCGTATGCATTCGAAATGAAATAAATAAACTTTACTCAAGATTGAAAGAGAATAACTCAAAGTTTGATCAAATTTATAAGAAACGGAAAGTTTCTAGAACAATCTCAAAGCTTGTGAATGGCTGTACACTTGTAACCACCTTGACACGATCAAATTTTTCACAAAGAGAGATATACAGTTCTCTGCATTTACCTCTCAAAATGGATGGGCTCTGTCAAGATTTTTCTGCTGGAGAACATCAGTCCTAATATTTCAAAAAACTCCCAACCATTTGCACGATGAATTCATGCCCTTTATAGCATTTCCAGCAGAACCCCTTCCTCCCAAAAGATAAAAAAATTTAAATGCACTAGTGCTTGCCATGATTCTTTCGTGATTCACATAATCAGATCTGCAAAAGTCTCTAGGTGCTTAAGGGAAAATATCTTTGGTTTCTTCCTACATTCAACTCTATTCTCGGGAAAACATGCCTCCATCCATTTGCCAACCACTTCTGCCCCATATCAATAAAATCTGGCCCCTTGTGTGCTTAGGAGAAGAAAAATGGAAAACCAGATCGAGCTTGAGAGTTAGACCGTTTTAATGGTGAAAGATGTCTCTAGATCTCTCCCACCAAACTCTAGATATCAAAATTAACTCACTCCTCTGTTTGGCGTGTAGAAAAAAAAAAATCATGAATATTCACACATCCAAGTGTTTTAGAATGTCGATTTAGAGTTCCTATTGTGGAAGATTTAGATTTAAATGTGGGTCATCCACATGGAAGATGCAAAAACAAGAACAGGGGCTTCCTTTGACATTTTCTGACCTTTTTATAAAAATGGAAAATTTTCACCTTTTTGCCTCACACCTCCACTTCTAAAAATGGGCCTGACACGTGTCCTGAGGTGGGCCCCAAAAGAAATGTGGAGAAATTCTACCATTTGAATCTCTTTTGGAAAAAGGAAAATTTTCCAAGTTTTCCCCATAGCTCTCGCCCTTGAGAAATACTTTTGACAAGTGTCCCAATGTGGGTCGCAGCGGAACTACGGTTTCCCTTTACTTTGAACTCTTTTTTCTCAAAAGGAAAATTTTCCAATTTTCCTCTGCGGGTTCACACCTCTGCCGTTGACCGGGGTAAAACATTGACTATTTTCCATCGGGCGCGTAGCCAATTTTGCTATTTTAACCTTTATGAAGCAAAGAGGTGAAAATTTTAAGTTGCCTCCGATGGTCCACTTCCCCGCCCCTTATGACTTTTCAAATTACCACATGTCACAATGGCGCACCTTGAGGTAGACACAAAAATTTGATACTATGAACAAGCACGGGTCACCACATGTCCTACTCCGAAATTGTTTTTGAAGGATTGAAGGTCTGTGGAGGGCACCATGTGTCAAGATCCGAGGAAGTCTCCTTTTGGCCATTGAAAAGTATAAGTAAAATGCAAAGTGAGCGAAGGCCTCCACATGTCATCCTGGCACTTCTTTAAATTAAAACTCAAGGGCTGGTCCCCGAACATGTACAGAGTTCCTACACATGTCTCTATAGCGCAACTTCAAGATGGTGTTTAAAGAGGAGACCGTAAATGAGCGCAATCTCGCCATGTGTCCCGCTCGCCAAACTATTCCAACTACATAAAAATTTCTCTAAGTTCGGGCCAAGTAATGAGCCTCCATGTGTCCTCCCAGCCGCTACTCCAAGGAAAAGCCCAAAATCGATCTTCAAATGAGCGTCATTCCTCCACGTGTCCTAGAATTCCCAAAACCTTTTGAAATTTGTCTAAGTATGGGAAACCCAATGGAAGCCTCCACGTGTCTCTTTCCTGCCAACCCTCCACATGTCCTCCCTGCTACTTCAAAGCCAAACCAAAAAGTTGATTCTCAAACAAGCGTCATTCCTCCATGTGGACACATTTTAAAGTTTAGGATTTTTATAGGATTCTAAAGTATTAAGCTGATCCACATCCAACCAAGAGGTGCCACATTTCCCTGTCAACTGAATGATGTAAATTTTACTAGGAGAAATGCCCGTCAAACCATAAAACACAGAGAAATGTCCATTCGAGCCAAAAAAGAGATTTTTGTTCAAGGAAAAAGAATTTATACTATTGTAAGGCTCAAACACGATCCTTAGGGACACATCAAATCATTTATCCTTGAGTATTTAGGGAAAAAATGACAAGGACAACAGATCTTGATTGTGGAAAATGGAGGAAATGGGAAAAATGAATTTTGAAGGAACAGAGCATGGGAGACTCAAAATACAAAGATTTTCCAGAGGAACAAAGGAACCATGAGACAAATACGGACCCACACATGATCTTCGACCCAGGAGAAGATTAAAATGGAAACAAAGACTGGCCAAACACAATACGGGAAGGATAAAATGACAAAGGCCATGAATTAATAAATATTCAAGGGCACAAATGGGGCGAGACAATTTTGAGCACCAACAGTTCCGACTTAGGAATGGGCACTCCCCTATAAGTGCCAAAATATCCATTGGGCAATGGAGTCATCTTTGCAGGGAAGAGAAACAAATCCATCTTAATAAAAAAATAGACAAACCAAGTAAAAATAGGTCACCGAGGACCGAACAAGAAAACACGTAAAAAATGCGGGAAGAAATAACAAACTATACACTCGTATGAAGACTTTTTCCTGATTTAAAGAAAATAATCAAGGAAACAATTCAAGCACCTGTCATCCTGGATATGACCATGCCAAGAGGTTCTGATATGTTTTCATCAACTGGAAGTAGACCTCTTTTTCTTCTTTGTTCTATTTGTAAACCACCCATCTTCTCTGAAGCTCCTCCATTGTGTTTAAGTCAAATTCTTTGACATTCTTCAAGGCTGAAACACAGACAAAATTCCTAGAAAAAGCAAATCTGTTATCCAAAATTCACCCTCAAGGTAATTTTGATAACATGCATCAAAATTATTTAGTTCCAAGAAAATATATTGATGCAAGGTAAAAATTGTGTTTCTGGGGTCCCCGACTTCTTTCTAACTCTCCCGTCCAAGAAGAAAACCCAAAGAAGTTTTAAAAATGTGAAAAAGTTGCGTAGAAAACAAGCTTTGCCAGAAAAATCATGAAAAATGGCTAAGTCCTAGTCCTTGCAACAGTCGGGACATGAGGGACATCTGGGCGCGAATCGGCCGAAAGGCCGCCAGGTAGTCCGCGCAGTAAATCGGGACATCTCGACCGTAGGTACGCCACAGGACGCCGAAATGCCCGAACCGGCCGAAAGTGGAAAAAGTCGTCAAGTTTTTGTTTCACGTGATTTTGGGACAGCCGGGACAAAAGGGCGCTGGCACGCGAGGGATGCGCGGGATGCAAAAAGGTGAAAAGGGTGAAATCTGGGACAGCCGGGACAAAGGTACGCGAAAGACGCGGATCGGCCAGTTTGGCGCAAGTCAGTCCATTTCGGGCGGTTCGGAGAAATTTGTCCTAGGAAGTCCAGGATAGTTGGGACAAAAGTGCGCGGAGGACGCGAATCGCTAGTTCAGCTGAAACAGAGGACTTTCGCACTGGGAAATCCGGGCCAAAAGTATGCGTGGGACGCGGGAAGCCGAAGGAGCCGAGAGCGAATGGAATTTTGCCACGTGTCTTCACCACGAAAAGGGACAAGGAAGCCCGAATCGGCCGAAGGAGGAGATTTTATTCCAGGACAGTTGAGACAAAGGTACGTATGGGATGTGAAGGATGCGGCGTCAAGCAGCCGAAGGCAAAGAAGAAAAGTCAACGTTTGACCCGTGAAACTTCAAACGGCCATAACTTTTGACTCCAAGCTCCGATTTTCACAAAATTGGACTTTCTGGAACGAGCACGATGTCCTCTACGCCACAAAAACTGGATTTATTATTTTTAATGAGGGTAGATATATTTAACGAAAGGAAATATATTCGGCTCAAGTCGATTAATGCTCGCCCGTCAAATGACAAAACGCCCGCTGACCCAAAGTAGCTGCCCGCACTCGAGAGGCCATAACTTTTGCATTTCTCAACAAAATCGCACGGAATTGGTACCGCTGGAATCGTGACTCCGAGCTCAACGTACAACAATCAATAAATTCTAGATTTGATGAGAAATTGATGGATATTTTTATAAAATGTGGCCGAGTTCATAACAACGTGTTTTATTTGGTGGTTGGGAGTGCAATTAAGAGGCATGGTCATCATTCTTTCTCTCGCTGCAGCACATGGGACAAGATATGGGGAGCCTTTTACAAGTAATATATAATAATTTTATTCCATTTAATGCCTCTTACAGTGGTTGAAGGACAGATTTCGGGATTTCCATTTTCCTTCTCTTTCCCTTCTACTTTTTCTACAAATTGGAGTGTTGGGCTCATTGTAAAGGAGAAGTTTTTGAGATAGCAAAGCTCTGTAAAAATTGCTTTTTGAAGCCAATGTGGTGTAGGCCCTTGTAGTGGACTCCTTGCATGGTGATCCAGGCCCTTATCTTGTAATAGATTGAATCTGCATATCATGAAGCAATAAAATATCGGTTTGTGGATGTATCTTCCCCTGCTGTGTTTTCTTGCATTCTTATTGCCCCTTTAATCTTTCTACAAGAATATTGTGTCTATTATTATGTTCTTACAGGAATTCATTATCATTGTGTATGCTTGGAATATTGTTGTGAATTCATTTTTCTAGATTATGGAGAACTCATCATCACCTCTTCTAGTGTGCACTTTGCCTCTCAGATTTCACACATTTAGAGACTACTCTCACACCCTCCTTTTCTCGGTGTATCGCCACTTTAGTGTAGGCTTTCATTTTATGCATTCTCTCTCCCCGGTCCCTTGGAAATTTAGATTAGAATAGCTAGTCTTCCCTGTATTAGAGTAGATTGTGGCGGGTATTTTAGGAGTAAGAACTAGCTTTCTCTAGAGGTCTATCTCAAGTAGCAAGTCCCACAACTTGGAGATAGTACCCATGTTATCCAATCACACCATGAGTTCAAGTATATGCATTTGTATAAACACAAGAGTGCTGTGATTTGGTGATAACAGCAACATACTTAGGAGCTTTGTTTTCAACACTCTCATACTCCCTGAAATCCACAAAGCTCACAAAATTGTTAAGATCAACATCTGCTTGCAAAACTTCATAAGATGCATTGCTTGGGTCTTCAATTAGGTACATCATCTTCTTCTCTCCATACAATTTCACCAAGTTTCCTTCAATGGGGATAGTGGCATAAGACATGTCCATTTGCACACTACCACCAACACTTGCTGCCCACTTTCTTGACAACAACATCCCCCACTTGGCAGGGTAGTCAACAATGACTACATCAAGCTTTAAGTTCCTTCTAGGATAAGATGCAAGTTGCACTGCTAGATCTTTGACACACCCCACCACTGGCACCTCTCTAGAGTCCATGGTAGTGCACTTCCCATATGTTGTTGTTACTTTGATACCTAATTCATTCATGACCTCAAGAGGCATGACATTACATGAAGCTCCAGAATCAAACATACAGTTATGTAACAACTTGTCTTTGATAACTAGGGTAGTGAAAAATGGATCCACATTCAGCTGGGATTTAACCAAAGAAGTTCCTAAATAAACCTCTGGTGGTTCCCCCATCTCTTCCAATACTTGTGGCTTTTCCAACTCTGCAATGGTAAGGGGAACCTCAACCTTGTTTACATCTCTACCTTGTATGATCTCTTCCCCTTTGAATCCCAAATATTCAAAATCCCTCTTCTTGTGCTCAGGGATCCTAAGCAGCTCAACAATTGGGATAGGAATTTTGATTTGACTCAAAATTTGGGCTATGTCATATGGAGCAAATTTGGGTAGAGCAGCACTAGGGGAAATATTGGAAAATTCATTAGATGGAATGGGATTATTTTCATTTTGGGCATGGGGAGGAACACAAGTTTTGCTTGGGAATCAAGCTCCCTGCCAGATGCATTTTTCTTTAGGGTTTCTTTGGTAAGCACTAGAAAATTTGACTTGACTTGTGGCCCCTTAGTAGCTTTACTTATGGTATTGTGATCCTTTTCTTGGGCAATTACAACATTCATTAATAGATACATATCTTCTTCTCGAGGAAACTCCTCCATCATAATTTTCAATCATTAATGCCCAAAAGTATTCAAAATCATTAGTGGGCAATTCAAAATCTTGTACAATGTCTAATTCTAAACTACGATAAGGGGAAGAAGAGGTACTTGGTGGATGAAATCCCAAAAAGTGGCAATATTTCTAGAACTTATTACCTCATTTTAAGTTTCTTCCCTTGGTGAAATCGCAGGGATCTCCATCATGGAGACATCATCATCATTAACATCATCAGTGGCTTCTTCTTCTTGTTGATCTTCTTCATAAGGAGCATGGGGCATGAAACATCTATCACACCAATCAATGACCTTTGTTTCTTCCACAACAGCAACTCTAGTAGCCAAAGGATCATGCACCATTCTATTTTCTTTGCCTTGAGGCTGCCTATTCCCAAATCCAATAGCTCCTTTTCCTCTGTCATCAATTATTTGATGATTTGTAAATCTGTCTTGGCCTTGTTTCTTGTGTTGTCCTTGTGAGCTCTGCCCAACTCCTTTCTCAGCTCAAGCTAATTTATAGGAGATCTCCTTGACAGCCCCTGCCAAAGTTTTCACAACCTCTTCCAAATCAACACCCTTGCTTTTCTGAGGATTTTCTAGGTTAACCAGCTTTACACCTTCCCTCTTTGGAGGTTTCCCAATTGCCTTGATATTATTCTCTATTTGTAGGGCCATGGTGAATGCTTGCCTTAAGTTGGTAGGGTTCTTATCCCTCAAGTAGTAAGCAACCTTTTTATCAAATGCATCAATATATATTTGATTAAGCATGATTCATCACATGGCCTTATCCTGACAGTAATCTCCTCAAGGTCTTATTGAACCTTGTGTTGAAATCATGTACTGACTCATTGGGATTCTTCTTGATGTTTTCAAACTATGATAGAAGAAACCTAGGGTCATTCCTATCACCATATTGCAATCTAAATGCATTGTTCATCTCAGCCCAAGAATCAATAAAATTATCTGGCAATGCTTTATGTGAGTCCATAACATCCTCCTCTAGAGTGTGAACAAACAATTTGATGTACACAAATTCGTGCTCAATCTAAAAATCTTCCGTCATATTAAGGAAGAGCTTTAGATGCTGGTCACCAGTTATAGCATTGTTTCCCTAGAACTTAGGAAGTCTGCTCTCACATCTTCAAGTACAAAGCATTTGGATAACCAGTCATTCCCACAAAATTTATAGGTCCAAAGGTGTTTAGAACAAATGGAGGTCCAGGTTGAGCCGTATTGATTTTAGGAGGTGATTCTGGAGCGGTGACAAAATGATAGGGGAAGAAGGTTATTGGAGCACATGAGTATAATTTTTAAAATGGATACCGCCTAAAGGCCTTGCTTCTTGAAATCCCTATCTACTTGAAAAGATAGGTGCGAATGTGAAGCAAATATTTCAAAATGAAATGAAGGCTCTTCTCTAGGTCAAGAATTGATTTGCACAAAGAGGCTACCCGATTCGAGTCACATGAATGATAGTCTTCAATAATAGGTCATTCACTCTAATCAAAGGAGATACCTCTTCTTGTCTGTTGTTCTCCCACAACTCTCCAGCTTTTCATCCTTTTGATTTTTCTTTTCCTAGCTTATGGAAATAGTGTCCTAGCAGGATCCCTAGCGAAGAAAGACCTTATTCCTTCCAGCTTTGCAAATGTTAGTAACAAATATGACCTTGACAGAGTTTTAAGACACTGGTCCTTATCAAAATCAAATCAACAAGGAGTCGCCACTAAGGATTTCCACCTTAGTTGTGCAAATGCACTAAATATGATATGTCAAGTGTCTGTCAATGCAAGAGAGTGGAAATGGAAATATTCTGACCTTTCTTCACCCAGATGTATCAAATGAAAGCTAGTGCACTAGGTGTAAAAACTGAAAGAACTACACATAGCACATGGAGCATACAAGAAATGTTTACTAGGGTCTGAGTATGAACTGTAAGTCCTCGGCAATGGTGCCACAAGTGTTGGTACCCAAATTTGTTCTCCTTTTCAAACCAAGCAAAGAACACACAGATTAAACAGGAGCTTAAAGTCGATAGATCATAAATGTATGTTGTTTTATAGCTAGGGAGAAATCTAGCTGTCCCTTTGTTACTTGGATTTGTGGAGAGATGGATAGCACCTCAAAAGGATGTGATCTTATCCTAACTATTTTAGGTTGTGCCTTTCAACCAAGGTAAGAGAACCTATTTTGTAACCTTTGTTATTTGAAAGGAGATACAAGTACCTTTCTTTTGCATAAATTTTATAGAGAATGCCTTGGGGAAAATATGTTCAACACACCAAATATGACTCTCATGAGTTGTATCTTCGAGATTATATAGATATTTTCCCAACAAGGAAAAGGTTACTAAAGACATTTGGAAACCTGATATGTTCTCGTATACTTTAGTAAAAGGATTTTGGTCATGGGTGGGTATACATAGCAAAAACAGGGGTAGTATGGGTAGGATTGGTTGTTGTTAAATGAATTATTGTGGGAGGGAGATAAGATGGACTTGACTCACCGGATCCTTGAGACCTTATGTAAAATGGAAAGATTCAATCAAAAAAATGCTACAAAGAGTTAAATTGTTTCCTCAAGTAGAATATGTGCTTCAATGGAGGCCTAGATCAACAATATTTCACACAACATGTGGGATTCTGTCATGAAGGTTCGAGTTAGAGGACCCAATAAAGCACCAAGATTTAAACCAAATCACACCTGAGGTACACCCAAAGGCTTACAGAGAATCTCTATCAACAAAATGAAAGAAAAGTGATTTTAAACCGTTTATCCCATTCCCAGATGAAGGATCTTCTGAGAAATGAAATTACATATGCCACTAAACTATCACAAGGACTAAGACCTGTGTGATTAGACTATATTTTGGTACAAGATTGCAATAGAAACAAGAAAAACTACCTGTATGCATTCAAAAATGAAATAAATACACTTTACTCAAGATTGACACAGAATAACTCAAAGTTTGATCAAATTTATCAGCAAGGGAAAGTTTCCAGAACAATCTCAAAGCTTGTCAATTGTTGTACACTTGCCACCACCTTGAAAACGATCAAATTTGACACAAAGAGAGATATACAGTTTCTCTAGACACCTTCTCAAAATGGAAGGGCTCTGTCAAGATTTTTCTACTTTGGAGAAGATCAGTCCCGATCTTTCCAAAACTCATAACCATTTACATGATGAATTCATGCCCTTTATAGAATTTCCAATAGAGCCCCTTCCTCCCAAAATACAAAAATTTAAATGCACTAGTTCTTTCCATGATTCTTTTGTGATTCGTAGAATTAGATTTACAAACGTCTCTAGGTGGTCGAGGTAAAATCTCTATAGTTTCTTTCTGCACTCAACTCCATTCTCGGAAAAACATGCTTGCATCTATTCACCAACCAATTTTGCCCCATATCAATCAAATCAAAGCTCGCCATGTGTCCCGTCTACCAAACTACTATGATCGCATAAAAATTTATCTAAGTCTAGGCCAAGCATCGAAGCCTCTACGTGTCCTCTTGGCGCTACTCCAAGGAAAATCCCAAAAGTAGATCTTCAAATGAGCACCATTCCTCCATGTGTCCTAGACTTCCTGAAAACCTTTTGAAATTTTTCTAAGTATGGGAAACCCAGTGGAAGCCTCCACATGTCTCTTTCCTCGCCAACCCTCCACGTGTCCTCCCAGCGCTACTTCAAATCCAAACCAAAAAGTTGATTCTCAAACGAGTGTCATTCCTCCACGTGGACACATTTTAAAGTTGAGGATTTTTATAGGATTTCTGAAGTATTAAGCTGATCCGCATCCAACCAAGAGGTGCCACATTTCCCGTGAACTGAATGATGCAAATTTGACCGAGAGAAACGTTTGTAAAACCATAAAACACAGAGAAATGTCCATTCGAGCTAGAAAATGAGGTTTTCTTCAAGGACAGAGAATTTAGACTATTGCAAGGCTCAAACACGATCCTTAGGGACACATCAACTCATTTCTCCTTGATTATTTAGGAAAAAAATGGTTAGGACAACAAATCTTGACTGTGAAAAATGGACGAAATGAGAAAACATGAGTTTTAAAGAAATAGAGCATGGGAGACTCAAAATATAGAGCTTTTCTAGAGGAACAAAGGAACCATGAGAAAAATACGGACCCACACATGATATTTGACCCAGGAGCAGATTAAAATCATAACCAAGATTGTCCAAACACAATATAGGTAAGGATAAAATGACAGAGGCCGTGAATCAATAAATCTTCAAGCACACAAATGGCACGAGACAATTTTGAGCACCAACACATATCATGAAGCAATTCTTACTATCACAAGAATATACTTGATCCTTGTGGTTCATTAGATTTAATTTGCAAACGTATGTTCTTCATGAATTTAATTTAAATATTTACTTAACTTATTTTATTTAAATTTGTATGATTTAAAATTCTATTTAATTTCTTACTAACATGTTTATGTAGGTTAGTGATGCCTAAAAAAAAGCTTCCATCTTTACGTGGTTGGCAATCATTAGTAGAGAATTTATTATTCTCAAAGCCATGTGCAAATAAGAGAAATTAAATATTAGAAAGGAATAACAAACAAAATTCTCATTTCACCACCTATATTGTAAAAATATCTTATTAAAATTATCATTTCACCACCTATATTGTATGAACCACCTATATTATTTAGGTGATTAGCAACAGAAAATATTATACTCACTCAGACTGCAGTATTTTGCATGTTTACAAATAGTAGGACAGAGAGAAGAACTGAATGGAGATGGAGAAAATCGCAAGATGATACATCTCTAGATGCCATTAAGTTTGAGAAACCACTGTCAAAGATATAACATGTTTTGGCCTCAAGGCTCTTAAGGGACTACAGATGGATGAGGTAGCCCGAAAGCATGGGTAGCATAGGAACCAAAACAAAGCCTCCACTAGAATTCACCGCCACCATGATGTATTGTCATAGTTGGTTCACCCCACGAGTTTTTTTTTCTAAACTATAGCATCTCGGTAGCCGTACACCGACTCGGACTACAATATTTCACGTGTTTACAACCATTAGGATAGTGAGAGAACCAAATGGAGATGGAGAAAATACGAGAGGATTTCGTAGAGGGCCCCGACATGAAGGTCTTAGATCTAATAAGATGTCTCTAGGTACCACGAAGTCCAAGAAATCACCCTTTGAAGATATAGCATGTTTTAGCCTCAGGGCTCTTAAGGGACTACGCACGGATGAGGTAGACCGAAAGCATGGGTAACATAGGGAACCAAAAAAAATCCTACACTAGAGTTAACCTAGCCACCCCGACATGTTGGCGTAGTTGGTTCAGTCCCATGAGCTTCCGTTTGCAAACTATAACATCTAACAACCGTAAACTAACTCAAACTACATTATTTTACGAATTTAAAAACAATAAGACAATGAGAGAACTGAATGGATATGAAGAAAATTGTGAGAGAATTTTGTAGATGGCCCCGATGTTGAGGTCTCGGATTTGACGAGACATCTCTAGGTGCCATGGAGTCTCGAGACATTACCCATCGAAGATACAGTGTGTTTTGGCCTCGGGGCTCTTAAGGGACTACTTGCCTTGCTAGGTAGCCCGAAATAACATGGAGTGTATGGAACAAAAAAATCCTCCAATAGCATTAACCTAGCCATCCCGATGTTTTGGCATAGTCGGTTCAGTCCCACGAGCTTCTGTATGTAAACTATATCCTCTCAGCAACCCTATACTAACTCACACTGCAAAGATTTTGTACATTTGCAAACAATAGACAACGAGAGAACTTAATGAAGATTGAGAAAACCACGAGAGAATTTTGTATAGGGCCCCAACATGGAGGTCTTGGATCTGAGGAGACGTCTCTAGGTGTCACGGAGTTTGAGAAATCATCCCTCGAAGATATAGTGTGTTTTTACCTCAGGGCTCTTAAGGGACTACGCCCGAACGAGGTAACCCGATAACACAGGGAGCGTAGGGAACCAAAAAAATCCTCCACTAGCATTCACCTAGCCACCTCGACATGTTGGTGTAGGTGGTTTTGTCCAACGAGATTCCATTTGCAAACTACATCATCCGATGACCCCTACGGTGACTCAGATTGTAGTATTTTGCACATTCTGCAAACAATAGGACAACTAGAGAAACGAATGGAGATGGAGAAAACCATGGGAGAATTTTGTAGAGGGCCCCAACATGGAGGTCTTGGATCTGGTGAAACATCTCTAGGTACGACGGAGTCTTAGAAATCACCCGTCGAATATATAACATGTTTTAACCTCGGGGCTCTTAAGAGAAAGAACAGGAGTGTAGGGAACCAAAACAAATCCTCCACTAGCATTCACCTTTCCACCCTAATGTTTTTGCGTAGTTGGTTTGGTCCCATAAGGTACCGTTTCTAGAATACGACATCTAATAGCCTTACACTCGACTGCACTACACTATTTCGTGCGCTTCTACAAACAATAGGACAATGAGAGAACCGAATGGATATGGAGAAAACGTGAGATAATTTCATATAGGGATTCAACATGGAGGTTTCATATATGATGAGATGTCTCTAGGTGCCACGGAGTATGAGAAATCACCCATCAAAGATATAGCATGTTTTGGCCTCATGGCTCTTAAGGGACTATGCCGGACGAGGTAGCCTGAAGCACACGGCGTAGGGAACAAAAACAAATCCTCCACTAGCATTCACTAGGTCATCCAGATGTGTTGACCAGAGATGGTATGGTCCCATAATCTACCATTTGTAAAATAAAACATTTAATAGCCTTACACTCGACTCGAGACTACACTATTTTGTGCATTTACAAACAATAGGATAGAAAGAGAACTCAAGGGAGATGGAGAAAACCGTAAAATTATTTTGTAGATGGATTCAACATGGAGGTTTTGGATCTAACGAGATATCTCTAGGTTCGACGAAGTCGAGAAATCACATGTCGAAGATATAAGGTGTTTGTGTCTCAAGGCTCTTACGAGACTATGCCCGAACGAGGTAGCCTGAAAGAACGGGGAGCATAGGGAACAAAAACAAAGCCTCCCCTAGTGTTCACTAGGGAATTTTGATGTGTTGGCCTAGATGATTCTGTCCCATAAGCTACGGTTTGCAAGATATAGCATCTAACACCTTACACCGATCGAAACTACTACATTTTGCATGTTTACAAACAATACAACAACGAGAGAACCGAATGGAGATGGATAAAACTATGAAATGATTTCATAGAGGGCCCCAACATGGAGGTCTTGGATTTGACGAGACGTCTCTAGATACCACGAGTCTGCAAAATCACCGGTCGAAGATATAAGATGTTTTGGACTAAAGGCTCTTAAGGGATTACACCCAAACGAGGTAGCCCAAAATCACGGGTGGAGGAAACCACCAATGTTCAATGATTTTTCCACAGGATGCAAATATGTATACTATGAAATTATTTTTGTTGGGGAGACCACAAATGTTCCAACCGTTCATTTCGAAAGAATGAATATCTTCAATCAAATAGAGAATGAAGAGCCCGAATTTTTGGACATTATAAAAGGTGGTTTCTACCCAAAAAGAAGCGGAAGGCCATATAAAATTTCAGTCTTCAACTTTGGATGACAATGAGCATCGTGAAGGAAAAAAATTAGGTGAAGATGTCACTTTGATTCAAGAAGAAATGCCTCCCGAAAGTCATAAAGAGTCAATTTGATTACCCAAAAACATCCGGAAGAACTTAACTAGAAGATACGAACAAAAGAAAAGAAAAAATGGGAAGCGTGGAAGGATCACAACTTAACCGGAATGGAGGGTCTATGTGATGTTGTCGATAGAATCATGGATAATATTAAGGACAACATGCCAAGTTGATTATTTTTATTAATCCCACTTCTTCAACTTTATAAATCAAACTAGGTAGTTCCAAAAGTAGCATATTGCCAAGAAAAACTACAATGAAGTATTGATAATCGAGCACGAAACTCGCTTCATAATTGTAATTTATGTTTTGATTGAGCATTCAACCATAGTTTCTTTTCTAAAGGAGGAAATTCATTTTATATGTGAGAGATAAAATGCTGATTTAGTCTATTACTCTGACTATTTAGTTTAGATTTCTTTAGTCATTCAATGAAATTTTGAAGCTCTTCCATACTAACATGGAAAAATTATCAAGGCCCTAAGAAATCCTCTCGGGGTTTTATCCATATCCATCTGGTTCTCTCATTGTCCTATTGTTTGCAAACACACAAAATATGGCAGTTTGAGTCGAGTGTAAAAGTGTCAGAGACGCTATATTTTACAAATGGTAGCTCATGAGACCAAACCTTCTAGCTCAACAAGTATAGATTTCTTGGTGAATGCTAATGGAGTCTTCATTTTGGTTCACTATGTTCCCCTTACTTGTGGGCTACCTCATCCAGCGCTTGAGCCTCCTTAAGATCCCTAAGGCCCAAACATGCTATATCTTTGATGGGTTATTTCATAGACTTCGTGGAACCTAGAGATGTCTCGTTAGATTTGAGACCTCACATTGGGCCCTTCTACGAAATCCTCTTGCAGTTTTACCCATCTCCATTCAGTTCTCTCGGTGTCCTATTGTTTGCAAAGGCATGAAATACTGTAGTCTGAGTTAGTGTAGGGCTGCCAGATGCTTTGGTTTGCAAACGGAAGCTCGTGGAACCAAACCAACTATGCCAACACATCGGGGTTTCCTAGTGAACACTAGTGGAGGATTTTTTTGGGTTCCCTAGGCTCCCTGTGCTTTCGGTCTACCTCATTTGGGTGGAGCTCTTAAGAGCCCTGAGAACAAAACATATTATATCTTCGACATGTGATTTCTTGCAATTAGTGGCACTGGATATGTCTCATAAGATCCAAAACCTCCATGTTGAAGCCCTCTACAAAATAGTCTCGCGGATTTCTCCATCTCCATTTGGTTCTCTCGCTATCGTATTATTTGCAAACACACGAAATATTGTAGTCTAAGTCGGTATATGGCTGCCGCTGACGCTATAGTTTGGAAACAGAAGCTCATGGGACCAAACCAACTACAACAACAAGTTAGGGTGGCTAGGTAAATGCTTTTGAGGATTTATTTTGGTTCTTCTTACACTCCCCATGCTTTTGGGTTACCTCATCCAGTGTAGTCCCTTAAGAGCCATGAGGCCAAAACATGTTATATCTTTGATAGGTGATTTCTCAAACTTCGTGGCACCTAGAGACATATCGTTAGATCTGATACATCCTCATCGAGGCCCTCTACAAAATACTCTCATGGTTTTGTCCATCTTCATTTGGTCCTGTCCACTGTCCTTTTGTTTGCAAACGCATGAAACAATGCAACTGAGTCAATGTAGGGCTATCAGATGCTATAGTTTACAAACGGAAGCTCGTGGGACCGAACCAACAACGCCAACACATCGAGGTGGTAAGGTAAACACTAGTGGAGGATTTTTTTGTTCCCTACACTATCCATGCTTTCGGGGTACCTCGTCTGGGCATAGTCCCTTAAGATCCTTGAGGCCAAAACACGTTATATCTTTGACGGGTGATTTATCATACTTTGTGGCACATAGAGATGTCTTGTTAGATCCAATACCTCCACATCTCGAGCCCTTTAAAAATCCGATCACATTTTCATCGATCTCCATTTTGTTCCCTCACTTGTCCTATTGTTCGCAAAAGCACAAAATAGTGTAGTATGAGTAAGTGTAAGGCTGCTAGATGTTGTATTTTCCAAACAATAGCTTGTGGGACTGAACCAACTATTACAAAGACATCAAGGTGGCCAAGTGAATGCTAGTATAGGCTTTATTTTGGTTCCCTACACTCCCCGTGCTTTTATGCTTTTGGGCTACCTCGTCCGAGTGTAGTCCCTTAAGAGCCTTGAGGACAAAAAACACTATATCTTCCATGGGTGATTTCTCACACTCCTTCGCACCTAGAGACGTCTCGTCGATCTAAGAACTCCATGTCGAGGCTCTCTATGAAATACTCTCATGGTTTTCTCCATCTCCATTAGGTTCTCTCGCTGTCCTATTGTTTACAAACGCATGAAATATTGTAATCTGAGTCATTATACGGCTTCCAGATGCTATAGTTTGCAAACGGAAGCTCGTGGGACCGAACCAACTACACCAACACGTTGAGGCAGCCAAGTGAACGCTAGTGGAGGATTTTATTTGGTTCCCTACCCTACCCATTATTTCGGGCTACCTCGTCCGGGCGTAGTCCCTTAAGATCCCTGAATGACTAGATTGGCTTAAGAAGGAATTTTATAGGGGTATGTCTAAGAACACACAAGAGTTATCAATTACCTACTAAATCTTTCTTCTTTAGTTCTTGATGGGAGTTAGCTGGCCTACGGTTTAATGACCTTTAATTCATTGATAATTTATGTTATGATAAACACATGGATGCTTTCAAAAGAGCCTTCAAAAGGATATGGGTAGTCATCAAGCCCGGTGAAGGGTGTGATGTGATTTCCAAATAACTTGAAATTCCTAGAGATTTCAAGGTAATAACATGAGTTGGATAGTATTAGACAATCAAGAATCATTGACTATCTGATTAGAATGTCATTGCATCTGACACATTCTCAAGCATTGGATTAATGTATATGGAGACATTCTCAAAATATCAACAGATGAAAGGCATCAAATTGTGACGAATCTTAGGTGTTTTAATAAGGGAGAAGACTAAGAAGCATATAAAAATGTAGTAAGTGCATGATAAGATAGGAACCAATACAAAGAGACCATGAGAAAGAAGAAGCGCAAGGTAAATATACATATACACATTTATAAATTGAATGAATAATTATTCAAATTAGGTAACTCTTTAAATACATACATTATATAAATATTGATTTCCAAAGTTTGATGCATATTATACATTGAAAATGCAAGTACATGTACATCACCAATAACTGAAAAAAATAATCCATAATGTCTTTGTTGACATATTTTGCACTTGTGCAAAAATGGGCAACTTGAAACTTCGTCATTACGATGAAAATTCTTGGGTGGTGTATACCTAAGCTAAGGAAGTTTTGATGGTATTAATTATTGTTGAATTATTTAATGATTAAGTGAAATTTACAACATATCACATAATATTTAATTTCATGCCATCTTCAGAAAAAAAGAACACAAAGCCCGAAGGACAATTGTGTTGTCTTGATGAAGATAACAAATAAAAAATTAGGTGAAGTGCTAAGTTTTGAAGCATCAAAAGAAATGCAAATTTTGACATGAAAATAAGAGTTCATTACTGAATGTTACAAGTTCTCATCAATGTTCTTTCCTTCATGATTAAGACATTTAATTATGTTACTAAGTTGTTTAGTTCATTATACAATCCATACGAAAAGCTAGAATGCACAAGGAAATACACAACTCATTTTCAGAATTCAATGTTTTATTCACAAGGAGAGTTAAATGTTTTCCACACAAGCCGTGGATGTAAATCGAAAAGTAAATTACAGATACTAAAAAGAAAGGTACACATGCATGAAAGAGAAAAAAAAGGAGTATGAGTGAACCTATCATTGTATGCAGGGCTTTCTGTTCTTCAATCAAGCATCTTCATCTCCATCTTTTTTTTCTCCTTGATCTCCATGGTAGAAGCCATTGGACCCAAAAAGAAGAAAATATAACTATCGATTCGAGCTCAGGGATCAATTCATATTTCTACATTGTCCTACTTCATGCATATGAATATTCTCCTAATAAGAGATGTATTCTACTTGGAGAACAAACTGCATGCATGTTTTATTAACTCAAAAATAAGAAAGAGAAAAGAAAGAAGAAAACATGGACATAAGAGAGGACAAAAAGCCTAATTATTTTCTAACTATTTTCCTAAATGTGTAGGTAAAGGTCAGTAGCCAAAGAAAAATATAAAAGTCATACGTGCATGTAATAAAACAAAGAATGTAACTCAAAGTTCCAACAACTATTCTGAAATAGAAGAAGTTACAATGTAGAAGAGAGACTAGCAATAGAAGCACATGTTTCAGTTTGCAACAAAAGGAAAAGGTAGAATTTGAAAGCTGATGTTTGGCTAAAAGAGAAGGTCACAGTTGAAAGGAATGAAGACAAGATTCGGAAAAAATTGACAGGGCTTCGCCATGTAAAATGGACATTTACAACTTTCCATCATGTTGTTTTTAACTACTACATGCTTAAAGGAATGATTTAAATCAATTAAGTGATATAGAAAAATAGCAAAGCATGCTATGATCAAGATAACACAACTATGATGTCTCATTTTATTTACCAATCCAGCTTCAAACATGAAGTGTTATGTTCTGAATCAGAAAATACAACTACTATGCTGGAAATGGATGGAAGAGAGAATTCTAGAAAAAAATTGCCAGGGCTTTGCCATAAAAATCAACACTTAAAATTTTTCAGTTGCTACAGGATAGGACAAAAATCAAAGCTAGTTGCTATAGGAAAGGATAAAATTTCAAATTAGAAGAAATAATCTGTCCATCAGATTATTATACAATGCTTTGAGATACAAATAAGATTGCAAAATACTACAAGTAATAGCTTCAGAGATCAAATTGAATGCATGATTTGCAATTACAAAATAGAAGTCATTCAAAATGAATACAGAGATGTTGCCATATCAAAGAAGTACAACTATCTATGCAAGGAAATTGATCAAATACAAATGCAGCTATAGGTGAAGCTCAAGTACAGTATTGAAGCACAAAAGAAAAGGAACTACATTTTTTACAAAACTTGAATTGTCCAACATGCAGGAGTTGTAAACAGAGTTCTAGAAATAATATGTTGTGCAGAGGTTCAGAAAATAGTTACATCATTTTCAGACAGTCAAGAACATTGATACAGTCAATCAGTCAATGGTTAAAGTTTTCAGAAAACATTCAAAGCTCACCAAGTTCAAAGATGATGTTTTCATAATAAGTAATGCAATAAGTCAAGGAAACCATCAAAGAAAGACCACTGTTCTAGTTCTGAAAGAAAAGGAAAAGAAATGATGGAATTATTTTGGAAATGAGATTTTGGTATCTCAACAGAGCTCTAGAATAGAGGGATTACAAAATATAAAATCAGAAGATCCATTTTTACTCATCTCAGAGCACTATTTTTCCGTTTAAGCATGGAAATAAGCTAAAGGTTACAAGAATGTTTTCCAAACAGAATCCATTTTGACAAGTAAGAATCAAGTACAGCTGTATCATTTGAATCCCTTAAGAAAAGATAACAGAAGTATACATGATGCTACAGTAAAGTCAATGAGCTCATTTAAATGCAAGATTCACAGTTAACTGGACCAGAAAAACCACAAAAGGTCAAAAGGATCTCAACTTCACCATGGCTCAACTCAACAAAGCTGAAATACAGAATAGAATAGTCTGGGTTTGCATCAGAACAGAATAAGATACCGGAAGCTCAAAGGTAGAGAAAACCCCAAGGTATTAAACATCAAAGAAAAAGAGTTCTACACAAGGATGAAACACCGAATAAGTGCAATGTCTAATCGAATTAGGGAATGCAAAGATTAAAACAATGTGAAGTGGATCTCAACTTTTCAAAGAAGACGTTATAATCCTCCAAATAGATTACAGAATAAAATGAAGAAATCCGAATACCCACATTGATAAACCTTCATATCTGAGGAAGTAAATACGATTCTGAATTTAATCAAAAATCCCATTAAATGGGTATCAAGAATCAGAATAAGAAATAAGAACTTACCGTTTAGTTTGGAAGTTGAAAAACCCTCGAAGGATGAAGGATCAGAGCCTAAAAAGAGGAACTCATAATAGTTTCCAACTCGAAACAACCAAGGCCGAGTCCCGAAGGTCACAAGAAATGAAATGAAAAATGATTATCAGTTTCAGAGGTCGAAATGGCAATGAATAAGAAACAACAAAACTTTGAGGGTAGGAAAACTTACCTTCCCTCATCAAATGGTGATGCAGATAGCAAGAGATGATGGCCACCTTGAAAGGAAAACCCGCAGAAACAAAAGAATGATAGAGCCAAGATCGAAAAAATAGCAATGGCGGACCACACTTCAACCACCTTGCTCAGAGCTCCACAGATTCAAAGAAACCATTTCTCGAGCTATCTCAGATTCTAGATCAAGAGAAAGAATATGGTAGAGAGATCAAATTTTTAACTCACAAAGCAAACTCAGATCTCATAGACTTCGCCACAAAATACCAAACAGAACAAACCAAGCTTGAAGTAACAACCATGGTGGAAAGAAAAATTGGATTATAGGAAAAGATCGAAAATGACCAAGGCACGAGCACCGTGCGAAAACCATAAAACCAAGTAAAGCTCTCATCATCATGCCGCTTCAAATGACATAGAGAATAAAATGCTTATACCCAAGCTCTAGTATGCACATAACAAAATAATGGCATCGAGACAAAAATTTCTAGGACTTCGCCCACAACCAAAAAACCAAATGAAATGTGCTTGAGGGTCGAGCTCCTCTTTACTGAACTTGAGCATTGGTTTGGTTATAACTCAACCATGGTCATGGATCGATGGCATCAGATACAAAGGTACAAAGATCAATGACAAATAATAAGGCACAAACATTCAAAATAAACCACCAGGGTTATAATCAACCTGACTGAGTTACAGAAGCCACCGACCAAGTCACCAAGGGGTGAGTCACCATGGAGAAGGGGACAGCCCACGTGTCCACTAAATTAATCATTGCAAATGACTTTCAAAGTCTAACCTTAGTGCATGCTTCGAATAATGTAAAAATGGTGACCAAATCATATACCATGATCACCGAAAAGGTGAATTTTATAATATGCCAAGGCCGACAAACTCAAAGGTGGCAGACCATATAGTATGGTCATTCCAAATAATCAAAGGTGGTTGAGCATTGTGTGGTGGCTTTTATAAAGTGCCCCTCATATTTATAAAACCATAGTATATGCTAAGTCCACAAAGAGTGGCCAAACCCAATGAGGACAAGAGTTCACAACCACAAGTGGTCCCCACTTCAAGGAGCTAAAATTGATTTTTAGAGTGTCACTCATGTGACAATTTTTAAAGGAGATTTAAATATCATCATAACATGTGCACATAGACAGGTGGTTCGCATAGGAGGAATTATTTTTTTAAATATTACAAGCAGTGTAATTATTTTTCTCACAAACAGGGAGTTGTATTTTTACATGCTTTCACAACAAGATAGAATAGATAAGAAGACAGACTGGCATGTTCATGGAGAGAGACTTGCCTAGCAAGCAACCTTATTTTTAGAAAATTATTCACCCTTCTTTTCTTAAAAATAGAACAGTCAACTTCAGTTTGACTGTAATGTAAGTAAGGCTAATAATGCCTATTTGTAATTGCATGCTCTATTTTTTCCTTTATCTATTATTAAATAAATAATAAAATTAATATGTATGGGCGAGTACAACCGTTAGGATATTTTTAGGGAGAGGGTGAATTTTATTTTTGCTATATATTGTGTGCCTTTGCAAAGCATAAGGGGACGGCTGGAGGAATTTTTGGATATATGACTACCGAATAAAATATTTCCATTTTTGCCCTCCGAGTGTTAAGTATTTTATGCCTTTCCAAGTTATTTGTCACTTTTGTGTATGTTTGTATTAGTCTTGTGAATTAAAATTCCCCGATCAATCACCTTACCCTACTAAAAATTCAGTCTTTTGTGCTAAATTTTAATGTGCATGTTAAATTATTAGTCTTGTTGTGATCTTCCCTTAAGTACAATCAAGTGTTTTTGCTTATAAATTCTGCGAGAAAACTATTGGTTCGTGCATCAAGAATCTTTCCCAAATTAGTTATGCATATGCTCAGTCAAAGCCCTCATACAAATCTGGTGTATCACCCTAGTTTTAATCATTTTACAGTCATATTTTACTCTCAAACTTCCAGTAATTAGTTTAGGATACACCAATAAGGAACTGGCCTTGATACAGGAGACTCACCACAAAATAGGTATACCCACAAATCTGAGGTGTTTCCATTGTATCTACGAAAGAGAGAGATCATTTTTGCAAGCTTAGAAAACCTACAGTCATCTCTCTACAAGGTGCACTTTCAAGAGATAACAGTGTTAAATATTGTCAAGTGCACATCATATTAGTTTCATGTGAAAATAATCTTAGAAATGTAAGGTCTCATACAAAATTATCAAGTTCCAAATAGTATTTTAATGTGCATAATAAATACAAAAATGCCCAAATAGGTCATATACCATCAATTTCAAATGACATATAGGTGTACATATAATGTCATGCACATAGGCATACAAAAACAATGTCATGTAAGACATATATATTTCCTACTCAACAAAATCTATCCCTCTCTTCGCCTTGCTCGAAAGAAGGCCTTCCCTTAGATGAAGATAGATATCTATGAGATGACTTTGGATCATTCAAGCCCATTCTTTGAGTCCTCTTCCGCTGAATACTCACCGTAGATGATCATGTAAATGCAAACAATGTTTTTTTGTCAAAACTTAATTTATATATGTTTTAAACATGTATTTAAGACCATGCTAGAATGAAAGTATTTACATAAATACACAAAATTACCGCAAGTTGTAGATCTCGCCAAATTTGCATCTCACACTCGAGATGAGTCATTGGGAGCTCCTACAATATGAATGAGTGTACAAAGATGATGAGATGTAGGAGTATGTGCTCTCGAAGTCAAAATGAAGGGGGTTGAAGTTCCCTACATACACATAAGATCATAAAATATAACATCAGAATTAGTGAAAATAGAACTAAGTACATGTATGTACATAATGACAATATTTTAACTAATTTTATCAATATAGAACTATTGTTTTTACCCCACCATGCCTGTGAATCAAATGAAAAGGGCTACTACCTGTCGCATGTAACTCCTGCATATGCAAAATGAAGGACATTATTAACATAATTTAATAATTCTATAATGAAAGACATTACTAACATGTAATTTAACATAATATGAATTACACGAGAAATTTAACAAAATTTACATGTTGTTTGAATACCTCAGTGAGTTCTTTGTGCGATGAAATCACAAAATGACAACACCTTTATCTACTTGTCACGAGAGATGGTGGGGTTTCTAGTGAATTCAACATATTTATCAAACATGTATATCACGTGAGTTAGATGGACATACAAGAACATACATATATTTGACTTCAAAACTAATATATATACAAATGTATGTGAAAATTTTACATAATTAACATTCTAAATTACCTCTGTGAATGTATGTGTATGCATGGTGCTCGCCGCCTAATTTAGGGATGAAGATGCACCTCCCACACATTGTAATATCAATGCATATACATGTACAAATAATATTATTTCAAAATTTTTACATATATAAGTAAATCAAGTACTCCAAACTCTTTGTAACACACATAACAAAAATAAAAATTTACTTGCAAAGGTGACGCAGATGAATGTAATCCAAATGTATCACTCAAAAGGACATATGACATAGTGACATTATCATGTGCACCCCTAGCACCAGTGCATGAAAATCAATACACATGAAAGTATCGTCCTCCTCGGGCCCCAAACATATGTTACCACATGATGAGAAAATATGTGGCCTCATACTAGTACTCCCACGAAGGAATACTCAGTGTACCTCTGTGAGCATCTTACTCAAAATCTCCCTCGTATGCCAAACAAGGGTTGCAGAGATAGCCCCAAAGCACGTGGAGTGTATCAATCTCTATTGTCTCCTTCAATGCTTGAGGGAAAATATCGGGGTGGGGGGCTTACGTGCGGGGAATCTACCCCTGTTGAATAGGTGCACATTGTGCACTTGTTCAATCAAGTGGAGATCCTTTTCCTTGGCCTTGGAAATCTCGAAATCAAAATAATTTGGGATCTCACAAGGATAAACTCATAAGAGAGTTTCCTCAAAAGTATAGTGGCACCTCGTTGTTATTACAAGGTGGAAAATCAAACACCATCCACCATCGGTCCCAAAAATTATTTTTAATGAAATTATTATTGCACCAATGGATGGGAAACCATTTACATGAAAACAGAATAGGAAAATTTGTGTGGGAGTCCGTGAATAAGGCGCATATGAGGTCTTTTGAAATTTATTTTTTCTTTACATCCACATATGACAAATTTTTGGAATAATAAACCCTTCAACCCTCTCTGTAAGTTGTCCAATGATCATTTTTCCTCATTCCAAAGGTTGTCAACTTGAACAAGTAATGCCTCCAATGTGTTTATAAGAGAGGCACGGTGGGGGTTTTAGATTGTGAATCCATCATTGTTTTGATTAAATCCTCAATTTCAAAAAAAAATTCAAGTATGTGGGTTGTTAAATCTTCTTGACTACACGGGGATGTTGAGCAATTGTGGGAATGTCAAGAGGGATGATAGGAATAACATGGTTTGGTTATGGTTGATTTCCTCGACGTCTAAGCTAATCAGTAATAATAAAAATATGTATACAATTCAAATTTTAATCTATAATCATCATATTTCAATGTAATTTTGAGAGAATAATTGTTCTTACCTCTTCTTAGTGGCACCATCGTCGATTCAGATCTTCCCAGCGATCCAGAAATGATCCTTTGAGCTTGAGATCTAGCTGAATGAAAAAATGCGAGGGCATGGTTAAGCTCTGAAACTCGCATTTGAGGGAGATAAAATGATAGTGGCTCGGGCCTCTTTTTTTCTTTATAGTAGGCATAACCCATATGTGCTATGTAACACATGCACATTATAACACGTGTGCATTATGCCTCGGTAAATCCCAAACTTGACAATTTAAAAGGTGATCGCGTTATAATAGAACGCATATGTGTTTTTATTTTTTCGGGTTTTTGTCTACTTTTTGGCCCCTTAACTTCGTGCACTTACCCTCCTTCCAGCTTTGTAAATATTAGTGATATATTTCACTTGATATAGGTTAAGGCACTAGTATTTATCAAAATTTAAATCAACACGGAGACGCCACTAAGGATTTTTACCTTAGTTGTGCAAATGCACTAAAAATGACTTGTAAAATATCTATCAAAACTTAATTCCTACAAAGCTTAGCAGATCTGACCTTCCTTTACTAGTATTTATCACTGATGATATAAATTTAGTGTAATAACCACTAGAAATTGGAAATATTGCACAATGTAAATGTAATCTTGCACAAATATTACAGATCTCAACAAAGCATGATGTTTAAAAATATATTTATGCTTGACTCGTGCAAGAAACATTACCAGGGTCGTATGTGTATGCGTTTCTAAAAATAGGCCCCAAAACGGTGCCCGATCTAGTGTTGTTTACACACAAATAGATCCCTCGCAATGGTGCCACTTCGGTGTTGTTGCTGCACAAATAGGTCTCAGAGTTCAAATAATCCCCAGAAACAGTGCCAATATGGTGTGTTTCCACACAAATAGATCCCCGGAAATGACGTCAATCTGGGTGTTGTTTCGCAAAAATATATCCCCGAAATGACTCTAATCTGGTGTTGTTTCCACACAAATACATCCCTGGAAATGGCCTCAATTTGGTGTTGTTTCCACACAAAGATATCCCTAGCAATGACACGAATCTTGTGTTGTTTCCACACAAATAGGTCTTAGAGTTCAAATAATCACCCGAAACGACACCTATTTGGTGTTGTTGCCGCAGAAATAGATCCCTAGAAGCGGCGCTAATAAGGTGTTGGTATCCAAATTGATTATCCTACGGGGTTCGAGTAGCAACATGAAATTGGTAGGGTCCTTAGAGGCGAGATGGACCATGAAATGAGTCATTTTGTAGCCGGGATGGGATTCATTTAACTCTTTTTCACTCGGGTGTTGGAGAAGTGGATAGCACCTCACTGAGGGTTTGATCTACCCCCACTACTTTAGGTTGTTCCTTCAACTAGGGTGAGAGGACCCGTTCTGTAACCCATGTTGGTGAAGGACATCGAGAGATCCTTCTCTGCACAATTTTAATGAGAACCTTGAGGAAATATGATCAATACAACACAATCTAACTCTCACGAGTTGTCACACTAGAGAGTGGAGATGTTTTTGGGCAAAGGTTTGGGTTACTAAAGATAATAAATGAATCCTGATTGTCCCTGCATACTTTAGCAATGGAATTTGTTCATTTTTTGATACACAGTAAAAATAGGGGTAGTTTATGTAGGATTCATAGTTTGAGAAATTTATTGGTGGGAAGTTAAGCGAGATAGAGTTGATTGTACCAGATCTTTGAGAGCCTTTACAAATATCGAGAAACTCACAGACATAATGCTTGAACAGCCAAGATATTCCTTCAACTAGAAGGTGTGCATCAATGGAGGCCTAGAGATGCATGATTTTTCACACTCATTCAAGAATTCAACACAAAGGATTGTGCTAAAGACTCAATTAAATGCTAGAAATCCCTGGTTTGTCATGCCTAAGATACACTCATAGGCTTACAAACAATATTTATCAACATAGTGAGAGTAAAGTGATTTTAAATTGTTTATTTCATTACCAGATGAAGGATCTTCTCATAATGAAATTGTAAATGCCATAATACTAACACATGGATGAGATCTTGTGTGACTCAGAGATATTTTAACATAAGATTACAATAGGAACAAGAAAAACTATTTGAAAACATTCTGAAAGAAAAGCAGACACAATAATGCACATGATCAACATAGAGTCATTCAAGGTTCATCAAATTCATCAGCAGGGGAAAGTTTCTTGAATACTCTCTAGATATTTTCAATGACTATACACTTGCAACCACCTTGACGTGATTGAATCTAAAAACATAGGAAAAATGAATTGGTCTCTCAGACGGTCTCTTGGGAAAATGGTTTCTCTCAAAATTTATGAGAAAATTTAACCTCTGACCATTTGTAACAGTATTCTCATTACATTTATATATTTCACTTGCTCACTCATCCAAAATTTCCCCCCCCAAAAGAAGAATATTCGAGGAATTATTTGCTTGTTACAAGTTTGTCCCAAAGTGATGTTTAACAAATTTACACCCAAAGCTGCCAAGTGGACAAATGATGAACTAATTACATTTCACGAGACCATCAACTATTACTTGGGATGCCATATCATAATTTTTTGACAGTCCTTCTAATCATTCTTTTATTCTGTCATGCAAGAAATCCCCTTTTTGATCATTTTTAGGTAGCTCCATATGGTTGGATCTGAAAAGAAATCCTTTTCACCCTCGAGAACACACCTTGAAAAACGAGTTCCCTCGCATGGATGCCTACATTTATGCCTCTTTAAAATGAGTTTCCTCCAATGGATTATACCACATACTTGCGATGTGAGTCTAAGTCGACCAAGTGTAAAGAGGAGTCAGCGGAAGCCTCCACATGTTTCCTTGGTGCAACTGCAAAAGAGAATTCCAGCGGGAGGTTTCCAAATGAGTGCTGGCCCTCCACGTGTTTCGTAACCCAAAAGAGTTTCACCGATTGCTGAAAAGTCGAGTATGGGAAGGCCTAGCGCAAGATTCCATGTGTTTGTTCGGCACAACTTCAAAGATGAAGTTTAGAGGTAGGAACTCAAATGAGCATAGGATCTCCACGTATCATGTGCCCGAGAAAGTTATTTTGTCCTTTGAAAGAGTCTCATTATAAAGAGGATCTAGCGAAGCCTCCACATGTCTCTTCAAAGGCATTTTGATATGGTTCCTAGAAGCAAAGACCCTAAACAAGCGTGGGCTCACCACGTGTCTTGTCCCGACAAAGTTGTTGAAAGAGTTTAACAACCAGCAAAAGGTGCCATGTGCCTAGGGTATGAGAAATTTTCCTTGGTTGTTGAAAAGTCTAAGTATGGGTAGGGCCGAGAAGAATTTTGCACTTGTCTCATCAACACTCTTTTGATATGAAGCTCAGAAGAAGGACACCCAAACAAGCGCAGGCCTTCCACATGTCCAGGGTCCAACAAAGTTGCATTGGACACTTGAAAAATTATAAGTATTGGAAGATCTAGCAGAAACCTCCACGTGTCCCTTTGGTACTCTTTCTAAAGTAAAGTTCGGGCCAAGTCCCCAAACAGGCGCGGGCGTCCACGTGTTCTAGGCTTTAGAAAGTTACTTGAAAAGTTTAAGTATAGAGAGGAGCTAGCGGAAGCCTCCATGAGTCTCCTTAGTGCAATCTGTAAAGATAGGACCCATAGGTGGATCCTCAAATGAGCATAGGCCCTCCACATGTCCATGGTCTGATAAATCTGCACTAAAATCTTGAAGAAAAGGCTAAGTATGGGCAGGGCCAGCGGAAACCTCCACGTGTCTCCTTGGCGCAACTCCAAAGGTCAAACCAAGAGGAAAATCCTCAAATGAGTGCAGGCCCTCCATGTGGAAAATATTTGAATTGAAGTGGGCCAAAAACCTTCAAAATGCTCCGTGACCCACCTCTCCACTTCCAACTTTTGATGTGGGCCCCAACAGTCACAACTCACTTTACTTCATTTGAAAACAAAGCTTAAAAAATCCAAAGTGCTCCGCTGACCCGCTTCCTTGCTTTGAATTTTTGAATACTGACTCCAACGTGTGACATTAATTTGTCCCCCGTGGAGTTGCAGATCAATTTATAACTTTTCTCCTTTTCACAAAAAGGAAAAAAATCTTCAAAATGCTCCGACGATCCGCCTCTCTGCCTTTGTCTTGAAAATGGCGACGTGTCCATCTTCGGGGTCAAAGTAAGAATTTTTTCATGCCGCTTCATGCTTTTTGAATAGCTAATCATAAACTATCGGGGCCGCGGGACAAATTTTGCATTTTTTACAAATGTGAAAAAAGTGACAAGTTTCACTGAAAGATCCATTGGGTTGCATCCAATATGAAACGACCACATCTCCATAGATGTTGGGACAAAATTTGACATGGAAAACATGATGTGGAAAAATAGAAGGAAGGGGAAACCACCGACGCCCAAATTACAAATTATTTCTCATGGAAAGGGAAACGGTAAACAATATCTGGACTCAATGTGATCCTTGACTAAGGACTGACCATGGCAATCAAATGAAGGATAAATCTTTCACACATCCATACGGGAGACAGAGAATACTTCAAACCATGCGAGACTAAGAAATTTTGAAAAAACAGGTGAGATTAAATTGAGAACTAACACATAGATCGAAAGATTTCCGACATGGGTCGAATGGCACATGTAGCTACTGATTCAAATCAACTCATTTGTGTGTGTAAACTACTGCAACGATCCATATCTACTAAATTTACAGAGTTAACATGGTTTCTAGAGTGGTTGTTGCTTTGGATACCAAATAAAGTATTTTAATTAATAATGCAAGGGACAAAAAGGTCAACAAGATTTTAGGACGCACATGTCCTGACCACACTCGTGTCCCCGACGTTCCACCAAAGATGTTTCATCTTTATTTATTATTATTTTGTTTTACTTTAAGCGGGGCACTACAAAAAGAAGATTGTTCTTTGTTGGAAAGGCTTTGAAACTTTTATGTTAATGCACTCGTAGGTGTAGAGTCTCCTATCATTTCCGCATTCTTCTAGCCTGTGTAAAAAAAATGAGATCTCTAGAGCAGGGTTTAATCTTCTTGCTTAACGTATAGGTAAGACGAAGCATATCTGACTAGTTGCAAGTGTCTGGTTATCATGTATGAAACAATGGAGATGTATACACAAGGTGTGTTTTTTGTTCAGCAAAACACAAAAAGATATGTTGTCTAATGGAACATGCCCTGACCATGTAAGATTCATTCTTTTTACTTTTTACAAGCACACAAGTTTAGTGGAAAACGACAAAAATACTTCAATGGTATAAGCGATGGTTATGGCATTCCACATAGAACTATATTCTTATGCCTTCTTGGTCAACGTTCTTTGCTTTGTTAGCTATCTTGAGGAAACTCTAAACTTTACCATCAACACACCAATTAAACTTGTGGTGGTTGTGTGGACATGTTTGGTTGGTACCCCTATAGACCACATAATAATACGGGGTTGCAATAAATTTCAACAACTTTTCTTTTGAGGTGGATCATCAAAATGTTGCAACTTATGTCTTCTGTCAAACATCTATATATAAGGAGAACAGTCAGTCAAAAGGATTCCTTTTATTGAAATAAATGTGAAAGGAAAGTTGATACAAAATCTCCTTATAAAGTTGACTCTTCGAGTTTCTTGTTTGAATAATTTTGTGATTTCTATGCACATATTTGTGTAAGGGGATTTTTATAGATATTTCTCTCTAAATAGAAACATGAAGGTGATCTAAATTGGAAATTAACTTCTAATAATCTAGAGGGAATTTGAATTGTTAGGCTTTGTGTTGTTATTTAGAGCCATTATGGAAAATGTTATAAAAGGTGCCAAACAAAAATATTGATTGGAGATTGTCTACAAATGGAAAGATAATTCAAGGAAAAAGTGGAGGATTTGTTAAGCCCAACACAAAAATCTTGTGTCCTTGCAAGGGTATTGCTTACATAGGAATGAGCAGTTGCTAATTTACTCTTACTTGAAAAATGGAAGCTTGGATTGTTGGTTACATGCAAGACTGATGGAGGTGTGATCTTTGGACTGGTATAGGAGGATAAAAATATCTCAAGGATCAAAAATTGTGGGAACACTTACTTGGATACATCACACCTAAATACGAGGCAGGTCCTTGATAGACACTCCCGGAGGTGATGCGAATAACTTTGGTGTTGTGATCCTACACCCCAATACCCGCTTTGCTCGTTGTTCCCGTGGCATGGTTCATCTCTCCCTATATTCTATAAATTGTTTTCTTTAGTGGTTCATTTGCAACGAAATAATTTTTTTAAATGTAGCATTATCATAGAATTGACGGTTTTAAATAAACTTGTTTTCAAAATAAAAATATATAATACCGTATCTTACGCAATTAAAATATTCCTTGGTAGATAAGAATAAACTCAAACCCTCATTTTGAGATGATCTAACAAACTTCCTGATGAAACTAGATTGCTTCAGTACGTATTTTTATTGACAAGTTGAAGTTGATTCCCTGTAAATATGTTGACCGCTCCGTCGTCAAAAAAGGATAAATCACACTTTTCGAAGGCTTGCAAAATAAACTTCGTAACTCCATAAAGGAGATGTTAAGTTTCCTACGTGTACCTTGTTATGTGAGGAGTCACTTAAATCCTTGAATCGACCTCTAATTATGTTCTGTGATATTTTTTATGCCCTTCTAGGAGCCCTGTTACACCATTTTGTAGTTATAGGAAGTCTGCTAAATTTGGAAAGTTGGGTTTCATATCCGCTCACCGTTTGAATCCTAGACCATGAAATGTTTATCTGCGTTTCCAAAACTCTAGTATTTTTACTATAAAATTGCCTAGAACCTTCAGTTTGAGGAAAAAAAAATTCTTGATAGTTTGGCAAAGCCATTTTGTGGCCTCTCGGTCCCAGTTTATCTAAGTCAAACTGGACCAATTACGACTGGTGGCTCTAAAAAACATGTCACCCTTTTGAAACAATTTTCTATTTCTCGGTTCCATCGACTCGATGAATTCTCCATATATGGGGAAACTTGTAGGAAATTTATCATGGCACATCATTCCTCGAATGTTATTTTTAGACGTGGTTTTCCGAGCTAACTTTTAATCATTTGCAACAAGGACAATTATGACCTATGGCCCCGAGAAAACTAACCGCCAATCCTAAATTGTTCACCGAGCCCAAATTCTCTCGATTGCTTTATGAAATCTTGGTATATAAGTAGGCATATAGAAATTCAACCATGTTGTGTTTTATCGTCGAAAGATGACATTTAAAAGTGGTTTCTTAGCCTTCGATCCTATTTTTAATGTTTTTGTAGCTATCGGAAAATGTAAAACGGAAGTTGTGGGATCCCCGTCGGGTTACCAAACCCTGTAGAAACTTGTTGATACTTGTAAACAACTATTTGGAACTCTGTCTTGTGGATTATTGTGTGAAATTTCACTTTTGGGAAAATAGTGTTTTATCTCTCCTTCCTTTCTCTTTCTCTCTCCTTGGTTACGAAATGATGTGAAGCGAAATGAAATAAATACATGCCTCTAACCCTTTTTCTTTCGAATGTAAATTATTGTTATTATAGAGTAAATGGGAGACTAGATGACATTAATTATGCTATATTTGGGTGGATTCCATGCCATCAATTTATCGTTGATTTCATGCTCAAATGTTTTTACAGGATATAAGTAAGATGGTGAAACGACACAGGTGTGATTCATTGCATGATGTTAGAATTTATGAATGTTAATAAAATAAAATATTTATGTATTGTTATGCTACATAAATTTATTTATTTGAAATTTAGTAATCAGTATGAGATGCTTTAGTTTTTAGAATTCTTTGGAAAATATGCATTTAATAATGGGTACCATTTCGATTTAGAATTACATTAGGTAAAAATGTTGGATACATATCTATTAAATTAATTTGAATTTAATATCCGGTAATTCGTTTCCATTGTGCAATTGTTGATTAAATAATTGGTGTTGTGTTCCTTACCTTAAAAATGTAATAAGGATTTCTAAACGAAACACTCAACCCTTGTATAAGACTCGTGTATAACAACCCTTCATGGGTGAATCATTTTAGTGTGAAAAAATAAAACCTTAGGATAAAATTCAATCTCAACTCTTGATGTCATCCTTCTCGCATGATATTTTTAGCCCAAAATGAATTCAAACTGTAAAATGAACTTAAAATCTTGTTAATGATCTCCTTAGTTCTTTCTAGATAATTATGTTACCCTGGTTACTAACAACATAACACCTTAGTATTTCATGAATATTTTTTAGAATAAATATGTACTCTCAACTTAAACTCATATTTATTTAAGGTGTATATTCTCGGTGCAATTGGAATTAAGGAAAACCTTGGCTAATCAAGGTGTTAACTTATGGGTAGAAAATGGTAAGTCACTCCTTGTAAAAGAAATTGATTTGAAATATGTGACTTTAGAGAACCCAGAAACTAGAAACTTTGTCCCATAATCCCTTGTTATTCCTTTTATGACATTAAGAATGAAAGAAATTTCACATGCGGAATCATGAAATGCGAAATCATGGGATCTTATCTCAAATACAAATCACTTGTGGTTCATGTGTAGTTTGTAATGCTTCCAATCATGTACTTCTTTAAGAAATTACACAAGTACATTAGTAACTCTTCAAGGTTTTAAAGTGACGCAAAAAAGAGACCGAAGAAAACATGTTAATGAAATTATATATATATATATATATATATATGTAATAATGGTTTAGGAAAAAATTGTCATTTGAAGTCCTTATGGTTTATTTAAGCATTCACATTTGTTACGAATGGATACAAATTTTTCTTGGTGGGACTAGGCATTTCAGCCAATATAGAGTCCACTAGAAATAAAATAAAACAAAATTATGTCTTGTAAATTCTTAACGGAATAAAACTAAAATTTGAACTAAAACCACCATAGTACGAGAACAAATGTGCTTCGAATGGAAGGAGGTTTATAGGAAAGGGAAACTTGAACCTTCACCTCCTTTGAATCATATTATTTCTCCCTCGAGAACTTATGGTTGGTCCCCTTGCTTAATAAGGGTAATATTAAACATCAAATTAAAATGTTTAAGAAACAAACCTTTAACATAAGAATCGAGAGAATTAGGAACTTTGAATGAAATTTTAAACATGGAAATAATTATGTAAGTTATGAAGATTATCGTAAGAGATAAAGAGCCAACATAAATGGTTGAACTGTAAGATGAATGTGAAATAAATATAAAAATTTGTAGATGGAAAAAGAATATAATTATCCTTGTACAGTAATGTTATTGGAATATTAATCGTAATGAATATATAATCATGGTAATGATGTGTTATGGGTGTGCCAATCCTCGAGTCCCTTTCTTGTGGTTTGGTGATTGCTATCATTCATTTTTTAAGGAAAGTGTGGCATCATCATGTATATGGTGTTGTCATGTGCGTATGTGATTCGATGACATATGTAAGTGTCTTATGAGTTTTTGAGTTCATCTACTTGGAGCCCTTGTGGTGTTGTGTAGTGAGTAATGTAAGTAAAAAAACATTATCCTAGTATTTTTACTATTATATTGTGTGTGTAAAATATGGGAATTACATTTGGTATCGGAGCAGAGGTTCATGTTTTTGAACCTCTTGGTAAGATTGGAGTTGTGATGTTTTCACATGGTGGTGGTAGAAATTGGAAGAGTAATGTGATATAAGTGTCATGTGAATTACATTGTAATTGTGATATTGTGAATGCACATGTTGTGTATGTCACTTAGTGCATATTTGTTATCATGTTGATGTGCTTGCAATGAGATTTCTCTCATTCTCTCTCCTTTCAATGGATTCTATGAAGATTTCATGTTTTATCGTACCACCTTATTTTGTGTGAAAAATAATCTTATTGTGGAATGCAGAGTGTTGGATACTTTTGGCATTATGTGATATGAAGGTGTATTCATGTATTGCATGAAAAAATTGGTGTAAAGTGAATTATATTGTATCATAATGTCATCATCATATTGTGATGAATTTTTGCATCACCATGTTGTATTGTAATTAAATATATGTCATAAGGTTACACATTGTGCTCCTCATACGTATAATTCATGTAATATGCGATGGTTCACGTTGTGATTTAGGGGTATATGGTGAGTGTATCATCCCTAGTGCACAATGATTACACTTTGAGTGTAGAATGAGGTAATGTGATGTATCATAACCTGTGAAAGTAATGATTGTGTTATACTCTGTATATATACCATGCATAAGACGGTATATGGTTAAGTTGAGTGAATCACCATTGTGTTAGTGACGTAATTATGTGTTATGTTGTGGACCCTACACTAACCAACCCTAAGTGAATTCGATAAAAGGTGTATTTTTGGAGTGAGTACATGGGTATCGTTGACCATTCACTTGAGTTGAGTATGAGATAGGGAGTGGAGCCTTACATAGGCTGAAAACCCACTTTTGTTCATTTGGTATGTGTGACACTTGCTCAACAAGTGTCATGCATATTGTGTTTTGTGGACACCTTAGGCTTAGTAGATGGAGACATGAACTCCTTTCTCTCTCCCGATATGGTTATCATATGGATTCAACCTATGTTGAGCCTTGTCAAGTGGTGGTGGGATGATTCAGATATAGATGATGACAATTGTATTATTGATATGGTATTTTACAAGCTGAGGCATGATGTTATGAGTTCCAGGTAGATCATTGAGTACCCATTTGGTGGCCGTGTAAGGCCACATAGAACTATCAAAATGTGTTATTTCCTATATATGTATTTTATTCGTAAGTTAAACATTTTCACTTTTCTTGCAAAGAACCAACAATTTTCTTGATTAATGTGTTCTTATATTTTGGGAATTTTATTTGGTTGTTGAAATAACATGCGAGTTTTGCACTAACCATGGCTACTTGGCCTTTTATTTTGCTTAGATTTAAATTTTCTTTTAAGTTTAAAATTTTTATAGCCTAGCCCAAAGCTTGATATTTTTTCACTTGGCATTTTAAATGGATTGCTATGTTGGCTCTAATATAGTAATGTGTTGGAATAGGGTCATGGAATTCACCATGGAGTGGTGGAAACTATGGACCAACTTCGTTGATAGGGGTATGCCCCAAATATTTACGATAACTAGCGGGTTTTTAACCACGAAAATTATTGTGTCACTTGGTTAGAGGTGTTTGGACCTTATCTTTATTTTATTTCTTGAGGTAGGCATAAGAGACTTGATGGAGGCATAAGATACTTGAGTGGGTGTGATTTATGTTTCAGGAGGTATATGGATTTGTTCTATGATTCTTGGGAGGTATATGTATTTGTTTTGTGATGCTTTGGGAGATATATGGAGTTTGCTTTGTGATGTCTTGTGATGTGTGAAGTTTGTATAGTGAGTTATGAGTACTCTTTGAGTCTTGTTACACATTGTTATTATTGACTTAACGCTTCTCTCTGGTTTGTATGGACTCTTGGATCTTGTCTTGGAACACACCAATTAAACTTGTGGTGGTTGGGTGGAAGTTTTTGGTTTGTACCCCGTAGACAACATAATAATGTGGGGTTGCAATAAATTTCAACAACTTTTCTTTTGAGGTGGATCATCAAAATGTTGCAAACTTATTATTTCACAAACATTTATATATAAGGAGAACAATCAAAAAAAGATTCCTTTTATTGAAATAAATGTGCAAGGAAATTTGATACAAAATCTCCTTATAAATTTGAATCCTGTAGTTTCTTGTTTGAATAATTTTATGATTTCTGTGTGCATATTTGTGTGAGGGGATTTTTTAAAGAGATGTATCTTTAAATAGAAACCTGAAGGTGGTCTAAATGGGAGATTAACTACGAAGAATCTAGAGGGAATTTTATTTTTTAGGATTTGGGTTGGTATTTAGAGCCAATATATCGGATGTTATAAAAAGTGAAAAAAATTGATTGGAGACAAGCTACGGATGGAAAGATAATTCGAGGAAAAATATTGTGTCCTTGCAAGGGTATTTCTTACATGGGAATGACCAGTTGCTAATTTACTCTTACTTGAAAAATTGAAGCTTGGATTATTGGTTATATGCAAGGCTCGATGGAGGTGTGATACTAGACCGTATACCAGGACTAAAAATATCTCAAGGATAAAAAATTGTGGGAAAACTTCTATACATCACACCTAAATATGGATAGTCCTAGATAGCCACTCTCATAGGTGATGTGAATAACTTTTGTGTTGTGATCCTAGAGCACCCATACCCACTTCGTTCGTCATTCCCAGCTATGGTTCATCTCTCTCTATCTTCTCTAATTTTTTTCTTTAGTGTTTCATTTGAAACGAAGTAAAATTTTAAATTGTAACATTATCATAGAATTAACTATTTTAAATAAACTTGTTTTAAAAATAAAAGTATGTCGTATTGTATCTTACGCAATTAAAATATTCCTTGGTAGATAAAACTAAACTCAAACCCTCATTTTTAGATGATCTAAAACATTTCATGATGAAACTAGATTGCTAATAAATTTGAAAATTTGGGTTTCATATGAGCTCGGTGTTTAAATATTGGACACCGAAATGTTTATCCGCCTTCGCAAATCTCTACTATTTTCACTATACAATTTCCTAGAACCTTCAGTTTGAGGAAAAACACTTTTCTTGATAGTTTGGAAAATCCATTTTGTAGGCCTTCTGGTCACAGTTTGACTAGGTCAAACTAGACCAATTACAACTGGTGGCTCCAGAAAACATGTTGCTTTGTTTAGAAACCGTTTTCTCTTGTCCGAATCTAATGAATTCTCCACATATAGGGGAACTTTTAGGAAATTTATAATCTTACATTCATCAATTGAATTATTATTTTAGACATGGTTTTCTCGAGCCCTCAAGATAACTTTTAATCATTCGCAGATAGGCCAATTACGAGCAATGGCCCCAAAAACTAGTCGTCAATCCTAAATCTTTCACCTGTTTCAATTATGTCAATTGCTATGAAATCTCTTTATATAAGTGGGAAAATAGAAATTCAACCATGGTGTAATTTATCATAGAAAGACAATGTTTGAAAGTGGTTTCGAGCCTCCAAGCTGTTTTGAACATTTTTGTACCTAGTAGGAAAATGTAAAAAGAAAGTTTTGGGACCCAGGTCGGGTTACCAAACCCTGTGGAAACTTGTTGACAATTGTAAACAACTTTTGGAACTCTATCTTGTGGCTTGTTGTCCAAGTTTGACTTTTGGGAAAATATTTTTTCTCTCTCCTTCCTTTCTCTTTCTCTCTCATTGGTTACGAAATCATGTGAAATAAACTTAAATGAGTACATGTCTTTAACCCTTTTCCTTTCAAATGTAAATTATTGTTATTAGAAAGTAAATGGGAGACTAGATAACGTTAATTATGATTGATTTGGGTGGATGTCCTGTAAATGGTTTATCACTAATTTCATGCTCACATGTGTTTGTAGGATACAATTAAGATGGCGTAATGACGTGGGTGTGATTCATTTCATGGTGTTAGAATTTATGAATGTTAATAGAAGAAAATATTTATGTATTGTTATGTTACAGTAAAGTTATTTATTTGAATTTTGGTAATCTGTATGAGATGCTAGTTTTAAGGATGCCTTGGAAAATATGCATTTAATCATAGATACCATTTCGATTTAGAATTACATTTGGTAAAAATGTTAGTTATATATATGTTAAATGAATTTTAATTTTATATGGTAGTTCATTTCCATTGTGCAATTGTTGATTAAATAATTGGTGTTATGTTCCTTACCTTAATAATGTAATAAATACTTCTAAACAAAACACTCAACCCTAGTATAAGGCTCATGTATAAAACCCTTCATGTATGAATCCTTATAGTGTGGAAAAATGAACCCTTAGGATAAAATTCAATATCTACTCTCGATGGCATCCTTCTCGCATGATATTTTTAGTGCAAAATGAATTGAAACCATAAAATGAAATTAAACTCTTGGTAATGATCTCCTTAGTTCTTCACGTATAAATGTATTACTCGGGTTTACTAACAACATCACACCTTAGTCTTTCATGAAGTTTGTTTAGCATAAATATGTACTCTCACCTTAAATTCATATTTATTTAAGGTGTAGATCCTTAGGTGCAATTGGAATTAGGCCAAACCTTGGCTAATTAAGGGGTTAATTGTGAGTAGAAAATGGTAAGTAAATCCTTGCAAACAAAATTGGTTTAAAATATGTTTCTTTAGAGAACCCGAGAAAACTAGAAAGTTTTTCCCGTCATCCCTTTTTATGCCTTTTATGACATCAAAAATGAAAGAAATTTCACATGCAAAATCATGAAATGTAGAGTCATGGGATCTTACCTTGAATAGAAATCACTTGTGGTTCATGTGTAGTTTATAATGCTTCTAATCATGTACTTCTTCAATAAGTTACACAAGTACTTTTGTAACTCTTCATGTTTTAAAGTTACACCAAAAAGAGACCTAAGAAACAATGTCAATGAAATTTTATATATATATGTAATAATGGTTTAGGAAAAAGATTTCATTTGAATTCATTATAGTTGATTTAAGCTTTGACTTTTATTAAGAATGGATAAAATTTGTTCTTGGTGGGACTAGGCATTTAGGCCAATATAGATTCCACTAAAAATAAAATAAAATAAAGTTATCTCTTGCAAATGCTTAACTGAATCAAACATAAATTTGGAACTAAAACTACCATAGTACAAGAACAAATGTGCTTAGAATGGAAGGAGTGTATAGGAGAGGGAAACTTGAACCTTCACCTCCTTTGAATCGTATTATTTCTCCCTCGAAAACTTATGGTTGGTCCCCTTGCTTAATGAGGGTAATATTAAACATAAACTAAACATATTTTGAGAAACAAACCTTTAACATAGGAACAAGAGAATTAGGAACTTTGTATGAAATTTGAAATATGGAAATAATTATGTAAGTTATGAAGATTGTCGTAAGAGATAAAGAGCCAACAAAAATTGTTGAACTGTAAGATGAATGTGAAATGAATTTAAGAATTTGTACATGGAAAATGAATAAAATTATCCTTTCACAATAATGTTATTGGAATGTTAATCGTAACGATGATTTAATCATGGTAATGATGTGTCGTGGGTGTGCCAATCCTTGAGTGCCTTACTTGTGGTTGGTTTATTGTTATCATTCATTCTTTGGGGAAAGTGTGGAATCTACATGTATATGGTATTGTCATGTGCCTATGTGAGTCGATGACATATGTAAGTGTCTTATGTGTTGTTGATTTTCTCTACTTTGAGCCCTTGTGGTGTTGTGTAGTGAGAAATGTAAGTCAAAAAAATTATCATGCTATTTTTACCGTTGTGTTTTGTGTGTAAAATATGGGCGTTACACAACCCATTGCATGTTTCACTTCGATCGATTTTAAGAGGGAATCACAGACACATTCAAATGAAAATGGATTAAGCTTTAACAATCTACAAATATCAAGTTCTTAATTTACACAAAGCCATTAATGACATTGGTGGAACAAAGAGACAATGTCTTACCTTCACTTTACCGTATCAGAGAGTTTTCTCCTTGTAGATCTACACATTTTACCTCCTTTATTTTTTGAGAGATACTCAAAAATTTCTCGTGGCCCTCTACCGCATGTAGAAAAACAAAGAATCTTGTAGTGCCAACCAAATCTCTATCTCTTCCTTAGGATTATTGACTCATATAAGTAGTTCACTTATTTCAAATGAAACATTGTTATTTGATTTTGGTAAATTTTTATTTGTAAATGCTACTACAATTATCATCATATAGTATATGAAATTCTCATTGGACATGACACTTTTGGGATAGTAGATGATATTCTTGACATTAGTTATTTAATGTTTATTAGAGATGATGACATTATGATGTCTTAGATTTAATAGATAATGTTTCTATATTATATTGATTGATGATCATGATTTTGAGTTATATATTGTGGATATTGGATCCTCCCTATATGAATATTTTGTACAATAGATGTTGTAAACATTTATTTAGCTGAGATAGTATAGTTGTTATCAATTATGATTTATATGGATATTTTATCATGTAGAGTAAATTTGAGGTTTTCCTTGAGTGTGAAAAAATTACACTTTAAACCACTTGGTAACGTAGGAATTTCTATGGAGAAATTACAACACCCCTAATTTCTCACAAGTAAATGGTTGAGGCAATCAATGTGATTCGTCAAACATGGAGTTATCCCAAAGTGTGGGACTTTGCAGTCGGGATAACCCTCCAGATGAAGGTTGGTTCCTATTCCTTTATTCTAATGCACACATCCAAATTGTAGAGGATCTACTCTAAAATTTACTCTAACATGCCAGGGGAGACAGTGTTAAGAAGATTACAAAGCTTAAACCTAAACTAACAGAGGTGATACACAAAAAGGAATGTTGAATACTTTCTTTGCATGGAGATGGAAACCAAAATCATATTAAGAAGGATGAAAATACACCACAGATCAATCTACTGATGAGAATCCACTAACCATTAAACACAAATCATTAAACATGTAATAAGATAACTATACATAGGTAACCAAGATTGAAATAAGAGATAAAATGCAAGGAATGAACACGAGATAGAGTTCAAATTCATCCACATGCTTATATTATTGCTCCACATATTTTATACAAAGGCATTACAATGTCCAAGAGGCATAAAATTGCATTACAACTTGAATGGGAGGTATGTACTCCACAAATTCACTTATAAACAAGAGAAGACGGAAGTAGCAAAAAAATTATCCAACATTATAACAATTCCCCTCCTTACAGTATATAGGAAGAATGAGAGAAGGGAGAGAGACAAGAAACTTGAAATCTTTCTCCAACCACCCTAAAATGAATTGAATTCACCTGCAACATTGATGGGTGTCATTACAAAACCCATACCTCCATGTATTATGCCTTGTTAGGCAAGAAAGGAAGCCCATACGAACATTGATGGGTGTCATCATTCCCTTCATTTAATCAACTTCTTGTTGATGTCATATCAAACTAGAGGTGTGTCTAAAGCTATATGCAAAAAGAGTAGTTTAACCGATCTAGTAGTTGACTGTATTTTTTTGTATTTTTTGGGGGATATCTTTAATGTCTTAAGGACCTCTTGGTAAAATCTTATTCAAATAAACTATGAAAACTTGTTGAAAGTAAAAACACTGAAAGATTTGCTGAAAGGAAACACACCATGCAGAATGGAAACACACTTGCTGTTGGAAAATAAACACACTTGCTTTTGAAAGTAAACACACTCAATTTAGAATGCTTGAAAACAATTGCAAGAAATATAAGAATCTATCTAAACACCTACAGAACAAGTATACAATAGAGTTTAACTAGAAGGATTAAAACAATATAGAATTAACAGATCTAAGCTATTTGTTGAAGAAATATAAATACCAAATAAACAAATATCTTGGTCCTTGGGGGAGTGGGCCCTTGCTCCTCCTCGAATAAGGATTTAACAACTCATAATTCTCTCAAATAGGAATGGCTATTTTATTGATAAAACATTCAGAATTACAAACATATTGGATCTGAGTACTTAGTCTATTTCTCTTCTTTGTTCACATTTATTTATATATCTATCTACTATAGGTATGCTTTTATATACATTTTATAATCACATTGTCTCAATGATTCTGATGAAATCAAATCATGCCCAGAATAGATGTTGAGCCAGATTGTAGTTGATCAAATAGCTATAGGATAACTCTCCCTAGATCTATGTTCAAAAATCTTCTTGTCCTTCCTGATTGAAAGGGTTGTAGATGCAAAATCTCTGGATGTGGTTTTAGATATATAACTCACTATCGGTTCCAGAACTTCGGAGAAGTTCCAAAACCATAGGAATTTGTTAAGGCTCTAAACTGTGAAAGTTCTGGAGCTATCCCTAGGAGTTCTGGAACTAAGTCCGAAAATTCCGGAACTAAATACTGGAGTTCTGGAACTAAGTCCAAAAGTTTCAAACTAAATGATGACTGTGTGATGGATTTGAAGTAGCTTAGATGTTCCGTAACTAAGCTATGTAGGAACAAATGTTGCTGAAAAAATCTAAACGCTTCTTGCTTTATTTCCTCAACTTATTTAGACCTGCTTTATTACAAAACTGAATTCAAACACACACTTTTCAGGAACTCTAGAGATTTTAACATTAGAATCACAATCAATCAAAAGATATACAATTACATCCTAACTCATATCAGATCAACTAAAAGTCACACAATGCAATCAAACTTAATCAAAAGGAGAGTCGATGAGATCATATATTATACATTAATCGACATATTCGCCTCATCATTTCTCCCAAAATTACTTGTTTGTAAGTCCCTTTACAAACTTTACTCTTCAAAAGTGGGGTTATAAGTTCTCGCATTCCATTTGATTGCTTAAATCAAATGGCTGAAACTAGATTTTCTAATGTTTAAACTTGGATGTATTGTACCTTTCTCCTTGTATTTCCCTCACCCACTGTTTAAAATTCAAGAGGGTCTTGAGGTTCTCTATTTTGTCAAGGAGGCATGGGGGTGAGAAGTAGAGGGGGCCTTGTTCGCATTTCCATCGATATTTTCCCGTAGGTTTCATTGACTTGGGAATTATTGTTCATAATGATTTTTCCCTTTCTAAACTCCAAATCAGATTTGTTGCGAAATTACTTCCCTTATTCTCAAGGAAATAGTAAGGAGTTCCCACCTCTTTGAGCATCCTTCATAAATATCTTAAAAAATTTCCTCCTCATAGGAGGTGCATGCATCCATACTTTTTTACAGAATGGCAAGATAGTGTGTATCAAATCACTCATCAAAGGCATGAGTTCTAAAATGTGAGAGGAAGGCAGAGGGTTTACCATAATGAGCTCTCATACAGAGACCTATTGAATCAGATTTCAATAAAAATTCAGATTCCCTTTCCTTCCATGCAATCTAGTTTTATAAAACAGAGACAAATGCATTGAGTTGGCTCTCCCCTACATACAAGTTGATCATAAATCCTATGTTTTTCTCTAGCATAAAATTGCAAAGATAAAATTCACACAGAAGATTTTTCTACTCAGGGATAGAGAGAGAGTAAGCTGCCATGAATTCGATTCATCTTTGAGTTCATGTGGAAGCCCACATGCAATCCTTGACAGCTTCCCGTGAATGAACTACTCTTCTAAAAACACACTATATGCAGGAGAGGGCCTCCTGCAGCAAGTAATTTCTCACTCATAATACAGACCATATGAATTTTGGCAAGACATTTATATTTATTTCCTTCCTCCTTATAAAAATTTTCTTCCCATTCCTTTCTTGGTCTTTAATTCTTCATTCAATGTTTTGGCTTCTCTAAGCTCCCTGCAAGTATCATTCCATAGTTGTTGGAGAGGAAAATAGGTCAACTCAGTCTGTGCAGAGACTGTGGACACAACACTCTATTTTCTGGAAGCCTAAAATTCTTCCTCTTTTTCTATCAGTTGTTCCTTGGTTGCTGATAATTCCTTAGTCTTGGCTGTAAGCTGAGTTGTTAGCTCTTCAATGAGCATCTCCCTTTGTTCCAACTTGAGCTTGAGGAAATCCAATTCCTCATATTTTTCTCTGATAATGAGCTCTGCTCTAGACAAGAACATAACATGTTTAACTTGTTGTCTTTCTTCTTCTTCTGAAATTATTTGAGGAGTTGGGCATTCTTCCTCTATCAAAGGAAATTTTCCTTTTCTTATCCTGGATGCCATCATTTTCTTCATGTGGCACTGCTGATGGTTCAGCCAATTCCTGAAAATCTTGCTCTTCTAATTTATCTTCTCCTCTGTCCATTTCAGCTTGACTTGGCTCAGGAGGAGTCATGGCCATACTACCCAAAATGTCAGCACCTTCTTCTTCCATCCTTTCTTGCTCGCTCCTTTCTTCTAGGGGTTTCTCTTGACCTCTTTTGATTTTTTCTTAATCTGGGAAGTTCAACATGGCTTGTAGTGATTTATTTCTAGAATTTGTTCTTACTATTATTTATTTCTCTTGTGTGGGTGAGCTATCACCGTCAGAAACAGATATTGGCTCCCTTGAAGCTGCTACAGAAGAAGGAATTTCCTTCATAGGTATAGAAGGCTCTGTTGTTTTTATCTTTCTCACCGACCTTCTTTTTGGTATGTTTTCTCTTTCCATTTCCCTTTGTCCTTCTATAGGGGCATCAATTTCCAAATTAGTTGAAGGAGAGAATGGGGCTGGAATTGTTCTTCTGATAATATTAGGGTTTTTCTTAAACTTGCCAAGAAACTTGTCCCAAATTTCTTCTCCATTCTTCTTTGACAGGAGATGGTACTGACATATCAAATGAATTAGACCATGATGCCTAATTGTCCCAACACCCCAGGAATACCTCTGAGCCATGGTTTGAATGGAATAAAAAAGAAACCCTGGAGGTTTATTATGTATTCAGGTTTGGTGGCTCCATACTTTAGATATATGAGCATTTTTAAGACTTCTTTTCCCACAGACCCAAATTGACCATCACAGGTTAAATATTTTACTATCCAAAATGCTACCTCGTTAAATGGTTTGGCGTAAACTAGTCCTTCCGACCCCTTTTATGATTTTGTTTTATTATCCAAAATTTACCACTCTGTAAATTTTGGTAACATGCATCATATTCTTCAGTCCCAAGTAAGTGGATTGATTAAATGCCAAAAATTGTGTTTTTGGGGCCCCTTTGGCTTCTCTTTAACTCCCCCCTCTAAGGAAAAATCCCAACGAGTTAGAAAAAATTTTAAAAATGCAAAAAATGAGGTTGCGGGCTTTTTTAAAAGCATTATGAGTCTGAAGGTTGCGGGTCATACCAATGCGGATCGTACCAAGGTTCGTTGTACCAAGTTTGCGGCCAAAATACAAAGGAATCGACAAAGTCAGAAATTTTTGTCCCAGGCGGTCCATGGGACAATTGGGATGTTGGGACGGGAAGGACGCACAAAGATGAAATGGCCATAGGTAGTGAAAATTAGAAAAATGGGAATTTTTTGTTCCGAGCAGTTTAGGACAGCCCGGTCAAAAGTACGCGCGGGACACAAATCGGTCGATTTTCCGTAAGTCAATCTATTGTGGGTGGTGCGGAGATTTTTGTCCGGGATAGTCGGGACAAAAGTACACGCGGGACACTTAAAGGTGAAATCATTGCACAAGGAGCCAAGCTAAGCCTGAATTGGCCAATGCGGAAGAATGTGTGCCGGGATAATGGGACATGTGGACCCGATTTTGCCGCAATACCCAAAATTAAAAGGAAAAGTCAACGTTTGACTTAAAAAACTTCTAACGGCCATAACTTTTGACTCCAAGCTTCAATTTTCAAAAAATTGGACTTTCTAGAATGAGCACAATGTCCTCTACATTTAATACTCATTCTTGTCAAATGACAAAAATCCCGCCAAACCCAAAATAGCTTCTCGCACTCTGAAGGCCATAGTTTTTGCATTTCTCAATTAAATCACACAAAATTAGTACCGTTGGAATTGTGGATTCGAGGTCGATGCAAAAAAATCAATAAATTCTAGATTTGATGAGAAATCGATAGATATGTTTCATAAAATGTGGTCGGGTTCATGACAATGTTTTATTTGGTAGTTGGGAGTGCAATTAAGAGGCATGGTCATCATTCCTTCTCTATTGCAGCACCTGGGACAGTATGGGGAGCCTTTTGCAAGTAACATACAATCATTTCACTCCATTTAGTGCCTCTTATAAGTGGTTGAAGGATAGATTTCAGGATTTCCATTTTCCCCTTTTCTCTCTTTTCATTTTCCTATAAATTAGAGTGTTGGGTTCATTGTAAAAGGAGGAGTTTCCTTGTAGCAAAGCTCTATCAAAATTGCTTTGTGAAGCCAATGTGCTGCAGGCCCTTGTAGTGGACTCCTTCCATGGTGATCCAGGCCCTTATCTTGTAATAGACTGAATCTGTGCATATCATGAAGGAATAAAATACAAGTTTGTGGATGCATCTTCTCCTGCTGTGTTTTCCTGAATTCTTATTGCCCCTCCAACCTTGATTACAAGAATATTGTGTCTATTTTTATGCTCTTACAGGATCCATTATCATTGTGTATGTTTGAGATGTTGTTTTGAATGAATTTTTCTATATTGTGGATAATCATATTATCACCCCTTCTAGTGTGCACTTTGCTTCGCTTTCTCACACATTGGAAGAATATTCTCACACCCCTTCTTTTCTAGTGTATCACCATTTTAGTGTAGGCTTTCATTTTTAGGCATTCTCTCTCCTTGGTCCCCTGGAAAGTTAGATTAGTAAAGATAGTTTTGCACAGTATTAGAGTAGATTGTGGTAGGTAGTTTAGGAGCAAGAACCACCTTTTTCTAGAGGTATATCTCAAGTAGAAAATCCCACAACTTTGAGATAGTACCCATGTTATCCAATCACACCGTGAGCTCAAATATATGCATTTTTCTAAACATAAGGGTGTTGTGATTCGGTGATAACGGTTTGTATTATAGATATACTTGGGGTTCGAGCTTTCTTCTTCGGTAGTAAGACTTTAGCTTGACTCTTTAAAAATCCCCATTGGTAGGTTGTAGGACATGCACAATTGGCACTCTAGAAATGTTACTTACAAGATTTTCGAAAAAAAGGAATAAAGACATTTTTCACCTTTCTTACTCGGACTGTTCTAGGTTTATGAAGAATTCTCTTACCAATTCATCATTATGCCTTTAATATTTCTTCAAGAATTCAAGCCATCCTACATGCCACTTCTTTATCTGCGAGAAGTTGGGATTCATCCTCAGGTTCGATTTCTTCTTAATCCCCATATCGATTAAGTTCTGTCTCTTTTGATTTTGTTTGAATTGGTTGCAGGCCCTTTTTCTTAGTTGTGGAACTAATGGCTTGGATGTGGAACCTCTATTTTTAGCTACGTGAAGTTCTGAGATCTTTATTTTTGCTTTCATGCGAATACAAACTCAATTCGCTGCTCCTTCTACTCAAAATATTTCGCAACTTATTTCTCTTGATTTTTGCAATAATAATTACTAATGATAACCATGCCACCACTTATTCCATCCAAATCAATTTTGTGATTACAAACTTGTAATCATAATGTATAAATAGATGACTCATCATACCTACTTTTAAATTAAGTCACATCAGACATGTAAACATTTAATCAACCCTAAATGAGTTAAAAGACATAATTACCATCCTTGATGATGTAATCATTTCACTATGATGACTCGTCATTCCTACAAGTGGAACAAAACATGATTAGATAAGATAGATAGAATTTAAAATAATTCCTTTATTTGAACTAGCCAAAAGAAATCAACCGCCATTTTCTAGTTTTCAATTGACCTTTGAGAGATTTTTATTTTTTTATATTTTTTTCCTTTTTTTTTTTGGGAAGAAAACACCATTTTCTGGTTTTCATCTCCTTCCCTTTATTCCGATCTATCATCTGGTTATGTGATCATTTTTGAAGATCCGAGTTCTTCCATATGATTAAATTCTTTGTCTGCTTCAATCTTCCTCAAAAGCACATCCTTAGTGGGAGGATTCCTATAGAGTTTCAGCCTATGTCCATTGACCAAGAGTGTTCTACTATTGCCATCAATGGGAAGTAACTGAATAGAACCATTTTCAAATATCTTCTCAATCTGATAGGGTCCCAACCATCTGGTTCTCAATTTTCCCTTGAACTATTGGTACTTAGAATCAAACAACAATGCCTAGTCTCCTACTTTGAATTTCCTTTTCTTGATATGTATGTCATGCCATTGCTTCCTTTGCTCTTGAATCATCTTTGTCTACTAAAGTGCTTCCAACCTTAATTCATCCAACTCATTGAGTTGAAGGATTCTTTCTTTTTGAGCTGCATTCAACTCAATTCCCACCTTCACTGCTATCCTTAATGTATGAAGTTCAAATTCTATAGGAAACAAGGGATTTTTCCCATAGAATAATTCATATGGTGAAAACCCTGTTGTAGTTTTCTAAGTTTTATTATAAGACTAGACATACTTCAGGTAGTCTCTTTACCCAATCTTTTCTCCCAGATTCAACTATTTTGGTAAGGATGTTCTCAAATTCTCTGTTTGTTACTTTAGCTTGTCCATTTGACTTTGGATGATAAGGAGATGACTTCTTATGATTGATTTGGTAATACCTTGTGAAAGCTTGGATCATATTAGACATGAATTGTGGTCCCTGATCTGAAACTATGCTCCTTGGTGTTCCAAACTTTATCATAATTCTCTTCCAAAGGAAATTCATAACTAACTTCTTCATGGCATTTTTAAATGTCTGCACTTCTACCCATTTTTCACATAATCAGTACATACAAGAATATATTCCTTCCCTTATGAAGGAGGATTAAAGGGACCAAAAATTCAATTCCCATCTCTCAAATAGTTCAACAACTACTTGAGGTCAAGAGGCATTTCATTGGTGAAAGTCAGTTGTCCCATCCTTTGACAAGGATCACACCTCTTGATATATCTTTTCACATCCTTTTACAAATATGGCCAATAATAACCAAAGCAAGTATCTTATGAGCTATTCTTTTTACTAAATAGTATCCTCTCGCTTGCTTCATCATGACATGCGCTGAGGATGTCAAAGATTTTATCCTCTCTTACACACCTGCAGAAAAAATCAGGATCACACTTAAATAGCATACCATTTAACCATTTGAATTGTGCACTAGTTTTAATAAACTTATTTATTTGTTTCTTAGTGAAAGAAGGAGGAAACTTTCCTGTTTAAGATAATTTTCCATATCAGCAAACCATGGTGTACTTGCTGAGATTGCAAATAGTTGTTCATCCGGAAAGTTATCCTTGACTGGATCTTTCTCCCCTATGGTGGTTTGTGGTGGTTAGTCTTGAAAAAAAATCAGCTGCCACATTAGATTTACCTAGATTATCCACAATGGTAATATCAAATTGTTGCAAAATTAATAACCATATAATGAATCTTTCTCTAACCACTAGTTTGTTCATTAAATACTTAATTGTTGAATGATCTATGTGTACAAATATCTTGTACCCTATAATTTAATGTCTGAATTTATTGATTGCATAAATCACATCAAGAAATTCTTTTTCAGTGGTGGTGTAATTATTTTCAATGGGAGTAAGATTCTTGCTAAGATAGTAAATGGCATACATCTTTCCTTCCTCATCTTTTTGTCCCAATACTGCACCAATGGAATAATTTGAGGCATCTATTTCGATATGAAATGGATTTTCCCAATTAGTACCTCTCAATATTGGGGCACTTTGATTAATTTGTCTTTAATTTCTTTAAAATCATGCTAAAACTTTTCATCCCAAAGAAATTCACTGTCCGTGGTTAGCCAATTAAACATGGGGCAGCAATTTTACTTGAAATATTTTATAAAGTGCCTATATTACCCAAAGATACCCTAGAAATGATTTGATATCTTTGGGGGTCTCGGAATAAGTAAATCTAAAATGATCCTAATTTTATTTTGATCCACCCGAATTCCTTTTTTTTGAAATATGGTGTCCTAATATAATTCCCTCATCCACCATCATAAAAAAAATCATCACTAAGAGACATATTGTGTTGTTCACATCTTGTTAACACTTTTTCCATATTTCACAAATCATCTTCAAATGTATCTCCATATATAGTGAATTCATCCATATAAAATTCAACCCAATCATTTTTAGATCAACAAAGATTGTAAGAACAACTCTCTGGAAAGTTGCACAGGAGCATTGCATAAGCCAAATGGTAATACCCTATAGGAAAAGGTTCCCCATGGACATGTAAATGTAGTTTTGTCTTGATCTTCAAGCAACTCTGATCCGATTGTACCCACCAAAGCCATCCAAGAAAGAAAAGTACTATTTACTCCGAAAGGTTATCTAGGACTTGATCTATGAATGGTAAGGGAAAATGATCTCTCATTGTTGTTTTGTTTAGGTCCCTATAGTCAACACATATTGTCCATTTTCCATTCCTTTTGGGAAAAATTACAAGAGGATATACCCACCGGCTATCTCGAGATAGGGTAGATGAAACCTACTTGTAATAGTTTTTCAATTTCTTGTTTGACTCTATCCCTTAAAGTCAAGTTAATCCTTCTTTGAGGCTGCCTAACTAGTTTAATTTTTTTCAAGTATAGATGTGATGAGTGCGAGATACTTGGATGAATCCCTTCATATCTTTATAATCCCAAGAAAAATATTTATTATGATTTTTAAGAACATCAAACAATTTAGCTTCTTCATCCTCCTTTAACCAAATTGTGTTAATGTTTAAAGATTTACCCAGTTGAATTTCAACATGCTTGGTTATAATATGTGATGAACTGATTTGTGGAAAGGGCTTCACTAAATTATTTAATGGACATGCATGTGGTAACAACATATGGTATGTAGCAACATCTCCAAAAGTTCCTTGAGACTAAATACTAGAAAAAGGACAGTAATGAGAATTATGATACTTATCTCTTTGCAGGAAAAATTTCTCATAATTGCTACTTTCATGAAATTCTTCACCACTTCCTGATGTACTTGAAACTGAAGCTACTGATTCATCCTCTCCCATGAGAAATCTCATTCCTCTGGAGAGAAATAATTTTCAATCAAAGAGAATTGTTGTTGTCGTGGTTCTCGGAACTATAGCCGCAGGTTTCGAAACTAAGTTCGTGGGTTCCGAAACTAAGTTCGCAGTTCCGGAACTAAGTTCATGGGTTCTAGAACTAAGTTCACGGGTTCCAAAACTATTTCTGATTTCTCCGAGGACAACAGGTTCTCATCCAATGGTGGATTAATCTTCTCTTCTACTTATCTTGCATGATCTTGTGATGTGATCATAGCCAAAGAAGACAAATTTCACTTATTAGTTTTAGGAGAGTCAACCCACAATTGTTCATGATTGTCAAAGAAAAAGGTTGTGCAAAGAGGAAATAGGGGAATTTGTGTAGAGTTCTTATCATTCGAGATTGTCATATCACGTAACCTACAATCTATCAAAGTAGCAACTGTAGCTAACCATGGTCTACCTAAAATAATGGGATAACCCAATGTTTTACCTTTTGGCTGCAGTATAAGGAAGTCAACTAGATATTCCCATGACTCCACCATAACTGACACGTCTTCAATAATTCCTTCTAGTTTTACTACAGATTGATCTGCCATCTACAATATGGTATTAGTATGTTGGATACCCGTTAATGGTAATGTTTTTAGAGTATCTACTGTCATTACATTGATAGCAGCTACCAAATCTATCAAAACATTATGTACATCCTTATTTCCTATAGAGATAGAAATAATACGACTTCCATGATCTCCATATTTGGGAAGTAAAAATTTTCCTTCTAATAAATCAACAAGTTTCCCGTCTACTTTGATAGTCTCGGGGTATTGTTTCTACCTTCCATGCTTTTTCATACATAACATTTTGATTAATTTGTTCAATTCTCGGAATATATTTAATTACTTATGTAACAAAGTGATATTTCAATATTCAATTTCCTTAGTTCATGTACCAATTCAAACTCCTTGATTTCTATATCTTCTTTGAATCTCTCTAGAAATGGAGTCTTAGTAGTGTTTCTATCTAGCTCCTTTTCTTTTCTTTCTATATCCTCTTTTGGAACAACAAGACTAGGGATTTCATTTTCTTCTATCATTTCAGTGATTATAAGGGTTAGACTGTTAATAATTTTCCCAGATGTAGTTTGAATATCCTTATAATCCATAGCATGTAAATCAACTGATTTTTCTTGCTCTGTTCTATAAACAGAAGTTGTTTGTTTGTTTCGGGGTTTGCTCTCTTCAGTCTTTGGAGTTTGTGTTTGGACTACATTCTCAGTTTGTGAATTCTATGCAGGGGATCCCATGATGGCCTGTTGATTCTGATTTGGATATGTTCTTCCTTGGGAATAATTATTAGGGTTCCATCTAGGTTGTGACCAAGCATAAGGATTTCCTTGACCAGCCCATGGTTGTTGATGTCCCTAAGCATACCAAGCTTGATTTTCCCAATATTGAGGGTTCCAAGTTGGTTGAGGTACCCAAGGTGTTTGTCCCCAATTTTGTGGTACTACCTAAGTAGCCCATGGCATTGTCCATGGATTAGGAACTAATCTTGGCATAAACTACCCTTGGTTAGGTTGTCTCTAAACAAAATTCAATTCTTCTATTGTAGATGAGGCACTAGTTTGTTTGAGCTAATTTTTAATAACAAGAAGTAAAGAACAAACATCAGTATCATGTTCTTTAGATTCACAGATAAGACACATTTCTATTTTATCCAAAGGACAGTCTCTTAATGCAAGCTTCTTCCTACATCTAGGACAATACATAGCCAATGGTTCAATTTTGGAATTTGATTTAGCTTGTAATCCATCCATAGTAGAGGTTAATTATACAAGAATGTATGTTTTAAAGTTTTCTAAATCATCCATTAGTTTGTTCATATATGGATTCAGACTTTTCACCGATTTTCCTTTTTTAGGTCCACCTCTTGTTCTCCAATAGCTTCTACAAATCTCTTTAATTCCATTTATTCTTATTTGATCAATGTATCCACCTCCTATCAAGTTAAGGGCTTCTCTAGATTCATCATCCAAACCTTTAAGAAAAATAGTTTTACTTAAGTCCTCTCTAAGTAAAAATCCACATCTTTTGCTAACAAAGAGGAATCTGTCTAAATAGTCTTCTATGTTTTCATCATCCTCCTGGTTGATTTTAAAGAATTCTTCCTTCATATTTCTCCCTCTACAATAATCTTGGTATTTATCTAGGAAGGAAGTATCGATTTGTGCCCAAGTGCTAATAGAGTTGGATGGTAATCCCATGAACCACCTCATTGTTGCATCCTTCAAAGTGGATGGAAACAACTTGAGTTTTTGATTATATGTTTTATAATCATAGGTATGACATAGTACCTTGAATTCAAATAGAAATTGGTCAGGATCTTCAGATGACATCCCTCTAAAGGTGGGTAAATGTGTAGGTGAGATATTTTTCATTGATGTGTCATAATCTCCCAATTGGATTGGATACGCAAATGTCCTATCAGGTTCTCGTGCCATTTTTAAAATATTTTCTGAATTTTCCTCCCAATCAATGTGGTAACCGGTATGCTTTGGGGAAGGTGAAAAATTAGGAGTAAGAGGTTGACTACTCAATTGAGAATCGAAACTCACCCTAAATGGATCTTGGGTAATAAGCATTCTCCTAAAAGTTCCACTACGTCGGTGTGACTGATCTAAGAATTCCAAAAATGGCAATTTTGTTTCTTGTCGACAGGATGTTGGTGCTTCCAATTCTTGAACAATTTCCTTACTTTGACTAGAGGTTGTTATGAATTATTGGGAAGATGTTTTCGGGAGGAATCTACCCTGTGAGTCTCTTGGTCTACTCATATATTTTTGATATAGCACGTAAGATCCTTCAACTACTAGATGTATTTTTGTTTCTCTTGTTGACACTTAATTAGAAAGTTCCAACTAGTGTTCCCTAGCAATGGTGCCAAAAATGATGGGTTTCATCATTCCCTTCATTTAATCAACTTCTTGTTGATGTCATATCAAACCAGGGGTGTGTCTAAAGCTATATGCAATAAGAGTAATTTAACTGATCTAGTAGTTGACTGTATTTATTTTTGTATTTTCTGGGGATCTCTTTAATGTCTTAAGGACTTCTTGGTAAAACCTTATTTAAATCAAACTATGAAAACTTGCTGAAAGTAAACACACTGAAAGCTTTACTAAAAGGAAACACACTATGTAGAATGGAAACACACTTGTTGCTTTGGAAAATAAACACACCTTTTTATGAAAGTAAACACACTCAATTTAGAATGCTCAAAAATAATTGCAAGAAATATAAGAATCTATCTAAACACCTGCAGGAACAAGTATATAAGAGAGTTTAACTAGAAGGATTAAAAAATATAGAATTAACAGATTTAAGCTATTTGATGAAGAAATATAAATACGAAATAAATGAATATCCTATTCCTTTGGGGAGTGGGACCTTACTCCTCCTCGAATCGGGATTTAACAACTTAGAATTCATTCAAATAGGAAAGGCTATTTTATTTATAAAACATAATTTAGAATTACAAACGTATTGGATCTGAGTACTTATTCTATTTCTCTTCTTTGTTCTATTTCTATATATCTATCTACTACAGGTATGCTTTTATATACATTTTACAATCATAGTTGTCTCAATGATTTTGATGAAATCGAATCATGCCCAAAATAGATGTTGAGCCGATTACGGTTGATCAGATAGTTGTAGGATAACTCTCCCTAGATCTGCATTTAGAAATCTTCTCGTCCTTCTTGATTGAAAGGGTCGTAGATGTAAAATCTCCAAATGTGGTTTAAAATAGATAACTCCCTATCGGTTCCTGAAACTTTGGAGAAGTTCCAGAACTATAGGAATTTGTTAAGGCTCCAAACCATGAGAGTTTCAGAGCTATCCCTAGGATTTCCAAAACTAAGTCTGAAAATTCTAGAACTAAATACTGGAGTTTCGGAACTAAGTCCGAAAGTTCGAAACTAAATGATGACTATGTGATGGAGTTCGAAACTAGCTTGGAAGTTCCGGAACTAAGTTGTGTAGGAACAGATGTTGTTGAAAACAAACTGAACGCTTCCTGCTTCATTTCCTTGACTGATTTAGACCTTCTTTATTACAAAACTAAATTCAAACACACACTTGTCAGGAATTCTAGATATTTTAACATTATAATCACAATCAATCAAAAGATAGAAAATTACATCCTAACTCATATCAGATCAACTAAAAGTCACACAATGCAATCAAACTTAATCAAAAGGAGAGTAAGATGAGATCATATATTATACATTAATCAGACGTATTCTGGCCTCATCACACACTCTACAATGGCATACTTTATATCATCATTTTGAATGAAATACTCTAGAGGACAATGAGAGCTTTTGAAAATGTCATTTCTTGTGCAAATACGAGCTCCTAGTCAAAAGTTATGGCTATCTCGAGATTGGGGTGCTATACTTTGCATTAATGGAGAGTGGTTGGCTCTGTTTCTTCGGACTACGAAATGTATTGTAACCTCTAAAATAATTTTTTTTGACTTTCAATAATTTTGACTTCGAAGGTTGATGTTACTCTTCATCCGTTTTAGAGTATGAAAACTCAAACTCAAACCCTAATGTCTGAAATTTAGACTTCAAGTTATGAATTTTATGTTTTGGGGCTCCAAATTTCTTAAACTCAAACCACGATATCCTAAATTAAGACTTTGGGTTTCAGAGTTGGCACCTTTCATAATTCTTTCTTCTTCAACCTCAAAACAAATCTCTGAAACCAGGACCTCCGAAAGTCTTAAAATTCCAGCCGCATTGACCCCGAAAGACGAACCCTTTCGTAGACTAAGACATTTTAGGATTTCAAGCTCTGCTCACGTTTTCCTTTTTTTAGTGAAGACCCCGAACCTCCGATCCCATGAACCTCAAGTCTTAAATTTAAAACTTTCAAAGTTCGGACTCCAAAATCCATGATCCATTATTCTCGTTAACCTCGAAAGGGTAGTTGATCACGAAAACCTACAAGGCTTTTCGACTTCGAGGTTTCGGGCATTTTCTTTATTTTTACCTACCTAGATGCCAAAACTATGAACTATGCAACCTCCAAAGTCTAAAAACTTTGAACTTCAGGGCCCCAATTTTTTCTCATCTCGACTCTAGGCTTCCTTCAATTTCTTACCTCCAACATTATCACCATTTCTGAGCCCGCCTGCATCCTATTTGGCCAATCTCGAAATACAAGCTCCCAAACTGAATCAACCCCATTTCCCAGAATGTGCAAGTTCAAGTTTGTTGAATTTTCCCCGAGGGGAAAAGTTGGATAAATAGAATCGGTGGTACTACAAAAATGCCTCAATAATCTAGCAAAACCCTTTTTCTCCTACCTTGTTTCATTTTGGCTTTTGTTTGTAATTTGGGAATTTGGTTGACTCTTCCATGTGAATTTAATATAATCATTTTTTGATATTATTTAACATTGAGTACTATGGTAAATTTTAATTTACTTCATTTCTCACCTAAGATGGATTTCTTTGTGCTAATGAGATCATTTGAGATGATTTGGGTTACGAGTTGTTTTATTTTCTTTAACTTGTTTAGGGATGTCTTTGGAGTTATTAAAAAATGTTTTGGGTACCATTTCAAACCTTGATTCTCTCATTCAAACTCAAATCCCAAATTTAACCTTTAAGGGAATTTTTGAAGGCTTGTATTAAAAGGTAAAGGTCTCATTTACCTTTAAAATGGTCCATATGACCTAACCTATGAGTGGAGAAAGATTTTTGTGAACCCAAAATCATATTCCACACTCCACCCTCTCATAAATCACTATATAAATATCTTTTCCTTGTCTCACATGGGTGACCTTGGGATTTTGTGTGGGCTTTGGGGGATAATTTGGATTTTGTTCCCTCTTGCATTTATTGTTTTGGGAGACATGGAAAGTGACTTTGGTGACATGGAGGATTTTATTAGTTGGAAGGGTGACACATGTCACCCTCCCATGGGTTTTTGGGATGGAGAGTTTTCCTATTTATTGTTTAAATTTGGAATTTTGTGGGATATTTAGTGGAGAAATTTTGTGGGGAGCTTTGGGAGCATGAGGAGACAAAGAGATAAGAGATTTTGGACTTGATCTTAGAGAGGTATGTCTCATACCTCATTATATTTTTATTTAGTACTATTTCTTATATGTGTCTGAATGTATGATTTATAATGGTTTTTATTTTGGGGGTTGTTTTCGGATTGTTTTTTAGTTCTTGCTTTGTGTTAAAAAACTTATTTTGGTTTGGATGTGGATATAGAGTGGGAATTAGGAAGGGAGGGTAATATCATCTTCATGTCTTCTTGGGAAGCCATGAATGTTTTTCTTATCACTCCCTTCCTTGGTGGAAGTAGGAGGGATTTTTATTTGGTTAGGGCATCCCCTCCTATCCTTTCTAAGGAATCTTGTAAGGCCTGAAAATCCTTCAAAAGGAGGAGGAAAAGAAGGTATAAGGATAGGGTGTTTGTGATTATTCTTGGAGATAATCTTGTAGGATGTTTTGAGAAATCTTGATATCATATATTTTGGCACTATGTGATTCTTCTCCCCTCTTCCAATTTCCATCATTCTTGGTGTTTTTGGTAGATATGGAATTTTTAACTTACCTTTTTGTTTTATCTTGGACATCCTTCTTTTAATGATTTGAAAGACTTGTTTTTCCATTGGCATATTTCTAAGCATGCAACACCTCTTTCCCATTCGCTTGGGAGATTTAAGCATTCTTTTCCTTTAGGAAGAATGCATGTGATTATGCTTGTATGTTGTGAGGAACATAAGACATTTTCCTTGTGGTGTTTAGAGCATGATAAATGTAATTATTGGAGCTTCTTGTGGACTTTATTTAGAGGGTTTCTTGGTTGGAGAGTTACCAAACAAATTGGGTATGTTGTTCCCTTATTTGGGATGCTTCTTATACTTTCATTTTATTATTTCTTTTTTATTTTTTACTGGATGTTGTAGATATCTAACTCTTTCTTGAGACATAGGTTGTATAGTTGTAAACTATGGGTTTATGGAGTTATTATTATTTTTTATTGTCTTTGGAAAAATGAAAAGATGTTTCTTCTCATTATCTTATTGGTTGTTTAAGGACATGTATTACTTTTTGATCCATGGAGAATAAATTTTATGAGAATTGTAGTAGAATTACTACTCTTTGATTATATAAATAACTTATTGTAAATGAAAGCAAGAGAATTTTTTTATTTGTGATGTTATTTCTTTATTCAATGATACTTCCTATTTTATGAACTTTCGAAAATAAGAAAAAAATGTCGGTTGCATTTTATAAATGTTCACATTACTTTTGAAAATGAAAGAAGACAATTTTAGTTTTTAGTAGCTTAAAAGGCTTTTTGGTTATCATCGTTGGAATTTCATAATCCTCTCTTCCCATGATTAAAATCTTGGTGCTTCTCATTTTTAGTTTTGTTATTTAGTTTTAGTTTTTGTGAAAATATTGAAACATTGAGTCTTTGATTGAATTCTTGGGAAAGTGCATGAATATTATAGACAAAAATTTGGAAAAAAATTATTTGAAGAAAATGTGAGTGTGTTTTGGAAAGCATGATTACGTTATGAATTACTAGGATTTGTAATTACCCAACCTAAAATGTGAGCACATTATAACACACTTGTACTATAATGAGGGTGCACTATAACATGAGCATTCAATAGTGTGAACGTGTTATAACACACTCATGTTCGTGTTTGCAAAGTTGTATATGTGAATTTGGGAGGGATGTATTTACAAAAATAAAGTATAAGTTTTTATTTATTAATATTTGTAATTTATTATTTCTTATACTTTAGTTTCTATAATAAACATAAGAAATTAGGGTCACTTTGCACCTTATCGAACTAGTCTCATAGCTCCACAATTCATGGTTTATAACATAGTTTATCATATTCTAATCAGTCGAGACATAGGTATTTTTCAGAATTTGAGCGAGCTTAACCTAAATGTTTTAGGGTTTAAATTCTACTATAGATATCTATTTTGTGAAATAATATAGTCATTGATTTAATTTTGTGGTCTTCTTGATTGGTTATTGAACTTTTTAGGAGTTTTAGATGTGTTAAAACTATTTTTATAAACCTCCAAAATCCCAAGAGTACCTACAATTACTCAAATATATGGAATCGTGCAATTCATTATAACATATAGTAAATAAAAACACATATGCATGTTTTTATCGAATCAAATAATCAAGGGAATGGTCATCATGATCTCTATAAAGGATCTAAAACATCAAGAGCTTCATTAGGAGCATGCTAATATAACATCACCATGAGTGATTGTGGCAATCATCTCAGGCTCACAAACAATGCATATTTTATGATAGTGTTTCTAAACACTTAATCAATTTTTGGTAATGAACTCACATCTTGCAAGTCAGGGAGGTGGAATTTATAGTGTTTTAATATAATGTGGAGGTCAAGAACATGGAATTCATTCTCATACATTCCTCCAAGTTTCATTTAAGGATCAATCCATCTAGAAGTAGGAATAAACCTATATCCATAAGGAGAAATTGATAAATAGGGTTCCCATACATCATAATCATGCTTCCATTAAGGTGAAATTTTTCTTAGGGAGGTGAATTGTGAGATAAAAAAGACATCATCATTATCAAAGGTGAAATGTGAGGATCATAGACTAAATTAATGATGATCCGATTTTGATTCTACCGTCATGTATAATTATCTGTGAGAAAAAAATTAAAATGATCTAGTCGGACTATTGTGGCATCTAGGACGATCATGTGTGAAGAATCAAAAAGTCACCTTTTGTCATAAAAATGATATGAGAAAGAACTGTATGATCATCCTAAATATGATTCCATTAAAGGAGGATTTTTAAGCCAAGAAGGCTAAGATGATGTTATTCATATGGCTATGTTTTCATGTGAATTAACTAACACAAAAATTCAATACTCAAACCATGAAAACCAAGCCACAATGTGAAATCTTACTTCAAGATTTTCCTTAATCCCTCTCTTGGACAACCTGGCTCTCATGTCATGATCAAATTTTCCTTAAAGGTAGTCCTAATGCATTGGATGAACAGGTATAATCTTTCAACAATGTGTAACAAGCTCCATTATTTCATTCACCAAAGTGCAGTAAAATACAAATTCTCTGAGCAAGCCTAGAAAGGCCAATTTTTGCCATTTTGGAGCTCAGTGTGCATCCGCCGAGAAGGTTATGAAAATTTATAAAGTATATAAATGTGGTATTTGATAGCATTGAAGGTTTTGGAATTATTTTATGGAGAGTAAGGAAATTTTTGATCGAGACAAGGACAATATGTTCAATAACGGGTTTTCGGAGTTAAAGGAATGAGCAATAAAATTGTGAACCTTGGCTTCTCCAAATGATTCTAGAAGCTCTATAAGGAGTTACTAGGAAAAGAAGTAGGAACAAGAAATATTGAAAAATATTTTAAATTTTTGGAGAATCCATTTTTAATCAAAATGATATAATATTTCCATTAACGAAAAACGTTAATTTGTTATTCAATTGCACAAAGTTTGTAGACTTTGTACTGATAATTGCTGAAAATTTGAAGACTCTTTACTAATAAGTAGGGATATTTTGTAGGATTTATTGATAAATGGGTAGATAATTGCAGATTTTCCATCTGACATGAGAGGAGATTTTGCAGATTTTCTTGTAAATGGGAAAAGTTTAGACTCAATAGTTTCAAACTGAAATAACATACCTAAATAGTCAGTGTAAATATAGTATTCAAATAAATATACAATCACGGTTACAAGGAGGACACACACATGGAAGGCCAAGGTGAATTTGAGGTCAATAATATGGCTTGCAAATGGAGGAATAATCTTGGGACATGTCAGTACGGATGTTAGAGGGCACCATGGTTGTAGCTGCGAAAACTCCTTTCATCGTATTTATAAAGTTTTCAAAGGTATATTACAGTTCTGCAAAAAGTTATATCACAATTCTATTTTGATATTGGAGAGAGAAACCTATGGTGGAAATCTTTAAATTGACCACTCCAAAATTTTTTATAAAGTTGGTAAATAAAAAGGATGGATTATATCTCTTTTGGTTTGACTACTCCTTTCGTAAGAGTATGCATCATCACATTTGAAAAATTATACAAAACCAGGTTCTTACATACCACATCTAAATATACTCACATAAATAACCATTGAAGTGTATGTAACGGGGACAAAAATTGATATGAAATGAATTAAATATATTAAACACAAAAGAATGGAATTTGGGTACTTATAAAGTTTTAATTATGTTATAACCTTTATTAAAAGAAGATTAAAGTTTCGTAACATAGATATTTTCTTTTTCCACCAGAATTAATCTTGGTTCAATTAACATGTACATACCAAATCTAAATAACTCAACACTTTTAATAATTTATTTTAATTTAAAAAATTTATAGACATTATCACTACATCACTATTAAATCTGATTTCAAATAAATGTAGAAATGATGGTCTTATTAAGTAATTCCCCATCCGGTAATGTAACGCCACAAATAACAATGTTATAAAATCACCTTAAACCTTAAATAATTTTTGGAAATTTCTGGCATTTTTTTGTTTTAAGTTACAAGGGTCTCAAACCCTAATATACTTTTAATTAATTCCTATTAGCAATTTTACATTTCATAGGATAGATCTAGTCTAGATTATTAATTAATTATTCTTAATCAAGTTCTAATGTCAATTTGATTATCATCACTAGATACATTTCCATTAATTTCTCTTACTAGGTTAAATAGTTTCCCTCTTGGAAATTAACATTCAATCCACACTTTAAAAAAAACCTTATCCTTAGTTACCTTAATTATCTTAAATTATTTTCTTTAATGTCCATTGAATAATTCACTACAACCTACTAGAAGCGATACATTTTTTAATTTAATACACATGAGCCCTAAGTGGACCCATTCACCCATTTACACATACATTTGATTTATTTTAAAATTTATAACCAAAATGTGAATATTCTCACCTAAAAATTGTAGGTTTGATTCTTAACCGTTGGATCAAATCAATAGGGAACACAAGATTAGATCTACGCAAAAGAAGACCTAATCATCCTTAAGGTAGTCTTCTTAAGCATTTCTTACCCTAAGCTCATTCATTTGTTTCTCTTTGGTTTGTAGGTTCAAGGAGTGGATGCCATGGATCGAGAGAAAATTAGGAAGGAGTCTTCTTGGACATAGTTTGCAAGAAGAAGGGATTCCATCCATTTGGTTCCTCCTTTAGAATAGTTGAATCTTATATTTAATCATGAATTCTTAGTTATTTGTTACAATGCAAACATCTATCCTAGATATGGTTTGAGATCTATTGTTGACTAGTTATCCTATTTTTTCATTGATGGGGAAAAAACCCATTTTATAGATCAAGAGTTTTATGTATTTCAATCCCTATTTGTAGGTTGTAGTATGGGTCCAAACAAGCATACACAGCCCTCGTAGGCTGGATCTACATTTAGGTGAATTCTGGATCCATAAGAGCCAATGGTTTGGAAAGAAATATGTTTAAAAAAATAATCCACGTACAGGTGACCGATGGAGGTCTCTTGACCTAACGTGGTAACCACTGTGCTACCGACGTCGGTTCCACTACCACCTCCGGTTCCTATGTTAATGGTAAGTTTTTTAGAATATTTATTTAAATACAGGGGGTAAGATATCCATTCCAAGAGAAACTTCTTATTCAGTTTAAATAAAGCATAATAGTCTCATAAGCATCCAATATAAAAAAGGGCACAACAAATGACTGTCAAGTTTATAGAAATGAAATTGGTATAGTATTCAGTGACCGATGTCAGTCACAAAAATACCGAACGCAGTTTAGTATTTGACACTGATTACTGTCGGATGAGTCCATTTTATAAATTTTAACATATCTTCAACATTTTGTGATTCACACTTATCTAAATTACTTTTCCAATAATTATTCATTAAATTTAAGGTTATTTTGCAAGTCATGATATCATTTAAATTGATAAATAACTTGGAGTTAACATTTTAAAGACTACAATATCAAACAGTGACCGATGTCTATAATGAGTACATCGATGCCGGTTAAGACTGACCGATGTCACTCACCGCAGTAGGTCGGAGAACTATAAAAATAGAATGTATAAAATAACATAGATATGAAGGATAAATTTAACTTTAAATATATAAAAACCGAAGATTTTTTAACTCAAGTTTCACCCAAAATAAGGCTATGACAACCTCCCAATTCACATTGTAATCAAAACATTAAGATTTGCAACTTTATTTTCTTTCAACACAAGGTAAAATTTAAACATGATATCCATTTAATTCATTCCTTTACATATAAATAATTTTAAGAGAAAGGAAAGACACATTCTCTAATGAACTTCCTTCAAATATGATATTACAACTTGGTAAATAAACTTGCAAGGTAACTTTTCTTTTAAATACAATTCTACTAGTCTTCCACCTTAAGTGCGAATTAGAAGAAAGTTACTATAATGAAGGGTTGTTTTTGACTTCAACAAATGCTCCAAATCTGAAATCTCCAACAAGATATTTTTCATACCTTTAATTCAATCACAACAACCAAAAATGGGGGAGAGGCAACACTCTCCACCCAACCAATAATCCAATGAGGAGAAGAAGTTATCCTTCTCATTGGCCCCCTAGCCCAAACCAAATTAAAATAAAGGATGGATCCAACTAGTGGAAACTATAACAAATATTCCACATCATAATAAAAATTTTATAAACTATATCAAAACACATTCAACGCAAGATACAATCACAAACATGAAACTATCAAAATACAAAAGGCTTGAAAATGCAAATCCAACGGACCAAGGATCTATGAGGAGATAACTTATGACTTCTAATGGGATTAGGTGCCCACCTTAATGCACTCCAAAAAATTCAAAACCCCTAAAAAAATATTATGCCTCCCTTAAGGTCCTCTTATGCATCCTAGATTCCCTTATGTCTCCCTCAAAAGAACCAAGTAAGAAAAGCAAGCATATTTTTATCAAAGGTAGGGCACCCAACCAAAACTCTCTCCCAAAACATGAAGTAAACTATTATGCATCCTTACCTATAATATCCACATATCATTATCCTACACCATATTTAGTCATTCTACCCATGAACCCAAAAATCATACAAACCATTCATTTGTACATAAGTATAGGCATATAAAAGAAAACAATTATAACAAGGGTGTAGTTCCTACCTTTCCATGGTAGAAAATGATAAAGGAGTCACACAACAAGCTCCTTGAATATCAATCCAACTCCAACAAGCTACAAAAATTCAAAAAGTACTCCAAAACTCTCCAATTCCAAAATAAAATAGCAAAATAAAAATTAAGTAACCCCAAACAAACAAATAAACTTGCATAAAGAGAAAACGAAGAGGAGGGTGAGTTGGCTCCATGTAGGATGCCACATAATGTATCCTAAACTCTACCTCACATGTCAAACCTCAACCCCAAGGCACAATAAATTGGTGGTTGAGAGGATTGACAAGCCTCTTACACACTAAATCTAAACCCACACCCTCTAAAGAAATAATTTAAAACCCATGTAAGAAAAGTGAAATAAATGAAAAATTTTGTCTTACAAAACACATAATGGGGTCTATTGTTTACTCCCCAATCCCTATGTAGGGTTGGTATATGAAATTAAGAGGTGTGGGACAAGATTAGATTGTCCCACAAGCCTCCAAAATGGCCCAAAATGTGAAATTCCAAGGCAAGGTAGAGTGTACAACACTCAAAGTCACTTACACTAAATCAAAATCAGAAAATCCAAAAGGCCAACTACTCTAATAAATGGCCCGTTTTGTCACATCCCCATATAACTTAATAACATTATTAGATTACTTAATAAAGGCACATTAATCAAAAATGATTAAATAGATTACATCAAAAAATAAATCACTTACTCTACCATAAATAAAATAAAAAGGGAAATAATTACGCACAAAGCCCATGGTCACAATTGAGGTCGTCTCCCCATGGGGACCCCATAACTAATTAAGAAAAACATAACACATTAAACAAGTTGCCATGGTGACCATCATTGAATCCATCAATTATTCCACTGTGGTTGGTCTCCAATCCCCCTTTTAATTGTTGTGATATAATTACCTACAAAGTCACACAATGCCTCCTTCGGCATCGTGGCCGCATCAAAAACATAAAAGATAAAATATACGCATATAAATAAATAACCATCCTCATTTAGATAAATCATCATGTTAACTAAACAATTCTATCATTTGCATAAAATTTCAACATCTCAATTCTATCATTTGTATAAAATTTCAACATCTCAATTCTATCTTTTATCAATATCAACAAGATCACAAGATTAGTTCAAAAGATAAATCCTAGTCAACACGACGAGAATTTTGAATATGAGTAATACATTATCCAACAACACATCATCATCATCAATATAAAATGTCTCTATATGTATCTAAGAATACACACAATCATACTATGAATCACCATCCAACAATAATCATAATATCTCTATCATCTAACATCATGCTAAACCAATATGATACAATAGCATCCATGACTATAGTCAAAACCAATCGAAATAAAAATATAATAAGTGTCGAAGAGGAGTGGGCACTACAGTGTGTCTAATTTTGTTTGTGCTTATTTTCCCTATTACTTTTCGTTGAACGTTTATTTGAGCTCCCTTTTGATCATTAGGTGAGTATGATCTTATTATGAAGTTATTCTAGCATCTTTTCTTCCCTTCTTTTCATTTTGTCACACAATCTCATTCTTTCGTAAGTGCTTATAGGTTTTCTAAGGGTATTTTGTATCATTTATTTTCAAACATTCTTTACGGTGAACTAATCGTATTTTGGATTTATGGGATGCTTAATAAAGGTTTTGTTAAAAGTTCTAAAGAAATTTTGAAACCTCTGTAAAGGTGTTTTGGTGTTTTTATCACCGAATCACAGCACCCCTGTGCATATACTTGAACTCACGGTGTGATTGGATAACATGGGTACTATCTCCAAGTTGTGAGACTTGCTACTTGAGATAGACCTCCAGAGAAAGCTGGTTCTTGCTCCTAAACTACCTGCCACAATCTACTCTAATGCAGGGGAAACTAACTATTCTAATCTAAATTTCCAAGGGACCAAGGAGAGAGAATGCATAAAATGAAAGCCTACACTAAAGCGGTGATACACCAGAAAAGGAGGGTGTGAGAGTAGTCTCCAAATGTGTGAAATACAGAGGCAAAGTGCACACTAGAACAGTGATGACAGCTCTCATAATCTAGCAAAATGCATTCACAAAAATATTCCAAGCATACACAATGATAATGAATCCCTACAAGAACAAAATAATAGATACAATATTCTTGTAGAAAGATTAAAGGGGCAAGAAGAATGCAAGAAAACACAAAGCAGGGGAAGATACATCCCGGCCTTGATATTTTATTGCTTCATGATATGCACAAGATTCAATCTATTACAAGATAAGGGCCTGGATCACCATGCAAGGAGTCCACTACAAGGGCTTGCAGCACATTGGCTTCACAAAGCAATTTTTACAGCTTTGCTACAAGGAAATCCCTCTCTACAATGAGCCCAACACTCCAATTTATAGAAAAGATGAGAAGAGAGAGAGAGGGAAAAATGGAAATCCCGAAATCTGTCCTTCAACCACCTGTAAGAGGCATTAAATGGAGTAAAATTATTATATATTGCTTGCAAAAGGCTCCCCATACTGTCCCAGGTGCTGCAGCAGAGAAAGAATGATGACCATGCCTCTTAATTGCACTCCCAACCACCAAATAAAACATTGTTATGAACCCAGCCACGTTTTCTAAAAAAATCGATCTATCTCTCACCAAATATGGAATTTCATGATTTCTAAGAGTCGGGCTCAGAGCCACGATTCCAACGGTACCAATTTTGTGCGATTTCGTTGAGAAATGCAAAAGTTATGGCCTTCTGAGTGCGGGCAGCTATTTTGGGTCTGGCAGGCGTTTTCTGTCATTTGACGGGAATGAGCATTAACTGACTGGAGCCGAATATGTTTCCTTTAATTAAATATATCTACCCTCATTAAAAATAATAAATCCATTTTCTATTGTGTAGAGGATGTCGTGCTCGTTCCAGAAAGTCCAATTTTGTGAAAATCGGAGCTCGGAGTCAAAAGTTATGGCCGTTTGAAGTTTCATGGGTCAAATGTTGACTTTTCTTCTTTGCCTTCGGCTGCTTCGGCTTTTCGCATCCCTTGCGTCCCGCACGTACCTTTGTCCCAACTGTCCCAGATGAAAATCTCCTCCTTCACCCACCCGGGCTTCCTTGTCCCTTTTCGCGGTGAAGACACGTGGCCAAATTCCATTCGCTCTCGGCTTCCCGTCCCGCGCGTGCCAGCGCCTTTTGTCCCATTACGAAAGTCCTCTGCTTCGACCGAACCAGCCGATCCACATCTTTTGCATACCTTTGTCCCAACTGTCCCGGACTACCTGGGACAAATTTCTCCGAACCGCCTGAAATGGACTGACTTGCGCCAAACCGGTGATCCGTGTCTTTCGCGTACCTTTTTGTCCCAACCGTCCCGGACTTCGCCTTTTCACCTTTTCGCGTCCCGCACGCCCTCGCGTACTTCATGCCCTTTTTCCCCGGCTGTCCCAAAACCGTGCGAAACAAAAACTTGACGACTTTTTCCACTTTCGGCCGGTTCGGGCATTTGACGTACCGCGCGTACCTACGGCCCAGATGTCCCAATTTCTGCACAGAATGCCTGGCGGCCTTTCGGCCGGTTCGCGCCCATATGTCCCTCATGTCCCGACTGCGAGGACTAGGACTTAGCCATTTTTCATGATTTTCCCGCCCAAGCTTGTTTTATGCAACTTTTTCACATTTTTTTAAAAAAACTTGTGGGTTTTCCTCTTGGACGTAAGAGTTAGAAAGAAGTCGAGGGACCCTAGAAACATGATTTTTGCCTTGAATCAATATAATTGCTTGGGACTAAAGAATTTGATGCATGTTATCAAAATTACCTTGAGGGTGAATTTTGGATAACAGTGTATTTTAATAAAAAGGTACCTAATAATTATAACCTTAGTTTAATTATATATATATATATATATATATATATATATATATATCCACCTAAAATAATAACTTTTATCAAACCATGGCTAGTTTTGGCTGCATGGGTAGGTGGAGATGGTTTAGAGGTGGCGCGAATCTTTTAGGGAAATGCTAAAATTATGCAAAATTTATGTTGAATTTATTATGCTCCACCACCGAATCTACCTTTTTATTTATTATTATTAATGGATCATCTTTGGCATGAGAGAAAAGTTTTCTCCATTGCTTCCTTTTGGTTCTTTGTTGGTGTGAGGTGATGCGCTGAATTAGCAGGAACTTGACAAGGTCATACCTTGAGCTCCGGGTGTCCGTTTGAGTCCTTTTTTTTTTTGAAACCATGTGTTTTGATGAGAAGAACGCAGCGGCAAGCCACCCTACTAGTTGGGAAAGTTTTACACATTTTCAGGCCCTAAATCCGCCATCTTGAGGCCGAAAATTAGGATTTAAGTTATAGTTCGGTTTTTTCCTATTTTTGAGCATTAGTTAATTTTAGTCTATTAATTGCATTGTGAGTTAGAAATTTGGCAATTCCTCTAATTTATGGGTATAGAAGATGCGTGGAAATTTTTGTGCCGTAGGAATAAGCATGCGAACTTACTAAGAATAGCAGTTCTAGTAAACTACTAAAAATAGTAATTTACGCCACCTAGAGTAGATTTAGTCGAGTTAGCTAGAGCTTATTTGGCAACTCGAGTTGGGAGTTGTTTTCCTATTTAGGAAACATTGTAATTCATTATTTGGGAATGAAGAAGGAGATCTATTTTCTTTTGGAGTTCATATTATTTGTAGTATATTTGGTTTGTTCTTAATTTGGCTACATTATCTGGTATCAGAGCGGGTTCGAAGTATTTTTTTTTATTAAAATGGCAGGAAGAGGAAGAGGAAGAGGAGACGGTATTGCCCAGATGAATAGAAATATGCAAGATCTACAGAGACAAGTTGTTGCACTTTCTGCAATGATAACCCAGAGAGGAAATCAAGGTGGAGATGACAGAGATGAAGAAAAAGTTTGTGAAGAGGAGGAAACGCAAGCACCACCATTATCTTTTGAAGAAAGGATGCTTCGAGCATTAGAAGGAAAGAATGATGGGATAAGAGTTGATGTTTTAGAGTACGGTGGTAGTCTAAAACCAGAGGAGCTAATAGACTGGTTGACTAGCATGGGAATTTTTTTTGAGTGGAAGGCTATGTCAGAAGAAAAGAAGGTAAAATTTGCATGCACAAAATTGAAAAGGTCATGCTATGTTATGGTGGGATCACCTACGAAAGAGTGGTCAAGAAAAGGGAAAGAAAGAATTAGGATGTGGAGTAAGATGGAGAAGAAGCTAAATGATAAATTTCTCCTGTGGATTATGCACAAACCCTTTACAGGAGGTTTCGAATCTCGAATGACTTACAAACAAAGGCAAGAATACACGGATGAGTTCTACAAGTTGTCCATTCGTGTAGAGCATGAAGAAACTAAGGAACAAATGGCTGCGAGGGTATGTTAATGGATTAAAATTTTCTATTCAAGATGAGATAAGTATGCATAGGATGAAAAGCATGGAGGATGCCTATCAATTAGCCTTAAAGGCCGAGGAAAAACAAAATCGTCAAAGTTTTAGGAGATCACCCGGAATGAATAGGGGGATTCGTCTTCCTTTTGGGGAAGAGCTGGTTTCAGCCAAGGTAGGGGAGAATCATCTCGTGGATTGGAAAAGAAAGAGGATACGAGACAAGATTTCCCGTAATCAACAAAAAGGTAGAGGATTTTCTAGGGGCGAGAGGATATGCTTTGGAGATAGAGGATGGGAGGCTCCACGAAGACCATTTGTTTGTTATAGATTTGGTGAAGAATGGCGTTGGGCTTTTGAATGCCCACATACTTATACACATCACAAAAGGCAAGGAGATGCTCCAAGAGTAAATCTTGTTGAAGTGAGCAAGTAGAAGATGGACAGGACCTCGAAATTCCACCGGATGTTGGAGAAACTCGATGATCAAGAGGATGATGATTGCTCCAGGAAGGAGGTCAAGGGGGATGTATGGCACGTACAAATATTTTTGGAAAAATATGCACTTCAGGAGGAAAGGTATGTAATGTTATTATTGATGGTGGTAGTTGTGATAACATGGTTTCAAATGAGATGGTCGATAAATTGGGTCTGCATTGTGAGAAGAATCCTAACCCTTACCGTATTGCATGGTTTAAGAAGGGTAATGAAGTTACTGTTGATAAGATATGTTTAATAAGCTTTTCTATTGGGAACAGTTATAAGGATGAGATTTGGTGTGATGTTATTCCTATGGATGCATGTCATATGCTGTTAGGAAGACCATGGCAATTTGATAGAAAAGTTATTCATGATGGGGAAAAATACTTATACTTTCTTGAAGGATGGCACAAAAATAGTTTTGATACCTCTTAAAGAAGAGGGGAAGGCTGAAAATATGCTTTCTGCAAAGGAATTTGTGAAGGAGGCAAAGGCAACCGGTTTTTGTTATGCACTAGTTGCAAATAAGGATGAACTTGTAAGTTCTTGAATACCAAAAGAAACATCGAATTAATAGAAGAATTTTTAGATGTTATTTCGATGAGTTATCGATGGATTACCACCCAAAAGAGATATTCAACACCACATTGATTTGATTCCAGGGTCTTCACTCCCAAATCAAGCGGCTTATAGGATGAGCCCGACATTGCATGTAGAGTTGAATAGGAAAGTGGTAGAGCTAGTGCGAAAGGGGGTCATAAGGGAGAGCATGAGTCCATGTGCAACACCAGCTTTATCAACACAAAAAAAAGGATGGAACATGGAGAATGTGCACGGATAGCAGAGCGATCAATAAAATTACAATCAAGTATCGGTTCCCAATACCTCGCCTTGATGATATGATGGATGTGCTTACTGGATCTAATTATTTCACCAAGATTGATCTTCGAAGTGGTTATCATCAGATTTGGATCAAAGAAGGAGATGAGTGGAAAATAACATTCAAGATAGGAAATGGATTATATGAGTGGTTGGTGATGCCATTCGGGTTATCCAATGCACCTAGTACTTTTATGAGATTGATGAAAACCGTATACGGGAGTATAATGGTAAGTTTGTTGTGGTTTACTTTGATGATATCTTGATCTTTAGTAAAACTAAAGAAGAACATTTGAGGCATCTAAGATTGGTATTTGAAGTGTTAAGGAAAGAGAAACTCTATGCAAATTTGAAGAAGTGCACATTTATGCAAGAGAGTTTGGTATTCTTGGGATTTATTATTTCAGCAGATGGGGTACAAATGGACTCAGAAAAGATAAAGGCAATTATTGAATGGCCTACTCCACAAAGTATAACAGAGGTAAAGAGCTTTCATGGTCTAGCAACATTTTACAGAAAATTTATTAAAATTTTCGGCAGTATTGTAGCACCTATCACAGATTGCACAAAAGGAAGGGAGTTTTTGTGGACAAAGGCAACTGAGGATAGTTTTCAATTCTTGAAGAAGAAGGTGACAGAGGCACCCATTTTGGCACTACCAGATTTTGATAAAGTGTTTGAGGTTGATTGTGACGCCTCACATGTGGGTATTGGAGCTGTTCTAAGTCAAGGAGGAAAGCCAGTAGCTTTCTTTAGTGAGAAACTAAATGAGGTAAGAAAGAACTACTCTACTTATGATGTGGAATTTTATGCAATTGTACAAGCATTAAGGCATTGGAGGCATTACTTAGTGCCTAAGGAGTTTGTGTTATTTACAGACCACATAGCCCTGAAGTATGTGAATACCCAAAAGAAGTTGAATAGTAGGCATGCAAAGTGGGTATCATTTTTGCAGGGATATACTTTTTCTCTAAAACATAAATCCGGAAAACAAAATCAAGTTGCAGATGCATTGAGTAGGCGTGTGACTTTGTTTACCACTATGGAAAATGAGGTGGTGGGTTTTGAAGCAATAAAGGGTTTGTATTCTTCTGATTCTGATTTCAAGGATATTGTTGAAAGACTAATTAGTCCATTGTCAGACAATGTAGGAGATGTCCTGGATGAGTATATTTTACAGGATGGCTACCTATTCAAGGGACGCCAACTATGTATTCCAGTTGGGTCTATGAGAGAGAATATAGTGAAAGAGTTGCATAGCGGAGGGTTGGCTGGGCATTTTGGTAAAGATAAGATGATAGCCTTGGTAGCAGACAAATACTATTGGCCAAAGCTGAAAAGAGATGTGGTAAGATATGTGGAGAGATGTCGAATTTTCCAAGTCTCGAAAGGCCATGCACAGAATATAGGGTTGTATATGCCATTGCCTGTTCCTAAAGGGTCATGGACAGATCTGAGTATGGACTTTGTTTTGGGATTACCAAAAACACAACGAGGTAATGACTCAATTTTTGTGGTTGTTGATAGGTTTTCTAAGATGGTTCATTTTATTGCTTGCAAGAAAACAAGTGATGCAATAGGTGTAGCAGATTTGTTTTTCAGAGAAGTTGTTCGTTTGCATGGTGTTCCAAAAACCATTACTTCAGATAGGGACACAAGGTTCTTAAGTCACTTCTGGCGGACTTTATGGAAGAAATTTAGAACTCAACTACAGTTCAGTAGTGCCTATCATCCACAGACTGATGGGAAAATAGAGGTGGTAAATAGGAGTTTGGGAAACCTGTTAAGGTGCATTGTTGGGGAAAATCCGAAACAATGGGACTTAGCATTACCGCACGCTGAGTTTGCATATAACAATTTCATAAATAGATCCATGGGAAAGTCTCCATTTTCAATTATGTATGGGAGTAATCCAAATGGGGTATTATTTTTGGTACACCTACCTATTGATGGCAGAGTCAGTGATGATGCAAAAGCATTTTCCAAACATATACAACAATTGCAGGAAGAAGTGCGGAAGAAGCTGCAGAATAGTAATGATAAGTATAAGGAAATAGCAGATGTGCATAGACGAAGAAAGGTATTTACAGTTGGTGAGTTGGTTATGGTATATCTCATGGAAGGAAATGTTTCCAAGAGGAACCTATAACAAGCTGAAGTACAAGAAGATTGGTCCCTGTAAAATCATAAAAAAATAAACGATAATGCTTATGAGGTAGAATTGCCAGGGAATTTTGATATTTCTCCAGTGTTTAATGTTTCAGATTTGTATTCTTTTCATGGGGATGGTGCAAAAAGGGATGCTATTGATGAAGTAGTAGATTGGAGGCAACAAGTTCCGGTGAAGAAGAAAGAAGAAGTGGATCAGATTCTAGATAAGAAAACAATGGACACGCGACATGGGAAATACAACAAATATTTGGTACATTGGAAAGGACTAGAACAAGAGGACAATACTTGGGTCACAGAGGGAGATTCAAAAGTTGGATGCAGATAAATGGAAGCATTTTGAAGAAGACAACTTGCAGGAGCTACGTTTTTTTCAAGCAGGGGAGAATGATGCGCCAGAATTAGTAGGAACTTGACAAGGTCATAACTTGAGCTCTGGGTGTCCGTTTGAGTCCGTTTTTTTTTTTGAAACCATGTGTTTTGATGAGATGAATGCAGCGGAAACCCGCCCTATCGGTTGGGGAAAGTTTTCGACACGTTTTCGGGCCCTAAATCCGCCATCTTGAGGCCGAAAATTAGGATTTAAGTTATAGTTCGGTTTTTTCCTATTTTTGAGCATTAGTTAATTTTAGTCTATTAATTGCATTGTGAGTTAGAAAGTTGGAAATTCCTCTAATTTAGGGGTATAGAAGATGCATGGAAATTTCTGTGCCCGTAGGAATAAGCATGCGAACTTACTAAGAATAGCAGGTTCTAGTAAACTGCTAAAAATAGTAATTTCCACCACCTAGAGTAGATTTAGTCAGAGTTAGCTAGAGTTTATTTGGAAAATCGAGTTGGGAGTTGATTTCCTATTTTGGAAACATTGTAATTCATTATTTGGGAATGAAGAAGGAGATCTATTTTCTTTTGGAGTTCATATTATTTGCAGTATATCCGGTTGTTCTTAATTTGGCTACATTAGGAGGTGGGTGGTGTTGGATGCCACCTACCATTTGATAAATTATAGTAATACGGAAACACACATTGGCTATGTTATGTCGACTGTATGCATGAATGTTGGGATGTGTGGATGGTATTAGCCTCAAAGCCTACCTTTTTCTTCATTATTTTTTTATTAACATGCTTGTTTATGTTTTGTCTGTGATTTTTCCCAATCCGGAAGCTGGACACTTGCATTGTATTCTATTTTTATCAAGACTGGTTCTAGTTTTGTGGTGGGTTGGAAACCCCTTTTGAAAGCTGACCACCTCCTTATAATTATAGTTTTAATTAATGATCTTCTTGGTTTTCCTTTTCTTGGCCTGCATATGCCATGATATGGTTGTTGGATGCGTGAGTTTGGAAGGGAAATAGTTGGGTTTATGTGTAAAATAAGTGAAACTACCAATCAAATGTATGTAGCGGGATTTGAGGCCTTACCTTTTCCACCTACTCCTTTCCTGTGCCAAAATGTGGCTGTGAAAATAGAGTATGGACATTCAACAAGCTAAGGTAGAGAAGATTCACCATTTGTTGAAGTTGTTAGAGCTCTGGTCGATGGGGTTGATGATTAGAGGCATTTTATTAGGAATGATAAGATACCCATATAAATAATTGCTAGGCTTTAATAATCTCCTACGAAATTAAACGTTTGTCTTTCCCAAATTGGTATTTCTAAATGTGAATTCTATGGATTGTGTTATGTCATTATTTATCTTGCTAGTTGTTCTTTGATTTCCCTTTGCTTTTGGATTTCATGGGTTGTTGTGGATACTTATTTCTCAAAAATTCGTGATATAGCAATAATAGTTGCAATGTGTCAATGGTGGATAGCAGGGGTTTATCCCTATTACTTTTTTTGTTATTATTTCATAATTGATTGAATGATATTCTACCATTATTTATCACCATTCCTTTGAATGAGTAACTATTTTATTTTTTTAGCTGTTAAAAAGCTAGTAAATTCTTGTTGTGTAAATAAGCCTATTGAATAACTATAAACCTATTGCTTTTATACGAGCTAATTATATTCTGGATATGATCCCCTTCCTAGGTATTCGAGTTGTTCCTATTTCTATGAACTTTAAATCTGGGTACTCAAGTTGTTTCATTATTTAGAAATATCCTCTCTGGGTATGTGAGTTATTTTATTAACAAAAAGTTTATTAGCCCTTTTTCAGTTTTACTAAATAAATTTGTTTATTTGAAATCAAGGGCGATCTAGTTCTCGTTTTTGTTTATGGGTATGTTGAAAAAAAAATCTTGTTCCTTTTGTTAACATTGCTTTAGTGAGAAAACACTTTGGATTGAACCGTAGTCCGGTTAGGAGAGACTCTTATTTAATTGGGCACTTAATCACCCTTTTGGGTTACGTCAAGAACTAATGTAATGATGGTTTTTGCTTTGGTACCGCATGCAAAAACTTAAATGGTGAGTTTAGTTCGGTGTTTTAGATCTCTATGTTCTATTTTCATGTGGCTACATAAGTTGTCCTTCTGATATTCAAACCATCCCGCATGTTTACAAAACTCTTTTTGGTTGACTATAGTGGTTAGATTTAAGTATGGAGGAAGTAACTTGAGACCATTAGTACCCGGTTGCTTAGTTTTTCTCCTTGAATATTACTATAGAATTGAATATGATGCTAGACATATATACAATTACCTAAGGATTGTTCTTATAGTCCTAATACGTTTAAGGCTTTCCTTATGAGGCACTTTGACCATTCCTTCTAAAGATTGAATGTAACTAGATTTAGCCACCATGATTTGAAGATACATATGTGCATTTATGTATAGTACTTAGTTATTATTAGAACTACTTTGGCTTAATTATCACACGAGAAAGACTTTTGGTGGTATATAGATTTAAATATCTCACTGATTTTTTTATTGTTAATTTGGTTATTGACAATTAGTTGGTATGTATATATATACCTTGATGGCTTATGATATAAATTGTTAAGATTGTTAATGACATTTGGGGTATTTATATATATAGATATTTTGTTGATTTATGATGGAAATTGTTGTTAAGAAAATGGCATTTGGTGATACATGTAAATGCATATTTAAGAGTGGTTTTGAATATGGTAACAAGGGTTACTTTAAAAGAACTTGTGACGAGAAAGTGGTAATCCATTTATATAAACCAAAACTATAGATTTATTAAGGAGGATTATGAATCTAAAGTGCTATGAAACTTGGATGGATGTTTAGAATGCTAACTTGCATAATGGACTTGGGTAGTTATGAGGCTTTTTGTTGTTCCGTACTTGGATATATCAAGTAACTAGGCTGCTAGGAAATGCCTATTTCGGACATTTGATAGCCATATTTTCCTCTTATCATTATTATTTGTGAAGTCACTTATTAGATAAGAAAATATAGATTGTTGGTTTGAATATCATATTTCAATCATATAACCTATATGATTACATGATGGAACTCCCTTTTACACTTGATTTTTCAGCTAGAAATTACTATGCCAATTGCCTTTTACGGAATCATTGTTAAACTATTTTTGTTTTGAGATAATGATCGTAACTGGTATATTTGATGTGTCTAAAAGAATATAGATTGTTGGGTTGAGTATTATATTTCAATCATGTAATCTATAGGATTACATGATTGAAATACCAATACTCTTGACATTTTGCTTCTAACTTATAAGGTTTATGGTCTTACCTGATTGGTTGTCAAACTCTTGTTGTTTTTAGAGATATTGTTCATAACTGAAACATATGGCTTCCTTCTTAGTTGGCATGGTGAATTTTTTTATCTTGTCTTAAGAAGTTGATTAGTGGTTAGAGCTTCAATCCTTTTCTTGAAATAGAATGTTTCCTTTCATGATATTGTTAAATAGTAGCATATTGTTGTTATGTGTAGTTATTATCATGCTTAGTTCTCACGAACTAACTCAGCTGATAAATTTATAGATGGATTTTGCAAGTAGAAAAAGAAAGGCTTGTAGAAAGTTTCAGCGGTTTTTCTTATGAAGTTCTTCTTGTTGCGAGAATTACAACACCCCCGAAATAAATAAATTGGTGGGTCAAGAATCTCATTGTTGCTACACAACATGCAACATCTCTCAAAGTGTCGACTTTGGAAGTCGAGAGAGATCTCTGGATGAAGTCCAGGTTGTTATTCCCATGTCCAAGTGCACACATTTAGATTACAGATGGTCTAACCTAAATCCTATTCTAATTTTCCAAGGAGACAAAGTTAAGGGATGCAAGAATTAAAACCTAATCTAACAGAGGTGATGCACCAAAGGAATGTTGAACATTTTCATTTCCTTTAAACACAAACCATTAAAATGTGAAACAATATCCATGAATGATGACCAAGATTCTAATGAGGGATCGGAAGAAGAAAATAAACATAAGTGACGGCTGAAATCATCCACGGACTTATTCTATTGATCGAAGAATTGATAAAGTACATTACAACAGCCAAGAGGTAGAAATTACATTACAATTTGGATGCGGGGTTCGAGATTCCATGAATTCGCTGCGGAGAGTGAGAAAAAGGGAGGGTGCAAAGCAAGAATGTCCAAATTTGAAATTTTCCCTCTTGTACAATAGATAGGAAGAATGAGAGAGAGAAAAGGTGGGAAAATCCAACCTTGTTCCAACCACCCCTAAAAGAGCATTGAATTTCCCTACCAAAATGATGGGTCTCAATGCAACACCCATGCCCTCATCGTTGTTCGTTATTGGGAAAGAAGGGAAACCCATTATTCATCATGGTGGAAGGTGGGAGACTTAATGGCCTCAAAAATGGTGGGTCGAGACATTAATGGCAGTAGGTAGGTAATAGGTGTTGAGCTCTCTATAACATCCCTTCTCCCTTGATTATGAGATTCGATCGAAAGGTATGGCCACTTGAAGGGACTTTGGATCTGGATTCTGTTCATGCATATCCATGTAGAGTCCCCGTGCGTCTAAATTTTTTTCCCCCTCCTATACACTCTTGAAGTTGTGCCGAAGAGACACGTGGCACCTTCCACTAGCTCTGCCTGCTTTCCTTTGTATTTTTCCCAAGCCCTCTGTTGGTGGAGACACTGTGCCTGACCAGAGACATGTGGAGAGCTGGTGCATGTTTGATTGTCTGATTTTTATCACCCCTTTGAAAATGCACTGGCGTGACACGTGGAGGCCTCGATAGGCCTACCACGGGCTGGAATTTTCAATGACCGGTGTTCCCTTTTTTAGACTCGGGACACGTGGAGGGTCTGCGCTTCTTTGGGATTGGCCTTTGGGCTGCACCATTTGAATTTTCATCGTTGAGGCATGTGGCACCTTCCACTGGCCCTTTCATACTTAGTCGATTAAATGGGCCTGCTGCCTTTTTGACTTCTGTTGGGCCCTAAACACGTGGAGAGTTCACACTCATTTGAGTCTCCTCCTTTGAGCACCTCTTTGATTTTGCACCAAGGTGACTCGCGACTCTTTTACTACCCTAATACTTTTCAACTGCCGACTTTGTCTCCTTTTCATACCTGGGACACGTGGAGGCTTGGCACTTGTTTGAGTCTTTTCCTTTGGCTTCTAACTTAAAGGTGCACCGATGAGACATGTGGGGCTACCTCGACCCTCTTATACTTAGTCAATTTTGGGCCTATCTATCCCTTTTCTGCCCATTTAGGATCAACTTGTCAAACCTTAGACACGTGGAACCTCCACACTCATTTAGGGACTGTCCCTTGGGTATCACTTACAAAGTTTCATCAATGAGGCATGTTGCACCCTCCGCGGGTCTATTGTTTACTTAGCCGATTCTAGCTGATGAGACCCCCTTTTTAGACCCTGACTACGTGGCGGGATGGCACTCGTTTGGGACCACCTTTTGGGCTTTACCTTTGAAGGTGTACTAATTAGATCTTTGGAGGCCTCTGCTGACCTTGTTGCACTTAGCCGTCTCGGGCCTACTCTTCCTTCTTTGTTTGTGGTTGGGCCCATTCTACTTGACTATGTTGGGTTCCTGACACATGGAGAGTTGGTGCATGTTTGGGGTCCCTTATTTTGCTTCTCCCCTTGGAATTGTGTTGATGAGGCATGTGGCTCCCTCGCACTTGTTTGAGGACCAGCTTTTGGTCTCGACCTTTGGAGTTACATCGTTGAGGCACGTGGCAGCTTCCACTGATTTTCTTATAATTAGCTGATTTTGGCCCGATTGAACGCTACCTTTCTCCATTGTTATCATTTGCACCTCTTGTCTCTTGGAGCTATTTGACCCTTCGCCGACCCCCGCCCCTTCATTTTCAAATCCATCCGCCTTGATTTGGGATCGAATATGAGTGCACATGACCGAACTAACCCTTCACTTTTCTCCTGTGCAAGGGTGTGCTTGATTAATTTTACCCGAGGGGAAATATTGGTCAACAATTTGGTGAATCACGGGATCACTTGCTTTCTAGGTGAATGGATCAATTGCCTTTTTATATCCATTGGGCATAGAGCCATGGGTGGTGGCCTGATACTGGTCCTATTCTTGAAGCTTGAATCTAGTGCTTGCACTCGGTGACCTTGAACTTGTCTCGTTGTTCTAGAAATGGACCCTCAAAACCTGATTTTAGTTGCTCTTTATTTCTTCTATTTTAAAATTAGTAGTCATTATGGCAACTATGGGTATGCCTATTGTAAATGATGTAGGGCCTGATGCATTCACCTGGAGGCATATTGAACTATATAATTATGCAAACTTGGAGCAACAAAACCTGTGCCAGAGAACTTAGGTAAATAAAACTTACATTACAATAAGACAACATGCACACGCACTTAGAGAAATTAAAAGCCTATCCTAATATTTATAAGGGTGAAACCTTCCTTTTTAGTAGTAATTTTTAAGATGGATCCCGTTGACCAGAATCAGAAGTTTCTCTCCATCCAATGTAGACAATTGGAATGCATTCCAACTTTTACATCCTGTGACCATATAGGGGCCACTCCAAATGCTATCAAACTTGGAATGCCTTCCCGCTTTTCCCAATCTACATCCCATTTCGTAACTACGTCCCCTTCTTGAAATGTCCTCACTCTTGCTTTCTTATCAAACCATGTCTTAGTCGTGGCTTGATTCTTTTCCATTGTTTGAACTGCATGTTCACCGATTTATTATAATTCAATAAGCTTTACATATCTAGCCTCCATTAGTTTGAACTCCAACAACTCCAATCTGCTTTCATGAGCTCTAATGCGGGAAATTCTAATATAGGCAACACTGCCTCTTTCCCATAGACTAATTTGTAGGGAGAATTACCAGTTGACTTCTTAGGGTGACTCTATATACCCAAAGAGCTGATTTGAGTTTTGTGTGCCAAGTTCTTTGATTCTCATCTAGAGTCCTCCCGATGATTCTCAAAGAAGTTCTTATTCATGGACTCTTCTTGGTTATTTCCTTGAGGATAACTGTTTAAAGAGGTTCTCGAGAAATAACCCATTCTTGACAGCCCATTCAGTAATTTTTGTGCCAAGGAATGTAAATGCATTGTCTGACATGATAGTAGGGGCATCAAACCTTGTAATTATCCATTCATAGAAATCCAAGTGCTGGATTCATTTGGCTTCATAAGTGCCACTTTGCTCAGTCCACTTGGTGAAATAGTCGTGTGCCATGAGTATCCACTTGTGGCCCTCGGCTTTAATTTGGGTTGATCACCGTAATGAAGTCCAATCCCCTTTGCATGAATGGCTGATTTACCAAAATTGGGTGAAGAGGTATGGTTGCTACCCTTTCCTTCCCTGTGAAGAATGCACACTTCTTGAACTTCTTGATCCGTATAGAAATCCTTAAACACCATAGGTCAATAGTAACAAGCCCTCATAATTTTGAGCATTGTTACGGGGAGAAAAATCACCTCCATCTTATCCATTATGGAACTCATGTAACACCTTCTCAATTCGGATTGTCCCAATGTATCTTAATAGGATGCCATTGATGTCCCTTTAGAAAAAATGTCTTCAACAAGCACATACGGGATGGCTTGTAATTTAAAGTACCTTCTCTTTTTTCTACTCATTTTTGGAGGACACGAACCCATTTGGAGATAATGCACCAAATCTAGAGTCCAACATGGGATGGGTGCATTGTTAGTTGGGTGCTCTAGCTCATTTTGTGTTAATAGGACAAATTCTTCATCCACTGACTCAGTTTGTTTCTTCAAAGTGAACTATTGACATAGACCCTTGCCATGAACCAACTTGGTCACTTTGATTTCAATATCATACTGTATTACATGAGTGAGCTAACCTGTTCTCTTCTCATTCAAGTCCTTGTTTAAGAGAAAGTTGTTGACACCATCATGAGACACTAACAGTTGAGTATTGTTGTTTGAGACCAATTGTCTAATCATCTTCAAACTCATAATGATAACAAGGAAACACATTTAAATGAAATAATACTTACCTCGTAATCTTCCAAGCCCCGAGTGAAGAAGGCTATGCGATGTTACAACCTTCTTTCTTAGGCTGAACTAAGATAGCTGAGATTGTGTCTCACTCTCCAAAAGCATATAGCATGAAGTCCTTTGAAAATTCTGGGTTAATAAGATTTGGTACTGTGATATTACAAGCTTGATGGCCTCAAATCTCTCTTTTCCTTCTCATTATCCATTTAAATGCAAGATTATTCTTTAACATCAATGTTAAAGGCTTTAAAAGAGTGCAAAAATCAGGCACAAACCTGCGAACAAATTTTATCCTTCCTAAAAATGTTTGGAGGGATTTCTTGTGATGTGGTAGTGGTAGTGTTTTAATGGCTTTAACTCTTTCAGGGTCAATTGTCAACCCTTCCCTTGATAAAATGTGTCCCAAAAACTTGCCATCGTGTGCCAAAAATACACACTTCTTTGGATTCAATGACACTCCAAATCTTCTACACCTTTGAAATACTTTCCTGAGGTGAAAGAGGTGGTCTGCTGCATTTTTTGAGAAGACAGTGATATCATCTAGATACACTAGCACCATCTTGTTGATCAATCCCTTGAACACCATATCCATTGCTCACTAAAATGTTGCTCCGACATTGGAAAATCCAAATGGCATCTTCTTGTAAGCATATGTGCCCCATTTCGTGATGAAGGTTATCTTGTACTGATCTTCCTCTTTCACCATTATCTGATTATAGCATGAGTATCCATCTAGAAATGAAAACCTCTCAAAGCCAGCTACAACCCGTAAGATTTGTTCCATCGATGGAAGTGGGTAGTGATATTTTAGTGATGATCTATTTAGATCACAAAAATCTACACACAATCTGATTTCTCCATTTCTTTTCCTCATAGGCACCAAGTTTGTAACCCAACTTGAATTCTTGATAGGGAAGATGATGCGATCCATGGATCAAGGCTTCATCTTGGTTTTATTTTTTTGAGAAATTAAATTGGAAATGGAAGGCTGAGTAATATTTCGTACCTTGAGGAAAAAGAAGCACGAGATCCTCCTCCACTCCATGTCTACTTCTTGAGCCGTTAAAGAACAACCGCCATACCTCATTATCATATTTGTTACCTGGCTTAGTGATGTTAGGAAGAGGATGATTCTCATCATGAAAACAATAAACTCATAGCTAATATTCCTCCATTCCTTGTAAGGGTTAAAAGCATGCCTCTTACTTTCCCACTCATCAAGAGTCAAGTCCGGAATACAAAAACCTTGTTATCTACCTCATAAGTGCTTGGGAGGTGTTCCCGATCAAAGGTGGAACAATTTGTATTGTTTGGGCTAGGTACATGAGGCTTAATATGGAAATTCGTAATGTGCTTAGATCTAATTGTAGCCTTAGCTCCATACTTTGTTGTAAAAAGAATGTGCGATCAATCAATAGATAAATAGCCTCCAATTTTAGCAGTGAAGTCTCTTGAAAAATACAATGTAAAGTGTGGTGGCAACTCTATGACTAATATGTTTTGCAAGATGGTGACATTGGGGCATGCGTGTAATGTGAGGCTCAAATATTTGATGACTAATACCGTTGTTACCACTGTCCCATCCAATTGCACTACGACCCTGGAGATCACTTCATGTTGAAGATCCAGCTGATTAGCTATTTGCTTTGGCATGAATGAGCTACTCACTCCCGAATCAATCATGCAATTATGTACCAGTTTGTCTCCAATGATCAATGAAACATAGAATGGAGGGGGCTTCAAATTATTACCTTGTTTTCCTCCATGATCTCCTTCAGGCTAAGCTGCATTGGTAAGCACTTTATCTTGTTGGTTGGGGGTTGATTTGAGGTTGATCAATTGGCCCTAGTAGCCTGTAATAGGTCTCTCTTTCCTAGGATAGCCAACAAAACCACATTGAGATGTTTACATTTGTTCTCTTCATCTGCCCAATGATGTTAAATGGGGATGAGCTATCTTTTTGTTTCCCTTTTCCTTGCACATTCTTCTCCTGCACATGGGTCGTTACAACCAGTGCCTGAGCAGGTTTGGAAGGTGGTTTGGGCTGACTCTACACATTGGGAGATGCACTTTTTGGGGAAATAGAGGGTTGTTGACCATTTGAATTGAAGGATTTACCCTCTCCAATATTCCTCTTCTTGGACCATGTATTTACGGCCACACTATGAGGAGGTGCTTGATTCATACCATAGAAATATTCATCCTGCCAATTGACAAGCATGGTCTCACTTGGAGGTGCCTCTTTCTGGGTTTCTTGTTGCTGATTTTCCTCTTGACTGGGCTCTTGGGACACACTAATGGTCTGTACCATCAAGGCCTTGTTTAGTGCACCATTGAAACACATTGATTGGTTATGGGGTTGATTACATGGGAAACACCAATCATTTTCTTGAGCCATGTTGTTTTGTGTTGGAACCAAGGCCCTTGATGTCGATGTTGCGTTTGGATCATATGGTCAAAAATTCCTAGGAGCTTGAGGTTGCCCTTGGTTTTTGTTTTGGTTTGTATCCTGAGCTGGTGGTCTATTTTTCTGATATGGGGGTCTAGCTTGATATTGAGTTTGAGGTTGATATGGCCTACAACTCTGAGCTTGTTGTCTCTTGATAGTCACTAGCTCATTCCCTAGGTTCTGGAGTTGTTTCATAACCTTTTGAAGATCTTTTGAAGTGATATAAGATTAGGTGGAAGATTCAGCTAAACTCGATTCCTTGGAGCAGGTGTGGGAGCTAATGAGGTGTTTGACTAGAGTTTGGAGCTCCTAGTTTTGGATATAGAGGCATAGGTGCCTAGGTGTAAGTTTACTATCCTGAATTAAGAATTTTTGGCTCTAATGGAAATGATATAGACTGTAGGTAAGGTTACACTTCCCATGGATTGAATCATCATGGAAATATCATAATTTAAAGCTCTAATAAAGTATAGGAAAGAACCTTCATATGTTGGTCTCACGGCCACGTAATCCTATCCCACATCTCTGGAATCTGAAATTGAATTCGATCAACTACTCGTTGGGAGCCCTCTTGATTATTTTTAGTTGTTCTAGTAAGGATAGATTGTCTCCCTTCTCTCCAAATTTATTATGAAGAGACGTCCACATGGAGGGCCTTCTCTAGTTTAGGACTGGCCTTTGGGCCACGCCATTTGAATTTGTGCCATTGAGGCACATGGAACCTTCCCTTCGGCCTTCCACACTTAGCCGATTAAATGGGCTTCTGACTTTTAAATTCTGTTAGGCCTTAGACATGTGGAGAGTTGGCACTCATTTGAGTCTCCTCTTTTGATCGCCTCTTTAATTTTGTGCCAACCTGAAACAAGGCTCTTTCCGCTACCGTGAGACTTTTCAACCGCCAACTTTGTCTCCTTTTTGGACCTGGGACACATAGAGGTTTGACACTTGTTTGAGTCTCTTCCTTCGGATTCTTCCTTGAAGGTGCACCGATGAGATAATTGGGGGCTTATGCCGACCGTCTTATACTTAGTAAAGTTTTTTCCTACCTATCCCTCTTCCACCCATTTAGGAGGAAATCGTTAGATTTTATACACATGGAACCTCCATCCTCATTTAGGGACTATCCCTTCGGTCTCACTTCTGAAGATGCACCAATGAGGCACGTGGCACCCTCTGTGGATCTATTGTTTACTTAGCTGATTCTAGCCTATGAGACCCCCTGTTAAGACCCGGACTACGTGGCGGGATGGCACTTGTTTGGGACCGCCTTTCATGCTTGACCTTTGAAGGTGTGTCGATTGGATGCATGGGCGCCCACTCGATTTTGTTGCACTTAGCCGTTTCGGGCCTGCTCCTCCTTCTTTGTTTGTGGCTGGGTCCCTTTTTCTTGACTATGTTGGGTTTTAGACACGTCGAGAGCTAGCGCTTGTTTGGGGTCCCCGCTTTGGATTCTCCTTGTAATTGCACCGATGAGGCACGTGGCTCCCTCACGCTTATTTGGGGACTGCATTTTGGTCTCAACCTTTGGAGTTATGTCGTTGAAGCATGTGGCAACTTTCGCTAATTTTCTTATACTTAGCCAATTTGGGCCTAAGTGAACACTGCCTTTCTCCATTATTCTCTTGTGCACCTCTGGTATCTTCGACCTATTTGCCCATTCACGGACCCTGCCCCTTTATTTTCAAATCTGTCCACCCCTTGATTTGGGATCGAATATGAGCTCACAGGACTGAACAGACGCTTTGATTTTTTTTTGTGCAAGGGTGTGTTTGATTAATTTTTCCTAAGGGGCAAAATTGGTGAACAATGTTTTTGAACAATTTCTTAATGTGTTGTATGATTTGGAATAGTGTTTGTGTAGAATTTTGGAGTGCTCATTGTTTTAGTTTTTTGTATTTATGGAGTAATTTTGTCATAATGAACTGAAACAAAAACTTGTAAGATATTTTTGTGAATGATATAAATTGATCATTGCATTGTTATTAGTAGTTTATGATACTATAAAAACTTTGAAAGATAACTTATCTTGTTTGGACTAATATTGCCTACCTACCTGTTTTCAAGTCAAGTACATTAGAATCTCTTTATCATCCTTGGTTGTGTATCTTTTAGATAGGGAACTATGTATCCTTGACTAGTTCAAAAGGGCAATGGAAATGTTTTTCTTTGAGTTATAATTTTGTGTAGTAAACCCTTCTAGGTCATGGCAATAATGCAATTCTAGGCATAATAAAATGGTTTGGTAATCCTTATAAAATTTATACAAAAACATTATGAAGTTGTGATCTTCTAGATAAAATCAAGAGTCTTTAAGTAGGGTTAATTGATCAAGAAACCATTAAATCTAATTTATTTGTTTAAAAACCTGATTTGTATTCTTTTGTAGAACTTAATAAAAAGAAGCTTAAATGAATATTTTACCCAATCCAGATTAATTCATAAGTCTCAATGAATGATTGGTTAATGTCTAATGGGATCATGAGGATGAATTCAAATTGTCCTTCTTCGTCTAACTCTTGTGAAGGTTCATTCTAATCCTTTCTTAAGTATTGTTAAACTTTTGATCATTACACAAACGAGGTTATAGTTCCAAACCTAAATGGTAATCCACCTCACTCGGAGCATGCGCTCGTATCCTTGTGCAATGGAGGTGTGAACAAATTTCAGTATTGTGAGTTTTGATAAATAACCTTGTGGAAATTGAATACACCCTTATTAAACAAACAAATTAAACAAGTAATTGACATATTGGAGATAAGCTTAAGCTAATTAATCAATAGTATAAAAGGAAGGAAATCTCGCTTAATAAAAAAATTGTGTGAATCATAACATGAACCTTCTAGAACGTAAGTTAAGAATTCAAAGACGTTTTAGTAAATAAGTAACCTCAAAAGATTTTGTATCATAGGATGACCCTAGTTGTAAGTGTGTACTTGTGGTTGGACTATTTTGTTGTGTCTTGTTGAAAAGGAAAGTGAATTGTTCGAGATGGGAGTTGTATTTTCCGTTGTTGCCTATGTAGTCGGTGTTGTGTCAAGCTTGTCGTGAGTGGGTTATAGCCCTTAGAGATCACTGTAGTGTCGTAAAATCTTCAAGCAAGTTTAAAAATAATAAAATATTCGTTATTTTGCATGTTGTCCTTGTGTGTGTTTAAGTTGAGCATTACATTATTGCAATGACGCTGAATTGAGGGAGGTTTCTTGTCTTCTGTTCTCATCAGCCCTTTATAAAATAGGTTTGTTCGAGTGACATTTAATCCCCATCATTGAAAGAATCATAGTCTTTCTTTCTCTTGAGTCTCCATTCTTTTCGCGTCCCCAAAATACTTTTGCTGCGTTGTTTCAAAAAAACAAATAATGATTCATTTTAATGTATATAGTACTCTAATCATTCATTTTAATCATTCATTTTAAGATTACGTAGATATTGTAAATCATTGCACAATATGCACATTCAATGTTCTAATGGCTGGACCCTCCGGATTTACCAATGATATTATCTTTGCGAGGAAAATCATATTCTTCTTCCGCGTTACGAGTAACATGAAAGTTATTGATCAGCCCTAGATTGATAGCAGAACGTGTGCGAATTATATTTGGTAAATTCTAAATGGTGTAAGGAAGATTTTTCCTTAATGAAGAGTATGTATGTTCCACAACCTAGTCATATCATTCGTCACAAACGTGTGTCTTAATGATATCATGTACTTATTTAAAAATTAAGATGGATATAATATACCTACTGCACAGAAATCCGGTGCTGGTATTTCTCGATATGTTCAGCCCTAATAATGCTGTTTTGAGGGCCATATAACTCGGCATCCAAACTACTCGTCCAGTTATAATTAACATGAAAAACAATATTCCACTACCTCCCAATCCAAAGTAGACCTCAATTAGATTTAACAAGATCGGAATAAGATTCTTTTACCTGCATAATCATCCAAATGTCCACAGACGCTGCGGAAAACTCCAAAATAGGTACAGTTGTGTTGTAAACCTTCTATGCCATTACGATCGACACTCTTGTTATAAAGAAATTTGTATTGCTTGGCTAAGCGATAGGTACGAAGAAATGTATTCATAGAATAACGATTTTTTGCCGACCCCATATTGCTTCTCCGTTTTATTTTTTTATTGTTTATTTTAAATGAATCCATATTGCATTCAATCATTCAATAGAAAAGGGCAATAAGAGCTGACCATCACTGAATGGAAAAGAACCGCAAGAGGTGTCAAGGGAGGAATGCGGAAAATGTTAAAAATGTCGTGTATTGAGTGTAGTGTATCGTCCTAACCATAATGTTGATAAACAAAAGAATTTTGCATTATCTAAGTACACCCAACATTTATCACTTTCAATGACTTAATTAATCTAACATTTTATGTTAGTTAATTAGGACAATTTGAGCCTATTCGAAACTTGTGTTATAATCGAAATTCTTCACTCCATATGTCATCTTCATCATGTGCTTCAACATAATATCAAATCCATATGTATATACCAAAACATTTTTTAAGGAAAATATTACGATAAATCTAATTAAAGAAATGAAAATTTATATAATTCTCATATAAGATAAGATTATAGAAAATAAGAACAAACATCTGGATCTTAAATAATGTCCACATCAATACAAAGTTTGTAATATCATACATGAGCTAACTCAATGAAAGTAGAAGATAGGGTTAAAGAGGATTAGATAAATTTAATATTAATATAGATTGACTTTGATACAAGAGCATGTAGAAAAAATGTGCATGGTGTCATCAAGATACGTTCAACATAAATAAAATTGTTTATGAATATAACAACAAGTATCTATTATAGCAAATTTCACCTAGAAAACTTTGTGGGGGATGGGTGTTTTTTTCCTATGCTAATTATGAATATATTGAATCTTTCATTGGCACTTTGGTCCTTTGTATTCTTGTATTTTACCTCTATAGGTAATAATATGTCATCTAAAATGTCGATATAATTAGGGATTCTTTTTCTTCTCGGCTTGGATACCTAGAGGGGGTGAACATTGGGTTCAAAAGCACCAACCATTCCTACATAAAAATATTATGAACAGGCATAAAACCCCTAGAGTTATCCACCCAATGAATTTTTGAAATATATATATATATATAACAATGTGTTTGACAATTAAGGCCCTAATAGGATATTCAAAAATTAATTTTTTTTTCATGTGTGATGGATTAATGTTGGTGAACGTGCTTGAGAGAATGATGTAGCGATTGAGTACTTTGTTGTTATATCCTATGTAGTGCAAAAAGGTGCGGAGTAAGGCCGTTAAAATGGGTTAGTCTAATATACTTTTATAAGTGTTTTTACAACAATACTTTGTGATCAAATGTTATGTGACTAACTAGGATAACATATGCATTAGAAAATTTTAGCATTAGAGATTTCGAGGACCACATTTTCAATTAAAGAACAACTATGCCATGAGACATTTTTTTTTTAATCATGGATGACTTTATCTAGCACTGATAAGGAAAATTATAAGTTGGAGAAATCAGTCGATCTCCTAAGTTGTGATCTATATTCCAAGAATAATATATTAATAGGTTGATAAGGGATAACAAGTGAGACCTATTGTTTCATTTTTTTATTGAGAAAGGTTTATAGAAATAATTCAATCAAGTGCACATTGAGTTAACTATATAGATAAATGCTAATGATTAATTTCTAAATGATAATAACTACATATTTATGTTTGTACATTTTCTCACATTTTAATATCATAATTGAGCATTTATTTTTTTAAATAAAAATATTGAAAGAGATAAATTTTATAAGGATAGGGGTTGTCGAATATTAGAACATGTGTACTCGTTTATCCTTCATTTGTAGCCACACATATGAACGTATATGCAACTTGTAATAATGTGTATAAAATGCTAACCAAGATATTGATATAAAATCAATAAATAATATGAACTGAAAATAGAAAAGAATGAAATGATTTCACCCTTTTATCTAGGTGTTTATGCAAGGGGAGTGTTGTAACACCCATAAAAATTGATGTTCTTAAACAATTATGTGGAAAGTTGTAGCAATTGATTTTTGTTTTAAGTTATAAGGTTGCAAGGGTGTCAAACCCTAATGTACGTTAAATTAATCTCCACCAATAATTACTACATTACAAAGGATGGACCAGGTCTAAGTTAAATGATTAAATATTCTTAATTTATCTCTAAGGTCAAATTAATTACAATCAACTAGGAAGGTGCCATAAATTAATTTACTTGGTTAAATGTTTTTCCCCTTCTTAAATTAACATTCAAACCCATAATTAATAAACCTTATACTTAGTTACTTTAGTTCCTTTATCTTAATAGCTTTAAAGTCCATTTAAATAGTTACTAAAACATACTAGAAATAAAATAAATAACTTAACATACAAGGGTATTAAATGGCCCCATTCACCCATTTACACATACCCTTAAATTATCTAAAACCATAATATGAATATTCTCACCTAATAATTGTAGGGTTGATCCTCAACCCTTGGATCAAATCAATTGTGGAAACTAGATCTTAGGGTTCTATACTAACCCTAACTATCCTTATGAAATATTATTAAACCTTTTTCCTTGCCCTAGCCTCCTTGTAACACCCACTAAAAATACTTGCACAAGACCCAAGAACAACCTAGGGTTAGCTAGAAAAATTATGGAATATTTTTTTATTTAGAAACGTGCCCACATACAGGCTTTGAAAATACAGTTGTCCCATTAATGTTTCTAAGTCAATTAAATTTAATAATAATTTTTTTCCCATTATAACAAAATATTGAAAACCCACATTTAAACTTTAATACATTTAATTTGACTAAGCATGGTTAATTCCCCCTAAGTATTATTTTAATAACAATTTAATTCACTATAGTTAAAATTTCCACATTTAAATCCCAAGGTTAAAAGGGTCAAAATAAAAAAATCCTAAAAATTAATTAATCCCACAAAGTTTAATAACAATTGACAAGGTCCCCTTTAAAACATGGGGTTAGAATAATAAACATACTCCTACCCCATAAGTGACCCCTTTAAAAATTCAACCCATGTATTTGAAATTTAAACATTTAAATTTTAATTCAATATCCACTCACCCACTCCCCACCTACTTTTTGTAGGGATGAATCTCATCCCTTGGATGGATTCATTTAGGACCCTTGATGAGGAAAAATAAACTAACCCTAAAGCATGCTTAACAAATACTACCTTCTCTCTTTCTCTTGGCTCATTGTGTCTCTTTTGTTTCGAGGTTAATGCATGAGGAAGAGAAGTCATTGGAGGCCCCTTAAGCTTTTGGGGAGGCTTACAAAATTCATTATTTTTTCTTGTTTTTTAATACCCTCATTAGGGTTTAAAGAATATATTTAAATATTTTATTTATCTCCATATTCTAGTATTTTCCCAAATGGGCTTGTGGGTTTTTCCCATTTAATTGATATAGTTAAGATTTGATAAGAGTTTCCATTTTAGGTAGATGAGTACACACACACACACACACACACACACACACACACACACACACACACACACACACACACGCACGTATATATTTATTTTATTAAATTTTAGCTTATTGTAGACCCAGAATTAAATGTATATAGGTCGGGGTTATGGTAAGGTTCATCCTGTACAGCCGATTTCAAAAGAACAAATCCGTGACCAACATTTGAATGAGTTCGCAGACCATACGGAGGGACGTGGCCACCCCATTTGGGGTTTGAAGTTTAAAAAACATTTGGGGGCGGGGACGGGGTGGTTGCCGACCCCAACCCCCTCCATATCCTTTTTCCCTACATGCAAGCCGCAACCGTGGGTCTTTACATAGGCTGCCTTATTAAAATATTTTTACTTTAATAAAATTTCTATTGTATGACACATATAGTACATGGATATATATATATATATATATATATATATATATATATATATATATATATATATATATATATATATATATATATATATATATATATATATATATATATATATATATATATATATAATATGTAGATTCATGTTTTATATTAATTCTTTGGCTATAGCTAATAATAGCATACTTTTATTAATATGATATTATTAATAGTATATTAAAATTTATATATTTTAATATTAATAAGTCCATTAATATCAAATATTTAATTATTAATAATATAGATAAAAAATATTATCCCTACTAACAAAAGTAATAAAGGAATATAGTTAGCACTATTGACAAATAAATACTTGCACTTGCTTTCTCCTTTAACAATTTGATAACACTTGTATAGGGGTAAAATAGATTTCATTTCATTTCCCTTACTAACTTGTAATGGATTTACAATGAATTTTAAATGAGGATAACATACTAAAGTTAGAACTTAGATCACTTCATTGGCCTATTTCAAGACTAATTAAAACTTAAGTAATTTCCATCTATTTGGAATAAAGTTTAAAATATATTTCATCCACTACATGAAAATGAACCAATGCAACTTATTTCACTACATGCCTTTGAGTAATATAATGAACTTTAATATTTCTTCTTTCTCATCTTCAATAATACAATTACAACAATGAAGGTAAACTTTCTTTTCCCACAATACAACTTTCAACTAAACTTTTACACATGATTTCCATTTTGATTCTTTTCTTTCCATACTACAATTTTAAAGAGAAAGGAAATTTTACAACTCTTCAATGAGCTTCCTTCAAATAATATTACAACTTACAATACAACATTCCTTTAAATAAAACTCAATATTACAAGTCTTCCACTTTGAGTGGGAATAACAAGAAGGTTTTTCACAAGGAAATATTTATTAAGGATACCAACAATGCTCCATGTTTCACATCACCAACTAGATAGCTCCATCAGGCTTCATTTGATCACAAGAAAAAAATTGGGAGAGAGGCAACACTCTCCACCCAACAAGAATTCCAATGAGGAGAACAATCCATCCTCCTCATTGGCCCTTGAGCCCCAACCACATTGCAATGAAAAAAGATTCAAATCATGGAAACAAAACAAGTTCCCACATCACAATACAAGATTTTTTGCTTACAACCATACCAAAACACAAACAATACAACAACAATTACAAGAAGGAAAGCAACAAAATATACAAGGCTTCAACATGAAAAAGTGAAAGGAGCAAGATCTATGGGGAGGAAACTTATGCCTCCCAATGGGAAATGGGTGCCCACCTAAAAACCGTCCAATACACATCTAAAAACCCCTCCAAACTCTTACGCATCCCTCAAGTACATCGTATGCCTCCCACATTCTCTTATGCCTCCCTAAAATCTCTTATGGGTCCCTCATTAAAATAGACCAAATAAGAAATTCAAGTAATTTCTTGTCCAAGGTGGGGCACCCAACTCAACTCCCTCTAAAATATGAAATGAACTCTTATCCCTCCCCACATGTAAGATCCCCATAGTACCCTCCTACACCACACTCAAACGATCTACCCAAGCACCCAACAAGCATACCAAACACTCAAAAACATGTACATATACACAATATAAAAGGAAAATATTTTACAAGAGTATAGCTCCCAACTTTCCATGGTAGAGCTTGATCCAATATTCCTAAACCAAGATCCTTCAATCCCAAGAAATCACAAAAATTCCCAAAAAATCCACAAGCATTCCAAAATCCTCTAACTCCCAAAAATGCAAGAGTACAAATAAATGATGTAACCCCCAAACAAGAAAAATAACTTGAATAAGTAGAAAATTGAGAGAGGAGGGTGAGGTGGCTTCGTGTAGGATGTGATATCAATCATCCTCAACCCCAATGCACCATAAATTAGTGGGTGAGAGGAATGAAAAGTTACTTACACACACAATCCAAGCCCACACCCCCTAACAACAAACTTTAATTTCAAGAAGGAAAGTACAATAATATTTTACCTTTTTGTCTTCTCAAAACACATATGGGGTATATTTTTTACCCCCTAACCCATAGGTAGGGTTGGTATAGAAATTTAAGAGGTGTGGGACAAATTTAACTTGCCCCATAAGCCTCCAAAATAGGCCCTTCAGGCCAAATCTGAATTTTCATAAAGGGGTAGAGTGTACAACACTCAAGGTAACAAGAACTCAACTTACAACACATAAACCAAGATCCATCAATTATAATAAATGAATTATTTTGAACCATTCTTAATTAATTTAGTAAACTAATTAATTTACTAATCTAGACATAAATCAAGTGATTAACAAAAGAGGAATACATCATTATAAGATCATATACAAAAATTAAATCAAGGAAACTAAATGAAATAATAACACATAACCCCTTGGTCGCAATGATAAGGTGATTCCCCCATTAATACCCCGTAAAATAATTCAACACACACACACACCAAAATACATGTTACCATGGTGACCCTTGTTGAATTCATCTAGCATCCCAATGTGGTTAGTCTCCAATCCCCCTATGTTTGTTGTGACATGTTTACCTGCAAAACACATAACACCTCCTTCACCTCGTAACATCATAATAAAATATAAATCCACAATCATCTATATATGAGTCAAAATAACATTTATGAAAGTAAGGATGTAACACACCAAAAAAAAAAACCAACACAAGGACAACACAGTGAAATACAGGATAACTTTTTTTTTACTTGCTTTGGCACATCACGACACAACATCTCGTCAAAGGTTACAACCAACACTGTAACCACTTGTTATGGGGAGACCACAAGGTCAGACAAGACAACATGGAAGTCCAATCCACATGACACACTCACAGCTAGGGCATCCCATGAGGAATTTCTTGTTAAATTTTCTTGTTTACTAAAGTGTCTCTTAATTCTTAACTTACGTTCTTATAAAATTTCATGTAATGATTCACACAATTCTTTTCACAAGGGAGAACTTCTTTCTTTTCAACGGTTGACTAAATAGCTTAAGGCCAAGCTTTCTAAACTAGGATCATCAATTTGATGTCCAAATCTTTCTTATTCATTTGATTTTAGAACATTTTCCATTTCTTACAAGGTTAATTAATCTTATTCAAGCCAAACACATGTTCCACACCTCTATTGCACAGGTGAAGGCATAAGTTCCGATTGAGGGAAGTACCGCTTAGGGTTCATAACAATAACCTTCTTGTTTAAGGATCAAATTTTGACCTTGCTTAAGAAATATCACCATGAATTAAGGCATGGGTTAACAGAACAGGACAACAAAATTTAGCTTCAGGGTCACATGGTTTACTATCCGTCTTTTATTGAGGTTAAGGGTTTATCAAGATTGGTTAAATGTTCCATCTAGACTTTACTTAATTAAGTTTGACAAAGGAAAACATTCCAAATGATAGAGAGATATTTAAGGTTTAATTAATCGATTTCCCTCCTACTTATTAAATCCTATCATCTTCTAAAATCTAACCATTGCTTTCACCATGAGGTCATTTAAGATTTCACCATAAAAGGATAATGTTTATTAGTTTAATTTTATCATATTTAGTTACAAAAGATAGTTTCCTCTTGATTGTTCCAGGACTATCAAGTAGATCTCACTTATATTCAGTATATATAAATTTTTAGTTTAACTTTTATCGGGAATCCGGCTCATTGCTTACTTGCTACTAAGCCTTAGGAGGATTTACAACTCAACATTTTAACTCAAGAGCAAAGTTTAACAGTACTCGTTTGCGGAAACAAAACAAGGTTATATCAATTCATTCCAACATGATGCACAAATCAAAGGGACATACCATCTCTATTGAACCATGACTAGGGAGCAAGAGAGTAATAACATGGGACATGCCCCGCTACTATACTAAGGGTTAAAATTCACTAGAATATCCCATAACCAAGCGGTAATCAAATTTCATCTTTCACATGATAACCAAACAAGCCAAAGTTTCATGATTCTGAACAACAATACTCTGCAATACATTTACTAGGCATTGACCCTTCTTCTAAAATGTCCAAAGGCCCTTTCCAAATTTTATAACATAATACACATTCGTACAAAGGAACATCATAACCAAGATTGATGCAATAATCTACAAGTCTTTCCATCATCTAACCACGTAAGCCATCTGCAACAATTAATAACTTGAGTCAGTTCGCGAGGCGAGCAAGATAAGACTATACATAGCAACAATAAGCTACTAGCTAACAATACCATGAAAGGAAACATTCTATTTCAGAAATGGATCAAAGTTCTAACCTCTAACAACCTTTTGAAACAAGATATAATTTTCAACATATCAACTAAGAAGAAAACCATAAGTTTTAGTTATGAAGATACCTCTAAAACTACAAAAGTTTGACAACCAAATACGCAAGACTATGAAATTTAAATGATTAGACACAAGAGTTGAGAGTATTAGGATTTCAATTATGTGATCCCGTAGATTACGTGATTGAAATCTAAGGTGTAACCCATCAATCCACATTCTCAAGGAAGTCAAAGATTAAAACCAGACCCGATCTTAGGCTGCCAAAAAGAATATAGTTTTGGAATCGTTCCGTAGGGCCATAGGCCTAATAGGCTATAAATGAACAACGAGGGTAAAAAAAAAGTTCCATCATGTAATCAAAAAGGTTTAAAGGATGAAAATCTTATATTCAAACCCACAACCATTATATCTTAGGTAATAAGTGACTTCATAGCTAATAAGGATGAGTGGAAAGGACGGTAAGAATGTCCTAATAGGTATTGCCTAAACTTACCTCTTGAACATAACCAGGGCCGAATAGCGACAAGCCTCATTAATACCCAAGTTGAGTAGGCAATCTAGCATTCTAAACACATCCTTGCAATTTTCATAATACCTTAGATTTATAATCCTCCCGTTTTAGAGGAACATAGCCATGAATCTAGACTTGGTTGAAATTTTCCGACATCAACTCACTTCCTAATATCATAAACGATGTATACAAAGGAAAAGGTCTCTCAACTCTCCTTAATTTACATCTCATCACTAAGTTTATGGTAACCTATGCAGTGATTAAACACATAATATACCATTGAAGATAGATATCCTCCAATAACGAACTTCTATAACGATGTAATTACAATTATTACGTTCGACACATAAACAAACTATTCCATAGCTTCTTTTCCCTTTTTGACAACAAAATATATTCACGACCTTCCATCACAATCATTCTAAATTTGCAATGAAAGGTCACTCATCAAGAAGGAAGTACAAAACAAGTTTGACTAAATTAAGGAACTTCATGTTACCTTAAGCAGTTGATGAAAACCTTAACTTTCACGAACCGTGAAAGATATTACCTTACTCCATCAAGGCATTATGTCTATACATGATTAAATCGATCACACAAGGAATCATCAACATACCATATCTTAACACCATAAAGGTCATTAATTTTATCAAATTTTACTCATAGAAAGAGTAGAATCAAAATGGGGTTCTATCAATAATTTATGCCCTTCTATCAACCCAGGACATATTTTCGGCCCAAAACTTCCTTCTTAACAAGCATATATATTGAACTTCTAATTTCCAAAAGCCCTAATAATTTGCACAATACACGAAGTGCATAATCACGCTTATCATAAAAATAATAATAATAATTTAACTGTATGTTTTCCTCTAGGGCAACAACATAACAGAAACCAATACTAGTCAACGCTGCAACGTTCTAGGGCGATTACATACCCAGGTTCACAAAAGAAACAGCGACATTTTTGCAGAAGGAAGTAACTTTAAAATTATATATATATATATATATATATTTTATATGATCATATCAATCAAGCATACACTTTGAGAACCTTTGTTTGTTTTATATATAAAAAAGGTTTGATCACGTCAACAAGAACAACAACAACGAGGCAAATCCAGAAGTAACAAACTGTTAACCATGTACTGAACACAAATCCACAAAATCACAGATTTAAACCAATTTCTAGAAAGAAAAAGTTTCATTTCAAGAGGTTATTAGATACTAGCATATTATGTATATGGTTAGTCTATCTTGCTATTTTAACGCATCCACCGAGGAGTGTACATCCGGCACTACACCACACGCCCTTCGCTTTATCCTCTGCTTCACTGGTCTTTTCTTGCAATATACCACACCAGGATTCCCTTTTGAAGGCACGACTAGAAGGATGCAATAGGTGGCTGTCCAAACACTAGATTGCTTCAATGCAGCTGCTTTGGGGGGTAGGCAATGAACTGTCACCAGCCTATAGCATCAGCCGGCCTAGTAACCGGATTTGCCTCTTGCAATGCCTTCGAATCTATATCAGTAACCAAATACCCGTCATAAGGGCAGGCCCTAGTAGTACTCAGCACATAAGCTAGGCAAGGCTTGCAGTAAAGATGTGTGCATCGGGTTTGCAAAGCCTCATTAGGGTAAACAAGCTGCCTACAAACTGGACAAAAAACCAATTTATGAGAAGACAGAGGCCGTAGTCGGTGGAGCAGCTGAAGTGGAATAACTCAACGGAGGTAAAAATTGTGTGAAGGTGATGAAACAGAAGAAATATCTCCATTTCCACAGACAACAGCAACCTTGCCAGCAATCATCACATCAGTGGCTCTCATCAGACCATCTAGCAGAGAGTGCCTGCATCCGTACAAGCTATCGAACTTGCTCTTGGTAACAGAATCATTGTCATTAATAGCAGGGAAGAGCAGCGATCCAATAGCTTGCATCTGGTACAGCCTGTGAACACCGGTAGTTGTTTCCTCAGATACAACAACCAATCTTTCCTTCCTCTTGTGATATATGTGGACAACATCAAACTCTCGGTGCAAACAGTACAGCTGTAGCTTGTAAGGTGTGATAATTCCAACAGCACCCTTTATGCCTGCCAACATAGTGACTCGTTGAAGATGCTCATATAATTGCAAGGCAAAATGTGCTTCATGAATATTCTGATATGAAACAGATCCACGCCTATGGGATTCTCTCCCATGAGTTACATCGAAAAAGCAAGTAAGGTCTCAATAGAGAATCTACTGTAATAAATTTCATCGGTCTCCACAGGTAACACTCTCACTTGTCACTTAATCGATTTTGATAAAAATATCTTGAAGGAGAATCCCGAACTTGAAGATGCGATTGACATTGAACCGAATGCAACATAGTTGGACAGCTTTGCTGCTTGGAAGCATCAAAAACCTCTACTACTTTTGCAACATGCATGCTTGCTCTGGAAATCACTAAATGGCTAATCACGGTTGCGGGCAGTGTTGTGGATCCCAGACAGAACATGCCTCGCGACACCCAAGGAAAAGGAGGTAACACGCTTTGTTACACTAGCTTGAAGCTTCATCTATAACCACCATATCTAACCCATGGCTAGGCTTTTGGAAAAACTTCCGGTCGATAATAGAAATAGTAGTGAGCGAAATCTCTCTCGACCTCACTGCAAAACTTGCCTCAAGATTTGATCGAGCTTCTTCCATGTTAGTTTCACCACCTGGACAGAAGCGACTTCCAAAAAGAAAAGGCAAGACAACTCAACTAAAGCTTTACCTCGTTCTTCTACTACAGGTTACAAGATTACGCAACAACTGGTCTCGGCACTGGTCATGCGCACGTGCAACCGAACATCATCGGGATCAACACCACGGCTCCCACAGGCTCGCCTGCAGCGGTTGTCACACATACTCTCTCTGGAGGCCGCTGGTTTTCTAAGATAAGTTTACCTCTCGACCCTGTAGCTGCTGCATACAGCCAAATCTTCCTCACGGCACTTTCCTAGGAGGATTTCAGTTCAACGCTCCACGGATCTGATGCCTGCACAACATGATTTTCGAGACCCACACCCACCTGTACGCATTGAAGGAGGATCCCAGAAGAGATTATGGCGAAGAAAAATGTGACTCCACCCACTCCCGTCTCCCTCACGCAAGGACAGCAGAAAACACGGCGGTCATTTCAACCCGGAGTCGGCCAGGGAGGAGGCCAAGGTGGCGGTGGAGCGGTGGAAAAAATGGAGGTCCTGATGCATTGGGGCATTACATTCTCCTCCCCTTAAGAAAGCATCGTCCTCGATGCGACATTACACTGAGGAAAGGAAAGGAAATGGTGCAACAAGGATAGATAAAGAAGAAGAACACACACCTATGGTTTAAAATTTTAGTTGATTAAAACACGGTCACAAGGTAGCCTTAGGAACATTTGGTAAATTTTAACTTTCAATGTTACGTGAAGATTGGATTGAGTTCTTTCTTGTTCATCATTTCATTAGTCTCTTTCCATTATCATTATTCTTAGTTTAATTTCTTTTAAAATTATCATCATTGAAGAGTTTTGGTTTATTCCTTATTGTGGGTGCCCAACATGAACTGCTAACACACACCCTATCGGTTCACAAGACACTCTGATTCACAAGCACACAAGTATATACTTCAAGATTGTATTACACCACAAAAGGTTACTCAAATACGGAATGGAATAGGCACAGTCCACATAACATAGTACTCGTCACACATCATCATGACTGACATACAAAATACTCAAACAAAAGAGTACTACAATCCACCAGACATTTCCTCAATTTGCATCGATGAAAGAATTCACATAACACCAAACCATGCTACAGGTACATAGTGTCCACAAGGGAATCAATGACATATCCACAACATCACAACACATATCCATCTGACATGAGTAACACATACATCAAAAGACCACTACCAAACATCACAATAACTCAACATATATCCCGAAACATCAACCATACACACAAATATCATAAGCCTCCCTCAAACTCTTATGCCTCCCTCAAGTCTCTTATGCCTCCCTCAAACTCTTATGCCTCCCTCATCTTATGCCTCCCTCAAACTCTTATGCCTCCCTCAAGTCTCTTATGCCTCCCTCAAACTCTTATGCCTCCCTCAAGTCTTATGCCTCCCTCAAGTCTCTTATGCCTCCCTCAAGTCTCTTATGCCTCCCTCAAACTCTTATGCCTCCCTCAAGGAGGCCGGTTGACCCTATGGTCCAAGACACATAGAGTTCGAACACTCCTAACCCAAGTGACATAATAACGCGTGGTTCAACAACCCGCTAGTTATATGTACTCCTTGGGGCGTACCCCCATACAACGAAGCGGGTCCATAGGTCCAACCAATCCATGGTGCATCCTATGACCCTATTCCACACATCACGACAATAGAACCAGCACAAAAATCCAATCAAAGTGCCAAGTGGCAAAGTACAAGCCTTGGGCAAGGCGGTAAAAATTCCAAATTTAAAAGAAGACCCCAAATCAAGCTAAAATAAATGGCCAAATAGCCAAGTTAGTATCAAAATCCCCATGTTAGTGCCACAAACCAAGGAAATGCCCAAAATTGTAAAGCATTGCAATCAAGAAAAGCTGCTGGTCCTTACAAAATAAAGTAAAAAAAAAATCAATTACGAATAAAATCAACTTATAATAATGTCACATTACGATAACTGTGTGGCCTTATCTAGCCACCAAGGGGTACTCAACGAGTTGCTAGCACTCGGAACATCGAGCCTCAGCTCGTAAAATACATATCAATAATACAACTGTCATCACCTCCATCTGAATCATCCCGCCACCACTTCGACAAGGCTAAACATAGTCATAGATACACTAAGGTTGCATACATACAACCACATAGGGAGAGAGGAAAGAATCACATGTTATCTACTAAACCGAGTTTTAGCTCGAGTTATTGACCCATGGTACACCATTCCTCACTCTCAACATACACTTCTACCGATTTCCCTCAGGATCGGTTAGCGTAAGGTTCACAACATAACATACAACAACATCACTAACATAACGGTGGCACACACATAACTACCATAACGTCTCACGTATGGTATGTATACAGGGTAGATCACAATCATACATCCACAGGGTGTAATACATCACTTTACCACATTCTGCACCCAAAGTGCAATCACCATACGATAGGGTTCATACACTCACCGTATGACCCAAAATCACAACATGAAGCATTACATATTTGCACAGTCATACATACGATGAACATAGTACATCACAACATAACATCCATTGCAACATAACAAGGTGGTACACACATTTCTTCAAAACATGGTAAAAACATCATGATACAACTCATTTCTTTTAACATCAATCTAGTCATACAACACATTGATACACCTACATATCACAATATGTCACAATGATTCTCAACACTCGTCATCCACATTAGAATTCTTTTCACACATCACAAACAATAATTCACACGTGAACTCTTCATAGAATCCACAAGAAGGAGAGAGAATACTCCCATCCCCAACACATCAACATGATCACAAACACGCACAAGGTGACATACCCATCATGTGCGTTCACAATATCACAATTACGACATAATCACATCACGCTTAAAGCACATTACTCTTCCAATATCTACCACCATCATGCAACATCATCATCATCATGCAGTATCATCATGTAACACCACCACCATGTGTAACATCATCATATAACACCAATCCGGCCCATAGGTTCGAGAGCATGAACCTATGCTCTGATACCAAAGTGTAACACACCAAAAATACCAACACAAGGACAACACAGTGAAATACAGGATAACTTTTTTTTTTTTTGACTTGCTTTGACACAACACGACACAACATGTCGTCACAAGGTTACAACCAACACTAGGAACCACTTGTTACGGGGGAGACCACAAGGTCAGCACGGAAACGTTCACACCTATCAAGGACAATGTACTCTTCTTTTGACAAGACAACATGGAAGTCCAATCCACATGACACACTCACAGCTAGGGCATCCCATGAGGAATTTCTTGTTAAATTTTCTTGTTTACTAAAGTGTCTCTTAATTCTTAACTTACGTTCTTATAAAATTTCATGTAATGATTCACACAATTCTTTTCACAAGGGAGAACTTCTTTCTTTTCAACGGTTGACTAAATAGCTTAAGGCCAAGCTTTCTAAACTAGGATCATCAATTTGATGTCCAAATCTTTCTTATTCATTTGATTTTAGAACATTTTCCATTTCTTACAAGGTTAATTAATCTTATTCAAGCCACTAACACATGTTCCACACCTCTGTTGCACAGGTGAAGGCATAAGTTCCGATTGAGTGAAAAGTACCGCTTAGGGTTCATAACAATAACCTTCTTGTTTAAGGATCAAATTTTGACCTTGCTTAAGAAATATCACCATGAATTAAGGCATGGGTTAACAGAACAGGACAACAAAATTTAGCTTCAGGGTCACATGGTTTACTATCAGTCTTTTATTGAGGTTAAGGGTTTATCAAGATTGGTTAAATGTTCCATCTAGACTTTACTTAATTAAGTTTGACAAAGGAAAACATTCCAAATGATAGAGAGAGATTTAAGGTTTAATTAATCGATTTCCCTCCTACTTATTAAATCCTATCATCTTCTAAAATCTAACCATTGCTTTCACCATGAGGTCATTTAAGATTTCACCATAAAAGGATAATGTTTATTAGTTTAATTTTAATAAGGACTATCCAGGTTCACTCTCATAATATATTCATATATATAAATTTTTAGTTTAACTTTTATCAGGATTATCCAGCTCACTTTATAGTGCTTACAAACTCATTGCTACTAAGCCTTAGGAGGATTTACAACTCAACATTTTAACTCAAGAGCAAAGTTTAACAGTACTCGTTTGCGGAAACAAAACAAGGTTATATCAATTCATTCCAACATGATGCACAAATCAAAGGGACATACCATCTCTATTGAACCATGACTAGGGAGCAAGAGAGTAATAACATGGAACATGCCACACTACTATTCTAAGGATTTAAAAATACACTAGAATATCCCATAACCAAGCGGTAATCAAATTTCATCTTTCACATGTTATCCAAACAAGCCAAAGTTTCAATGATTCAACAACAATACTACTCTGATACATTTACTAGGCACTGACCCTTCTTCTAAAATGTCCAAAGGCCCTTTCCAAATTTTATAACATAATACACATTCGTACAAAGGAACATCATAACCAAGATTGATGCAATAATCTACAAGTCTTTCCATCATCTAACCACGTAAGCCATCTGCAACAATTAATAACCTGAGTCAGTTCGCGAGAACTGAGCAAGATAAGACTATACATAGCAACAATAAGCTACTAGCTAACAATACCATGAAAGGAAACATTCTATTTCAGGAAATGGATCAAAGTTCTAACCTCTAACAACCTTTTGAAACAAGATATAATTTTCAACATATCAACTAAGAAGAAAACCATAAGTTTTAGTTATGAAGATACCTCTAAAACTACAAAAGTTTGACAACCAAATACGCAAGACTATGAAATTTAAATGATTAGACACAAGAGTTGAGAGTATTAGGATTTCAATTATGTGATCCCGTAGATTACGTGATTGAAATCTAAGGTGTAACCCATCAATCCACATTCTCAAGGAGAAGTCAAAAGATTAAAACCAGACCCGATCTTAGCTGCCAAAAGAATATAGTTTTGGAATCGTTCCGTAGGGCCATAGGCCTAATAGGCTATAAATGAACAACGAGGGTAAAACAAAGTTCCATCATGTAATCAAAAAGGTTTAAAGGATGAAAATCTTATATTCAAACCCACAACCATTATATCTTAGGTAATAAGTGACTTCATAGCTAATAAGGATGAGTGGAAAGGACGGTAAGAATGTCCGGAATAGGTATTGCCTAACAACTTACCTACTGAACATAACCAGGGCCGGAATAGCGACAAGCCTCATTAATACCCAAGTTGAGTAGGCAATCTAGCATTCTAAACACATCCTTGCAATTTTCATAATACCTTAGATTTATAATCCTCCCGTTTTAGAGGAACATAGCCATGAATCTAGACTTGGTTGAAATTTTCCGACATCAACTCACTTCCTAATATCATAAACGATGTATACAAAGGAAAAGGTCTCTCAACTCTCCTTAATTTACATCTCATCACTAAGTTTATGGTAACCTATGCAGTGATTAAACACATAATATACCATTGAAGATAGATATCCTCCAATAACGAACTTCTATAACGATGTAATTACAATTATTACGTTCGACACATAAACAAACTATTCCATAGCTTCTTTTCCCTTTTTGACAACAAAATATATTCACGACCTTCCATCACAATCATTCTAAATTTGCAATGAAAGGTCACTCATCAAGAAGGAAGTACAAACAAGTTGACTAAATTAAGGAACTTCATGTTACCTTAAGCAGTTGATGAAAACCTTAACTTTCACGAACCGTGAAAGATATTACCTTACTCCATCAAGGCATTATGTCTATACATGATTAAATCGATCACACAAGGAATCATCAACATACCATATCTTAACACCATAAAGGTCATTAATTTTATCAAATTTTACTCATAGAAAGAGTAGAATCAAAATGGGGTTCTATCAATAATTTATGCCCTTCTATCAACCCAGGACATATTTTCGGTCCAAAACTTCCTTCTTAACAAGCATATATATTGAACTTCTAATTTCCAAAGGCCCTAATAATTTGCACAATACACGAAGTGCATAACCACGCTTATCATAAAAAATAATAATAATAATTTAACTGTATGTTTTCCTCTAGGGCAACAACATAACAGGAAACCAATACTAGTCAATGCTTGCAACGTTCGTTCTAGGGCGATTACATACCCGAGTTCACAAAAGAAACAACGACATTTTTGCGAAGGAAGTAACTTTAAAATTATATATATATATATATATATATATATATATATTTCTATATATCATCATATGATCAATCAAAGCATACACTGAGAACCTTTGTTTGTTTTATATATATAAAAGGGTTTGATCACGTCAACAAGAACAACCAACGAGAGCAAATCCGAAGTAACAAAAGCTGTTAACCATGTATTGAAACGCAAAATCCACAAAATCACAGATTTAAACCAATTTCTAGAAAGAAAAAGTTTCATTTCAAGAGGTTATTAGATACTAGCATATTATGTATATGGTTAGTCTATCTTGCTGTTTTTAACGCATCCAATCGAGACTCCAGCTACTGCCACACGCCCTTCGCTTTATCCTCTGCTTCACTGGTCTTTTCTTGCAATATACCACACCAGGATTCCCTTTTGAAGGCACGACTAGAAGGATGCAATAGGTGGCTGTCCAAACACTAGATTGCTTCAATGCAGCTGCTTTGGGGGGGTACAGGCAATGAACACACATGACCTATAGCATCAGCCAGAACCAGATTTTCCTCTTGCAATGCCTTCGAATCTGTATCAGTAACCAAATACCCGTCATAAGGGCAGGCCCTAGTAGTACTCAGCACATAAGCTAGGCAAGGCTTGCAGTAAAGATGTGTGCATCGGGTTTGCAAAGCCTCATTAGGGTAAACAAGCTGCCTACAAACTGGACAGAAAACCAATTTATGAGAAGACAGAGGCCGTAGTCGGTGGAGCAGCTGAAGTGGAATAACTCAACGGAGGTAAAAATTGTGTGAAGGCGACGAAACAGAAGAAATATCTCCATTTCCACAGACAACAACAACCTTGCCAGCAATCATCACATCAGTGGCTCTCATCAGACCATCTAGCAGAGAGTGCCTGCATCCGTACAAGCTATCGAACTTGCTCTTGTAACAGAGAATCATTGTCATTAATAGCGAGGAAAGAGCGGTGATCCAAGCTTGCATCTGCAGTACGACTTTGTGAACACCGGTAGTTGTTTCCTCAGATACAACAACCAATCTTTCCTTCCTCTTGTGATATATGTGGACAACATCAAACTCTCGGTGCAAACAGTACAGCTGTAGCTTGTAAGGTGTGATAATTCCAACAGCACCCTTTATGCCTGCCAACATAGTGACTCGTTGAAGATGCTCATATAATTGCAAAGCAAAATGTGCTTCATGAATATTCTGATATGAAACAGATCCACGCCTATGGGATTCTCTCCCATGAGTTACATCGAACAACAAGTAAGGTCTCAATAGAGAATCTCTGTAATAAATTTCATCGGGTCTCCTGGTAACACTCACACTGTCACTTAATCGATTTTGATAAAAATATCTTGAAGGAGAATCCCGAACTTGAAGATGCAGTCGACACTGAACCGAACGCAACATAGTTGGACAGCCTGCCTGTTGGAAGCGCTCAAAAATGCCTCTACTACTCTGCAACATGCCTGCTGCCTGGCTAATCACAGTTGCAGGACAGTGTTGTGGATCCCACACAGAACATGCCTCGCAGCACCCAAGGGAAAAGGAGGTAACACGCCTGTTACACTAGCTTGCAGCTTCATCTATAACCACCATATCTAACCCATGGCTAGGCGCTGGAAAACTTCCGGTCAGTAATAGAAACTAGTAGTGAATGAAATCTCAGCCTCACCTGCAAAACTTGCCTCAAGATTTGATCGAGCTTCTTCCATGTTAGTTTCACCACCTGGACAGAAGCGACTTCCAAAAAGAAAAGGCAAGACAGCTCAACTAAAGCTTTACCTCGTTCTTCTACTACAGCTGCAAGATTCTGCAACAACTGGTCTCGACTGTGGTCGCGTGCAACCAGAACATCAGGATCAACACCACGGCTCCCTGGGCTCGCCTGCAGCAGCTATCGCACATACTCTCTCTGGAGGCCGCTGGTTTTCTGAGATAAGTTTACCTCTCGACCCTGTAGCTGCTGCATACAGCCAAATCTTCCTCACGACACTTTCCTAGGAGGATTTCAGTTCAACGCTCCACGGATACTGCCTGCACTGCATGATTTTCGAGACCCACACCCACCTGTACGCATTGAAGGAGGATCCCAGAAGAGATTATGGCGAAGAAAAATGTGACTCCACACAGATTGAAATCAAAAGTAAAAGCGTCGAAGGGAAGTGGGCACTACACTCCTCATTTGGTGTATTTTCTTTCTTTAGTTTTGTAGGTTAGAGGAGTGAAAGCCATGAAATCTAGGAGGGAAGGAACCATGGAGGAATTCAAAAGATCAAGATTAGTTTAGTTTAGGTCATGGATTTATTATTTTAATGTCTTCCATTTGAAGATTATAGAGGTTTCCATTCCAAATATGGAGTTGTTATAAAGTAAATTCCATTTTTAGTTTCCTACATGGGAAAAACTTTACAATTTTAATCCATGAGATTGAATGTTTTTAAATACCCATTAAAGATTTACAAGTTTGAAACATTGAATTTATTCCTTCATTGCTTGCTGGAGGTTTCCTCTTTAAATTTGACAGAATTAAATTTTTAATTAAACCAAGTTAAAATTTGCATAGACATAGATTTGTATTTTTCCACCGTTAGTGATGAAACTGCCACCCAAAGAAGGCCGATAGTCAAGGGACTTCCACCCTTTTATGGGAAATGATTCACAAACCATTTCCTTGCTTGAGCAATGGTTCGAGAGACCGCCGCTCTACACATGGCGAAAGTCAAGTTCTTTGAAAATAGAACCTTGAAATCCAATATTTTCCTCAAAAAAGTTTTACTTTGAGTGTTTAATAATTTATCCTTAGTTGAATATAGATGCCTAAAGTCTCCAGTTGAAGGGTTTAATCTATTTATCCTTTCCATACTAAATTTACTAAATTTAAATATTTTCTATTTCAATAGTAACAAGAAAAAAACAACTATAAGATCATAATCATGAAGGTAAATCAAAAGTATAAATTTTATTTTAAATTCAAAAGAAGAAATGAAGCTAAATCTACTTCTAATGTTATTGTTTTCCTTACAACAAAATGCAATATTTCAACATAATAATTTACTTAAAATTTATTGCATCTTTCCATTTCTACTACAACCATTTGTTCAAGTAACTACAAACAACTTTATTCCACATTCAGATTTGCCAAGAATACCTTATTAATGTTTTACAACTTCTATACTCTTCTTTTCATTTTTACAAAAATACAAACACTTACAATAGCAATGGAATTTCCTTTTCTTTTGAGCATGACTCATTCTCTTACAATGCAAGGAGTTTCCTTTTCAACAATGTATTACAACTTAATGAACAAACCATACAATAAAACTTTTCTTTCAAATACAATACTACAAGTCTTCCACCTAAGTGGGAATTACAAAAAGAGTTTTCTCACAACGAAGCATTTCTTGACTTCAAAAATATCCAAGTGTTAATTCTTCAATAAGATCTCCACTATTTCTTCAGATTGATCACAATTAAAAAAATGGGGAGAGGAAACACTATCCATCCAACCAATAATCAAATGAGGAGAAGAAGTTATCCTCCTCATTGGCACCCGAGCCCAAACCACAATGCAATAAAAGATGGATCCAAATCATGAAAACTAGTAAAAATATTCCACATCAAAATACAAATATTTCACAACCATTTCAAAACACAATTAACACAAAATAAAATCACAAGAATGAAACTAAAAAAATATACAAGCTTTGAAAATGCAAAGCCAATGGAGGAAGGATCTATGGGAGATCACGTATGCCTCCTAACGGGAATTAGGTTCCCACCTTAAATCCCACCAATATACATCTCAAGATCCTCTTATGCATCACAAGTTATCTTATGCCTCCCTCATAAGAACCAAGTAAGAAATGCAAGCATTTTCTTATCTAGGGTGGGGCACATAACCCAACTCCCTCAAAAACATGAAATAAAATCTTATGTCTCACTACACATAAAATCCCCATAGCCTTCTCCTACACCATACTTAGGCATAAGACCCAATAACCCAACAAGCATACAAAAATATTCAAGAACATACAGATATACACATATAAGAGAAAATAAATAAAACAAGGTTGTATCTCCTACCTTTACATTGTAGAACTTAATAAATGGATCACCCTCCAAGATCCTTAAAGCTCAATCCACTCCAATAAGCTCCAAACTCAACAAGCACTACAAAACTCTTAAAATCCAAAATTATAGGAGCACAAAATGAAATGAAAGTAATCCCCAAAAAAATAATTAAACTTGTGTAAATAGAAAAGGAAGAGAGGATGATGAGGTGGCTCCATGTACGATGGCACAACACTTATCCTATACTCCACATCACAAGTCAAACCACAATCCCAATGCATAATAAATTTGTGGTTGAGAGGAATGAAAATCCTCTTACACACACAATCCAAACCCACACCCCCTAAGGAAAAACTTTTAAACCCGTGTAAGAAAGGTGCAATAAATGCAACTTTTTGTCTTACAAAACACATAATGGGGTCTATTTTTACCCCCAAATCCATAGGTAGGGTTGGTATATGAAATTAAGAGGTGTGGGACAAGCTTAGTTTGTCCCACAAGCTTCCAAAAATAGCCCTTAAGACCAAATCTGAAATTTCAATGTAAGGTAGAGTGTAAAACACTCAAAGTCACATACACTCAACTTAAAACCACATAGTCCAAAAGACCAACAACTCTAATAAATGAATCCATTTTTCATTTCTCCAAATAACTTAATAACATGATTAAATTACTAAATAAAAGCACATTAATCAATAATGATAAAATAATTCACATCACAATTAAAACACATTCTCTAAAATAAATGAAATAAAAAGCTAAGAATTGCACACATGCCCGTTGTCACAATTGGAGGTCATTACACCCATGGGGACCCCCTCACAAAGTAAACCAACAACAAAAAAATGACAACATTACACAAGTTGCCATGATGACCTTCATTGTATCCATCTAGTATTTTGTTGTGGTTGGTCTCCAATCTACCTTTTGATTGTTGTTATTTAAGTACCTATAAAATTAGAAAAAACCTTCTTCGGCCTCATGGCTACATTAAAATATCCAAGATAAGATATATGCAGCTCAATCAATATACATACGCATATAACTAAATCATCATCTCAACTAAAAATGCTATCATTTGTCTAAAATTTCCATAACATCTCAATTCTATATCTTTTATCAATATCCACAAGATTACAAAATTAGTTCAAAATTTAAATCCTACCCAACATGATGAGAATTTTGAATGTCAGTAATACATATATCAACAACACATCATCATCATCAAATATAACATGTCTCTCTATGTATCTAAGAATCCACACAATCATACTATGAATCACAATCCATCAAAATCAAAATATATCTATCATCTAACATCATGCTAAACCAAAATGATACAATAACATCCATGTCTATAGTCAATAGTAATCAAAATCAAAATATAATAAGTGTTGAAGAGGAGTGGGCACTACAAGAGTAATATGAAACTAAATCGAATAATAGAAATTTATTATTTTATGTTAAGCCATGAAACTATTCACAATAATCGGGATTCTTTAGTAAACCCTTTTATATAAAACTATCTGCAAAAATGAGGTTTTCTTATAAAGATAGATAAATCACCCACAACAATAAAATATCATGATTGAATCCATGTAAAATTCATGAGGAACTCACTATATAAACTTAAGTGATATCACGTGCATTCGTGGGATACTAAATAATACCCTTATTTTGTATTCTACCTTTAAATCTTTATAATTAGCATCCCAACCCAATCAAACTTTTCAATTATGAAATATAGCTTATTTTACGATATATCCAAATTACCCATTTCCTTGTGATATTTTAAAATTTCCATTTAATTCTATATTCTCAGTCTCAAATTTAATTATACTCCCACATAAAACCAAAAATCATTGATGTAATTCATATTAGAATAAAAATAGAAACCCTCAAATGTTTTTAATTTGATGTCTCTCTTTCTTTCCTTTATTTTTATATTTTTATATTAATAAATTTTGTATAGTAATATGATGGATCATGTGTGGTTTCATGCGTGTTAACTAATTTATTAATCTTGATGAAATCCATTCACCTATGAAAAATTGATTCATGCTCATAATGAAAAATTATAATCATTCGGCCATGGTACAATAAATGAGGTCCTCACTATTGAGATCTATGGAGTTCCACTACTATCGAAAATATTTTTCTACTCTGAAAAACACAAAATTAAATGATTTAAAAATAAGGTTTTTCTTCATCTTATTGATTACTACTCCTCATTCTTTTGTACTTCTCCATATATTATACCCCAATATATTTCTAAATACCTTTATACTCTAAACCATTATACCCCTTATTATTGGGAAATATATTAGGTTGATTTTGAAAAATATTAAGAAGCCTAATATGAACTCATGTGTTTGGTAATAAATAGTTTTTAAAATTCGTAATGGTAAATTTTAAATGAAATGTACATATTGCAGTCATAACATAATAGTCATGTAAAGTTCGTGATGCAATAGATATATGATTATCATCATATGATGTAATAACTATATCTAAAAAAACAACTTTGCTCCTCTCTAGTTATTTGTTGGCTTTCTCTATGTTGTGGAAGGTTTTCTCTTTTATCTCATGTTGTTCTTATTGTTTTTTCTATGCTTCTAGGACTATTTCTTGTTTGGTAGGGTCTCAATTAAGAAAATACCTTTACCCTTATCAAAAATATTATCATCATATAATGTCATTTGAAGTACTATATTTAAAATATACATGAGTATGTTAGAAAAACCCATAATATACCCCAATTTTTATATAATGGATGTTGTGACGGATAACATATCTCAATAGAGATTGTTATTCATAAAAAATAGAGTGGTAGCATGATCAATGATATATACCAAAAGTAGGGTATTATCTAACATGGTAAAATATGTATATATCGTAAGATGAGAGAAGTTTGTAGCACATATATTTTTTAGAATTCAGGATATGAATTAATGTAATATCCAATCATGTTTGTGTTCATAGGATTAAATATGGACCATGATAGTGTTCATGATAGATTTAAAAATTAAGAAAAATAAATCTAGATAAGTGCTAATATAATAAGAATGCAATATTTGTAATGAATATCCATCATCAAATAATCAACCATGTAATTAAAGTATTCTACCAAGTATTCATAAAGATAGTAAAATAGTGATATGATTAATATGATGACAACAACACATGACACAATACCTAATTGATTCAAAGTGATCTAATATTTGGTTGAGTATGACACTAATATGGGAATTGATTAGTTACTAAATACATATGATATTTTTAGCATTTTTGTATATGACTTATTTGGTTATGTGTATATGACGTATGATATTCTTTGAATTACAATTTTGGAATTCTAATTTTTATACTAGAAGTGCGAGTAGAGTGTAGTCCATTAGATATTAACTTAGATAAGTTTTAATTTTTACCCACTAATCTCCAAGACATAGGGAAACCATTTACTTTTATATTCTACTAAATTTAGTATTAGTATAGTCTAATAATATATTTAGGAGATTTTGTGGTGAATAGTTTTGATAGTTCACAAATAGACTATGCATGTTCCTCTTAAATTAAATTTTCAATTATTGCATGTTAATAGTTAATTAATACTGCATGAATTTTTTTATATTCAATATATTTTTAGCATTATTATGTTTATTTTTAAATATACAATTTGTTTTTATTTTTGACTTTTCCTATAAGTTGAAACTAGTCTTATTGTAACAACTATACTTGCCTTATTTTGTCGTTAACTATTTTATGTAGAGGAGGAGGGAATTTTTTCAAAGATTTGTTTTTAAAATATATTTTTGATTTGATTTTGGTTAACAATATTTTAATATAGATACCTTCAAGCCTTAGATTCATTTTTTTGAAATATACAACAAATATTATCTCATCAATGTCAAAAAAATAAAAATTGATTTCTAGTAAATTTAGCAAATATTAAATGATCTTTAAGTTCATTTAGAAATTAGTATATATATGATTTTCAGTAGTTATGTAGAAACTAACATTTGGTAACTTTTCCTTGTATAATTCCAATTTCAACCTTTATTCCTACTAATAGAAATTCTCACATTCACAATCCAATCTCCTCGTCTCTTTAATTATTATAAAACATATGAATATATTAACACTTTGCTATATTTACATTTATGGAACTCGTAGACACTTTCCTTTTTCACCCATGTACTTCCTTATATACACACATTATTTAATTAAAACCTATCATTATATCATTATAAAATGTCACCTACCCCACATTTCATAAAATGAAATTTTACATCCTCATAAATTGCTATTTACCTATAAAAATTACAACCTCATAGCTAAGAAAGCTAGTTAATTTTACCATTGATTTAGAAGATTGATAAATATAGGCATCTATACATAAGGTATCACGCATATTTATATGTTTGGTTGTATATTTTTGGTTGAATATTTTCATTTTAGCACTTAATATCTATAACACCAAGAAAGTCAACGTTCCAAAACCACATTCATCCTTATAAATTTATCCGGAAAGTTGTGACAATTTTTTTTGTTTTAAACAGGTTGTTAGGTGCCAACCCAATAATACATTTAATTAATTCCTACCAAGAATTACTACATGACAAGGATAGACCAAGTCTAGTTTAAATAATTAAATATTCTTAATTCATTTCTAAGGTCAAATTAATTACAAACTACTAGGAAGGTGCCTTAAATTAATTAAATTGGTTAAATGTTTTTCCCCTCTTAGATTAACCTTTAACCCATATTTATTAAATCCTTGTCCATTGTTACCTTATTTCTCTTAAATTATTTTCCTTAAAGTCCTTTTAAATAATTACTAAAACATACTAGGAAATAAATAAATGAGTTAACAAACAAGCGTATTAAATGGCCCCATTCACCCATTTCGACATACATTAAGTTATTTAAACACCTATAATATTTATTCTTACCTAAAAATTTGTACGGTTTATCCTCAACCCTTTGATCAAATCAATTGTGGCCACTAGACCTTCGGGTTCCATACTAACCCTAACTATCCTTATGAAATCTTATAATACCTTTTTCATTGCCCTACCCTCCTCATTCGGTCACTTTTATTTTGTTTATTTTGTAGCTTGAAGAAATGGAAGTCATGGGAGAAAGAAAGGAAGAACTATGGAGGAATTCACAAAGTCAAGCTTAGTTTAGATTGGATTATGGATTTATTATTGCATTGTTTTCTATTAGTGGATTTTAGGAATTCTTCCCTAAATATTGACTGTTTACTTAGTTGTTTAGTTTTTTTACCCATTCTACTTGGGTAAAACGCCTTTCAATTTAATCCAATAGATTCCATACATTTAAAGGAAAATTTCAAGATTAGCATGTTTGAAACAATGAATTTATGTCATTATCGCTTGCTAGTTATTTCCTCTTCAAATTTGTAGGATTAAATTTTTAATTAAACCAAGTTTAAATTTGTACTCTAACAAAATTTGTGTTTTTCCACTTGTTAGTGATGAAACCACCGTCTAAAGTAGGCATACGTTTCTGAGACCACTACCCTACCCGAGTGACGATTCACAAACCCACGCCTTGCCTTGGCGGAGGTTCAAAGACCACCACTCTGCATAGGGTGGTGGTCCTCTTGTTAGAAAATAGAACCATCAATTCCATAAATTTTCCAAAAAAATTTACTAGAGTATTTTACGCTTATCCTATGTTGAATTTATGTTCCTAAAGCCTCCAATCAAGGGTTTAACCATATATTCATTCCATTTTTAAAATTACTACATTTAAAGATTTTATATTTCTATAGTAACAAGAAACACAATTACAAGATAATTTTCATTTTCTTCCAACAAAATTTATTTCGAGTTCAAAGTTAGGAATGAAGCTAAATCTACTCCTAATGTTATTGTTTTCTTTTTCATAACAAAATTTAATTTTTCCAACAAAACAACTCATTATAATTTGATACATCCTTCCATTTCAACTACAACTATTTATTCAAGGTAAGCACAAGCAAGATATTATACATTTAAGTCTTACTAAGAAAACATTCTCAAAGGTTTACATCTTCTAAGTTTTCCTTCATTCTTACAAAAATGTAACTTCCACAAATAATAATGAACTTCTTCTTCTTTGAGCATAGCTCATTTCTTACAATGTAAAGAGATTTCTTTCTACAATACATTACAACTTAATAAACCAAAATATACAATGCAAATTTTCTTTCAAATACAATACTACAAGTCTTCCACCTTAAGTGAAAATAAAAAGAAAGGTTTTCTAACAAAGAAGGATTTCTTGACTTTGAAAAAGCTCCAAGTTCCAATTTTTCAATAAAAGCTCCATCATTTTTCACTTGATCACAAAAAAATGGTGGAGAGGAAAAAATCTCCACCCAACCAATAATCCAATGAGGAGAAGAATTTATCCTTCTCATTGGCCCCCAATCCCCAACCAAAATGCAATAAAGGATGGATCTAACTCATGAAAACTAAAATATGCTTCAACATCACAACAAAAATTTCAAAACCATATAACACACATTCAACAAAAGATATAATCACAAGGAAGAATGCAACTTATAAAATACACAATGCTTGAAATGCAAAGCCAATGGAGTAAGGATCTATGGGGAGATCACTTATGCCTCCTAATTGGAATTCGGTGTGTTGGTGCTCAATTTAATCTCACCTGTTTGTTCAAAATTTCTTAGTCCACATGGTTTGAAGTATTCTCTATCTCCCTGTATAGATGCGTGAAATATTTCTCCTTCATTTGGTTGTCATTGTCAGTCCTTTCCTTGGGTCGTGGATCACATTGAGTCTTGGTTTTACTTACAGTCTTCATTTCCATGGGGAAAACTTTGTTGTTGGGTGTCTTCCACGAATGTGTCTCCTTTTTAAACCATATCCCAACATCCGAGGGTACGTGGTCTTTTCTAATTGGATGCGGCCTGACGGGTCTTTTTGGTGAAACTTATCACTTTTGTTACATTTGTAAAAAATGTCAAATTGGCCCCACGGCCCCGATAGTATCTAATTGGCTATTCAACAATATGAAGCGATAGGGAAAATTTCTTACTTTGACCCCGAAGAAGGACACGTGGCCATTATTCAAGCTAAAAGCAAGGAGGTGGGTCACTGAGGATTTTGAAGATTTTTTCATTTTTTTTAAAAAAGGGAAAAGTTATAAAATGATCTCGCAACTCATAGGGACAAATTAATGTCTCATGTTTGAGTTAGCATTGAAAATTCAAAATGAGGAGGTGGGTCAACAAAGAACTTTGGATTTTTTAAGATTTGTTTTGAAATGAGGAAAAATTATAAAAGTGAGTCGTGACTCACTGGGCTCACATTGAAATTTAGAAGTGGGATGCCGAGCATTTTAAATATTTTTGACACGCTTCAACTCAAATATTTTCCATATGGAGGGATTAGGATCATTTGAGGATCCTCTTTTAGGTCTTACCTTTACACTTGCACCAAGGAGACACGTGGAGGCTTCTATTGGCTCCTCTCTACACTTAGAATTGTCAAGCAACTTTCTTAATCCCGGGACATGTGTAGGGCTCGTGTACTGTTTGGGGACCTACCCCTAAAATTTAATTCTGAAAGAGCACCAAAGAGACACGTGGAGGTTTCCGCTAGATCTTCCCATACTAAGACTTTTTCAAGTGTCTAGATGTAAATTTTTTGGACCATAGACATGTGGCACCTTCCACTTGGCCTTAAACTCTTTCAACAACTTTGCGGGGTTGAAACATGTGGAGAATACGTGCTTTTCGGTGGTCTCCGCATTTTGGCACCATATCAAAAGTACATTGAAGAGACACATGGAGGATTTCGCTGGATCAAAATTTATACTAGGACTTGTTCAATGGTTGAGGAAAATTTCTTGGGCCCAAGGCATGTGGAGCGCTTGCACTCATTTGAGGTCCCGCCTTTAAACTTCATCTTTGAAGTTACGTCGAATAGACACATGGAAGCTTTCACCGGGCCATCCCATACTCCTAATTTTCAGAAATCTGTGAAAATCTCCATGGTTCTTAACATGTGGAGGGCCCTCATTCATTTGGGAACCTTCCTCCGGAATTCACTTTTGTAGTTGCGCCAAGGAGACACATAGAGTTTTTCGCTGGATTCTCTTTGCATCTCGGCCGACTAAGACTCATGAGAGGGTATGCGGTATAATCCATGTGAGGACACTCATTTCTGAGAGGTATGAATGCAAGTATCCATACGAGGGAACTCATTTCTCAAGGTGTATTCTTGAGGGTGAAAATTATTGCTTCTCATATCCAACTATATGGAGCCACTTGATAATTAATTACAAAGGGGATTTCTTGCATGACAAAATAAAATAATGATTAAGAAGATTGTCAAAAAATTATGATATAGCATCCTAGTCATAGTTGAGGGTCCGAGTAACGTGACATTTCATGATTTATCCACTTGGTAGCTTTTGGGTGTAAATTTGTTAAACATCACTTTCTGGAACAAACTTGTAACAAGAAAAAGATTCCTCAAATATTCTTCATTTTGGGGGGGAAATTTGGGATGTGTGAGCGAGTGAAATTGTAAGAATGAAATGAGAATACTCTTGCAAATGGTCGGTGGTTAATTTTTACGAAAAATTGAGGAAGCCCATTTTCCTGAGAGACCATTAGAGAAACTTGTTAATCTCTTGTGTTTTAGATTTGATCACGTCAAGATGGTTGCAAGTGTACAACCATCAAAAATCTCTGATATTGTTGAAGAAACTTTCCCCTACTGATAAATCTAATATATCTCGAATTAATCTCTATTTATTTTGCACAAAATTGTGTCTACTTTTATTTGAGAATGTATTCAAATGGTTTTGAGGTTCTTGTTGCAATATTATGTTAAAATCCCTCTAAATCACACAATATCTCTTCCATGTGATAGTAAAGTGGCATTTGAAATTTCATTATGAGAAGAGCCTTCCTCCGTCTCAAATAAAAATTTAAAATCACTTTACTTTCATTTTTTGATAAAGATTTTTATAAGTCTATGAGTGTATATTAGGCGTGATGAACAAAGGATCTTTAATGTTTAATTGAGTCTTTAACTCGAGCCTTCATGTTGAATTCTTAAGGATTGTGTGAAACCGTGCATATTTGGGCCTCCATTGATGCACACCTTCAGTTGAAGGAATATTTGTCCTATTCTAAAGCATTCTATGTGTTAATTTTCCAATTGTTGTCAAGGTTCTCAAAGATCTAGTGAAATTGACTTCATCTTGCTTAATTCCCTACCAAAAATTTCAAATAACCATGAATCCTACCTACAAGTACCCCGTTTGTGTTGTGTATCCACAAATGAATAAATTATACTATGAACATATACATAAACAAGTAGGTTTTAAGTGTCTTTAGTAACTCGAACCTTGTTCGAAAATATCTTCATTCTTTAGAAGTGATAATTCGTGAGAGTTAAATTTTGTTGTATTGATCATATTTTCTCAAGGTTCCCCGAAATTTTTTGGAAAGAAGAATCTCTTCATGTCCTTCACCAACAGAGATTAAAAATGGGTCCTCTCACCCCTGGTGGAAAGGCATGACCTAAAGTAGTAACAATAGATCAAATCCTTTTATATGGTGCAAGCCATTTCTCCAACACCCGATTGACAAAGAGCCAATTGGATCCCTTTCCCGACAATAAAATGACTTATAATTTGTATTTCTCTGAGTATCTTCTAAAATCATTGATGCTTCTCGAATTTGAAGGGAGAATCAATTTCGATACCAACACTAGAATGGCACTTTTGTCGGGGATTATTTGAACTCTGAGACCTATTTGTGTGGCAACAACACGTAATCTGTCATCGTTCTTTGGATCTATTTGTATGGAAAAAACACCAAAGTGGCACCATTGTCGTGGAATATTTTTACAAATGCGTACACATACCTACCCTGGTAATGTTTCTTGCATGATTCAAGTACAAATATGTTGATTAAATGTCATCCATTGAGAGATCTATAAGATTTGTGCAATATTACATGGTCATTGTGTAGTATTTCCAATATCTAGTGGTTATTGCATTAAATTTGCATCAAAAGTGATAAATTTGGGTAAAAGAGGTCATATCTCGTTAAGCTTTACATAAATTAAGCATTGATAGACACTTGGTAAGTAATTTATAGTGCATCTGCACAACTAAGGTGAAAATCCTTAGTGGCGACTCCATGTTGAATTGTTTTTTTAATGATTACGAGTGCCTTAACCTGTGTCCAGTGAGATCTATCATTAATATTTACAAATCTGGAAGGAAGAAGATATATCTTCACTAGGGACCCTACTAGAAAGTTATTTCTAGAACTAGGAAAAGAAAATTCAGAAGAAAAATAAGTCAGGAAAGTTGTTGGAGATCAAGAATAAAAAAAGGAGATATTAGTCCTGAAGGGTGATCAATCTGTGCCTAAATATTACCATACGTCTTCAAGTGATTTTCAAGAAGGTAATATTTATATAAATTTGAGTCCTCCAACTGGAGAGGGGCCATCATATGTATTTGAAAAGTGTGCTTCTCTGTTTTCCCCTATTTCTTCCAAGGTTGATAGTGTTTTCCAAGAAGCTATGTCATTAGAGAATATATATTTTAAAATCTATATTCCTGTGCTCCAAAGACCCCTCAATCCCTATCATTATGTTTCTTCTATAAATTCACCCCCTCAAGGAAATATGGCCCAACCTCCATCTAGACCTCCATTTTTTGTCAACACTTTTGGACCTATAGATTTCAAAAGTATGGATGGATATCCTAATATAGTGCCACAATATGTCGAAATAGGTTGCCAAAATTTCAAGGGAATAATGACATCACTAGTGAGCAACATTTAAAACTCTTTTTCAATATGATGGAAGATTTTGAAATTTATTTTGAAGATGTGTTTATAAAATTGTTTATTCATACTCTTGAGAAGGATGCACGTGATCGGTACAAGGATTTACTAGATAATTCAATAGATTCATGGACCAAGATGAAAAGTGCCTTTAGATTACAATATGGGGATAAGATAGATCATAAGTTCCTTTTATCTCGAACTTGAAAATATAAAGAAATATCTAAATGAATCTATCCATGATTCAATACTCGGTTCAATAAGACCTTGAATAGGCTTCCTATAATCCCGAGGTCAAGTGATGTTTCATGTTTGATAAAATATTCTCGATGCTTCTAATAGAAAGGTTTCTTATTACTTAAGAGGTAAGAACCCAGAACATTCAGAGCAGGATTTCACTATGGCCTTACAAATAGAAAATAACATAAAAGCATTTGGAAAGCCTCCTAAGAGGAAGGAGTTAAGTTGATCAATCCTAAAAATACTCAATCAAGTACGGTTTGTGGATCTGGAAGAATTTGTAAAAACTTTGGCTAGAGCAGTTAAAGAAATATCTTATAAACTAGTCGAGTAGAAAAATAGATAGGACAAAGTTCCCAAGTGGTCAACACAAGCCACACGGTCAAGAGAGATCTATAAATCATCCCAGATGTGATCATAGACCAGATGACAGAGAGAAAGGGCTCATGAGATTAGGAAATAAAAACCTCAACCTAGGTAGAATAGATTTGTTCCTGATCCTTTGAATGCAAGGGTTGCAAGTGTGGAGGAGGCCAATGTTATTGATTGGTGTCATAGGTGTTTATTACCACACTCCCCATGTGATGTAGATCAAGAAGTTGAGTAATTTGATGATGATGAGACATATGATGATGTGTGCATGATGGAATGGCATGCAAACTCATGGTAGGGGGAAACCTCAACTAAATTAATAAGTGCTAGAACTATTGACAACTTCTGGGATTATGTTCACCGGTTATTACCTCTTCCTCCTATTAATACTTTTTAAATTGATATGGTGAAAGCATTTGATCTACCTAATCATCATTTTGAATACTTAAGGGATTTAATGATTAAAAATTATGATGGAGGGATCCCTTCCGAAGAGGATAGGAAACTATTGATGAATGTAGTAGTTTCCCAGGAGAAATAATATAACACTAGAAGTAAGGTTTGCAGAGGGGGATGGCCACAAACCAAGCTAGAAGTTCTAGTTCTTACCAACATCCCAAAGGAAACCCATAAGAAAGATATATCTAACAAAGTCCTAATTACCCCAGATAAAGCCTGTACTCCTACCCATTCCTAGACTTTGAAAACTCCCATATTATCAGTTGAAGTTGTGAACCTCCCTTCTAACACTTCCTTACCCAAATATGTTCCTTGTGACATAGCCCAAATCTTGAGTCGATCAAGTTTACTATTCCCATTATTGAAGTACTTAGAGTCCCTAAACATGTGAAAAGGGCATTAAAATATTTGGGATTTAAGGAAGAAAAGATTACTCAGGGAAAGAGTGAAAAATATAAAGGTTCCTCCCATTATTGTAGAATCAAAAATACCATGGGTATTAGAGGAACCAGGAGAATCACTTGAGGTGTATTTGGGAACTTCTCTCGTTGAATCTCAACTTAATGTGGATCCTTTTTGCCACTTTGATTATTAAAGATAGTTTGGTACACAATTGCTTGTTTGATTAGGAGCCTGATGTAATGTAATGCCTCTTGAGGTCATGAATGAGTTAAATATCAAGGTAACAGAAGCTTATGGGAAATGTAATGCTATGGATTTAAGAGAAGTGCCGGTAGTTGATTTTTCAAGGGATTAGAAGTGTAACTAGAAGCTTATCCAGGAAAGTACTTAACCTTATTTTGGATTGTTCTACCGAATGGGGGATGTTAATATCCAGAAAATGGGCAGCTAGTTTGGGTGGAAGTGTGCAAATGGACATGTCTTATGCAACCATACCAATTGAGTGGAACCATGTGAAGTTGTACGGTGATAAGAAAATGTTATATCTCATTGAGGACCCTACCAATGCTTCTTATGAACTACTGTACATAGATGTTGTTGTTAAAAACTTTATGGGATATGCTAATTTTAAGGAGCATAAAATTGATGAGTGCAAGTATATTGAGCAGATTGGTTCTGCTTTTGCACTCTAATTTTTATGGGGTTTGTTCTAGATATGGAAAAGGCTCAAAAGATAAAGCTCGAAAATTATGGGTAGATAGCAACTTGGATAGAGAATAAAATCAAGCATATGTCCAGGTTGTTAAAGAAGTATCAAGACTTCTTGGCTTGGTCGTACTTAGAATGACAGGAACTTGAAACATTTCCTTAACTGATTTCTCATAATCAAGACATGTATCATTGTACAGTGTATAGTCATTTTTGTTCTATTTTCACATTTTTCTATTTCGGTTTGTCCTGGTCCTTGGTGACTAGGTTTTTGTTGGTTTCTCAATTCATTATTGGGGAATTAGTTATTGTTTTTCTTCTTTGCAAGCTTGTTCTAGACTCCGTTTCTAAATGGATTTTTTTGGCACATGGTTTGTTGTTCTTGTGGCACTCGCAGGGAGTTCCCATCCCCGAGTCGGAGCTGATGTTGGTGCTCAATTTAATCTCACCCTATTTGTTAAAAATTTCTTAGTCTACATGGTTTGAAGTATTCTCTGTCTCCCTATATGGATGCGTGAAAGATTTATCCTTCATTTGGTTGTCATTGTTAGTCCTTTCCTTGGGTTGTGGATCACATTGATTCTTGGTTTTACTTATAGCCCTCATTCCCACGAGGAAAACTTTGTTATTAGGCATCTTCCACGACCGTGTCTCCTTTATAAACCCTATCCCAACATCCGAGGATACATGGTATTTTCTAATTAGACATGGCCCGATAGGTCTTTTGGTGAAACTTGTCACTTTTGTTACATTTGTAAAAAATGTCAAATTGACCCCATAGCCCTGATAGTATCTCGATTGGCTATTTAACAATATGAAGCGGCAGGGGCAAATTTCCTACTTTGAACCTAAAGGACACATGGCCATTTTTTAAGCTAAAAGCCGGGGCGGTTCATCGAGAGGATTTTGAAGATTTTTTCCTTTTTGTGAAAATGGGGCAAAGTTATAAAATGATCCACAACTCCACAAGGGACAAATTAATGTCACATGTTTGAGTCAACATTGAAAATTCAAAGCATGGAGGTGGGGAGGCAGAGCACTTTGGAGTTTTTAAGATTTGTTTTGAAATGAGGAAAAAGTATAAAAGTGAGTCGCAACTCCACTCGGGCCCACATCAAAAGTTACAAGTGGGGAGGTGGGTCACCGGAGCATTTTGAAGATTTTTTACCAACTTTAACTCAAATATTTTCCATGTGGAGGGGCTGCACTCATTGAGGATCTGCTTTTGGGTCTTACCTTTATAGTTACACCAAGGAGACATGTGGAGGCTTCCACTGGATCCTCTCTATACTTAGAGTTCTCAAGCAATTTTCTTAGTCCCAGGACATGTGGAGGGCCCATGCTTGTTTGGGACCTTCCCTTGAACTTTACTTTTAAAAGAGCACCGAAGAGACAGGTGGAGGTTTCTGCTGGATCTTCCTATACTCATAATTTTTCAAATTTCTGATGGAACTTTGTTGGACCCTAGACATGTGGCACCTTCCGCTAGTCCTTAAACTCTTTCAACAAATTTTTTGGGATGAGACACATGGATAGTCCACACTTGTTTAGGGTCTCTAATTTTGGGCACCATATCAGAAGTATGTTCAAGAGACACGTGGAGGCTTCTGCTAGCTCCTAGTTATACTGGTACTTGTTTAATGGCTGAGGAAAATTTCTTGGGTCCAGGGCACGTGGAGAGCCCTGTGCTCGTTTGAGGCCGCGCCTCCAAAATTCATCTTTGAAGTTACACGAAAAAGACACATGGAAGCTTCCACTTGGCCTTCCCATACTATGACTTTTAATAAATCAATGCAACTTTCTATTTTTCTCGAACATGTGTAGGGCCAAGGTGCTCCTTTGAAAACTTGCCTCTATACTTTACCTTTGCCGCTGCGCCAAGAAGACACGTGGAGGTTTCCGCTGGCTCCTCTTTGCACCTGGATGACTTGGAATCATAGCGTATGTATGTGGTATAATCCATGCAAGGACACTCACTTCTGAGAGGCACGGATATATGTACGCATGTGAGGGCACTCATTTCTCAAGGTGTATTCTCGAGGGTGAAAAGGATTGCTTGTGAGATCTAGCCATATGGAACCACCTAAGAATTATTAAAAAGGGGATTTCTTGCACGACATAATAAAATAATGATTAAGAATATCATCAAAAATTATGATATGGCATCCCAATCATAGTTGAGGGTCTGAGAAATGTGATCATTTCATGATTTATCGACCTGGCACTTTTGGGTGTAAATTTGTTAAACATCACTTTCTGGAACAAACTTGTAACAAGAAAAGGATTCCTCAAATATTCTTCTTTTTGGGGAAATTTGGGATGAGTGAGTGAGTGAAATTATATAAATGTAATGAGAATACTCTTACAAATGGTCGGGGTTAATTTTTATGAGAAAATTTGAGAAAGCCCATCTTCCTGAGAGACCATCCGAGAAACCTATTAATCTCTTGTGTTTTAGATTTGATCATGTCAAGATGGTTGTAAGTGTACAGCCATTGACAAGCTCTAAGATTGTTCAAGAAACTTTCCCCTGTTGATAAATCTAATAGATCTCAAATTAATCTGTGTTGATCTTGGGAAAAATTGTGTCTGCTTTTATTTCAAAATGTATTCAAATGGTTTTGATGTTCCTGTTACAATCTTATGTTAAAATCTTTCTCTAATCACATAAGATCTCATCCATGTGATAGTATAGTGGCATTTGCAATTTCATTATGAGAAGAGCCTTCATCCTGTAATGAAAAAATATATATATAATCACTATAATGTCATTTTGTTGATAAAGATTGTTTGTAAGTGTATGAGTGTATCTTAGGCGTGACGAACTAGGGATTTTTAATGTTTAATTGAGTCTTTAACTCGAACCTTCATGTTGAATTCTTAAGGATTGTGTGAAACCGTGTAGATTTGGGCCTCCATTTATGCACACCTTCTAGTTGAAGGAATATTTTTGCTATTTTGAAGCATTATGTCCATTATTTTTCCAATTGTTGTAAAGGTTCTCAAATATCTCGGTGAAATTGACTTCATCTTGCTTAATTCCCCACCAAAAATTTAAAATACCAATGAATCCTAACTCAAGTACCCATGTTTGTGTTGTGCATCCACAAATGAATAAATTCTACTACGCCAAAATATACGTAAGTAAATAGGTTTTAAGTGTCTTTAGTAACCTGAACCTTGTTCAGAAAATATCTCCATTCTTTAGAAGTGACAACTCGTAAGAGTTATATTTTTGTGTATTGATCATATTTTCTCAATGTTCTCCTAAAATTGTACAAATAAGGATCTCTTCGTGTCCTTCACGAGCGGAGGTTACAAAATGGGTCCTCTCACCTTGGTTTAAAGCCACGACTTAAAGTAGTGAGGACAAATCAAATCCTTTTATATGGTGTTATCCATTTCTCCAACACTCGAGTGAGAAAGGGCCAAATGAATCCCTTACCCGACTACACAATGAATTATGATTTTTCTATCTCTGAGTATCTTGTTAAATCTGTGATGTTTCTCAACTTCCAAGGGAGAATAAATTTGGATACCAATAAGGTGCTCTCGTAGAGGCCTCCAATATGCATCTCAAACCCTTAACAACTCTTATGCCTCTCTCAAGATCCTCTTATGCCTCCCTTCAATCTCTTATGTCTCCTTAAGAGAATCAAGTAAGAAATGCAAGTATTTTCTTATCCATGATAAGGCACCCAACCCAAATCCCTACAAAACATCAAATAAAATATTATGCCTAACTACACATAAAATACCCATAGCCTTCTCCTACACCATACTTAGGCATAATACCCAATAACCCAACAAACATACTAAAAATTCAACAACACACAAATATACAAATATCGTAGAAAAAAATTAAAACAAGAGTGTAGTTCCTACCTTTCCATGGTAGAACTTGATTAATTGATCACCATGTTGACAATTTTTTCTCTTGTGGAAAAATGGGCAATTCAAAATTTCGTCACGATGAATAACACTTTGGTGAAGTGAACTTAATCTAGGGAGATTCTTTTAGTCCATCATTTTTTCGTTGGATTAATTAATGACTACATGAAATTGCAACTATGTGTGTTGTGACAAAACGTAACAGGTCACATAATATTTAATTTCATGATTATCTTCAGCAAAAGAACACAAAGCCCCAAAAAATAGATGTGTAGTTTTGATGAAGACTGAATTGTATAATACATGAAGGCTTAAGTTTTAGAGTAGCAATCATGACTGTATATTAAAGAAATCAGAGTTCATTACTGGATGTTATAGGTATTCTTTAATGTTATTTCCTTCATGATTGATATATTCAATTATATTACTGAGTTGTTTAGTTCATCATATAATCCATACAGAAAGCTGAAATTCGAAAGAAATACACAAATAAATTTTTCAATTCAATGCTTTATTCATAAGGAATGTCAAATGTTCCCACACAAGTCATGGGATATAACTGAAAAGTAAAGTACAACTACTGAAATAAGAGGTAAACATGCATGAAAGAGAAAATAAAGGATTATGAATGAACCCATCATTTCATTGGGGTTTCTCCTTTGGTTGATGCATCTTCATTAGTCAAACCATTGTACTGAAAATAAGAAAATATAAATCTATCGCTTAAGAGCTCAGGTTAATCCATATTCCTATAACATCCAAATTCATGCATATGGATATATTAACATTAGGAGGTATAAGTTACATGAGGGAAAAAGGCACAACTGATAAAACTACTATTTTGCAAAGAAGAGCATACATGAATCATTCACCCACAAAGAAGAAAGAGAAAAAATATGGAATAAAAGAGAGGCCAAAAAGCCTAATGTTTTCTAACCATTTTATCTAAATGTGTAGATACAAGTAAGAAGAAAGAAGTGATACATTTTGTAACTTGAATCAGAAAAGTACATTTATTTCATTTCAAACTAAAGGCTGAAGTTAACTGAATGAGATAAGATTACAATAGAACCGAATGGAAAAGGAAATCTAAGAAAATTTTGACAGGGCTTCACCATGTAAAATGGACATTTTACATCTTTCCATCATGTTATTTCAAACTAATACATGCTTGAAAGCTGTAGATAAATCAAATAGTAATACAAAAATAGATAATGCATGGTATGGTCAAAGATAACAGTTATCAGAATTCAGCTTCCAACAATAGGCCACAATTCAATAGATGAAGGATATAATTACCAGCTCAAAGAAAAGAAGTGTCACAGCTTATAACTTAAAGAAGAAAAGATTACAACTGAAAAGAAAGGACCAAATTAACATTTCCAGATAGTCTTTTACAAATTTCATCACGAAAGATTCAAAGAATGCTCAAGTAATGATCAAACATCAACTCAGAAATGGATTATAAACAAACAAGTTTTTTGAACATGGAAAAGAGCTCTCAGAAAGGAGTAGATTGATGTCAGCTATCGAAAACACAAGGTACATAAATGAGCATCTCATAGTACAGTTGAATCAAGATCAAGATGACCACTTCATATAACTAGTACAAGGTGCATGACAAGTATAGAAATAGATCAAGATGCTACATCATTACTATAGAGTACAAGTGCAACTACAAGTTATAAAGGAGCTACACCAAGAATAGTGAATAAAGAAGATGACATTTTCAGGTCATCAGTTGACAAATGATTCATCAAAGAAAAGAAAAGCAACATTTCTATCAGATGAATTAGTTTAGAAAGTTTCAGCAACTACAAGTAGGAGAATTAAAAGTATGCTACAGGAAGAATGGTCATTATCTATAGGAATGGAATCAAGCCTACCGAGAGATTTTGAAGGAACAAACAAGATAAATCATTATTTTGTTATATACTAAAATAAGGAGAAATATAATAGGTTGCTTTTGCCATATCACTATTACAATTCATGAAATAAATGTTTGTAGGAAGGTGCAACAGTTCACTATACTTGTAGAGTCCAATACAATACATAGGAATGAACGTCACCGCCATGAAGAATAGATCCAGAGACATATCTCAGAACTAGAGAGTGAAGAATTTCATTCATTTCTAACTAAGTAATGATTACATGCAGAGATTTCCTAAAAAGAAAAGAAAAGTACAGATCTTCATGAAGAAACATAACTGCAAGATGGGATGATTCTTCAAGTTGACCACTGCATACTATAGATGGAAAGAGAAAAGTCACAAGGTTCACACTGTAACCATCAATTGAATATGGGTTATGCAAACAATGGAATTTATTCTTGAACTTATCAACATTCATTATCAAATAAGGTTAGTATGTTTTTGAGGGTTGTTTGAGCTTTGATTCAATTCTCATTATATTCCAGTTGATATATTGTTGTGATAACTTTCCTACTCGCATCAATATATTAGTAGCCAATTCATTTGTAAGCAATATACTTGAACTCTATAAGAATGGTGACCAATGCAAAATAACAGAGTAAACAATGCATGATAGTAAGGATCAAAAGGTAAAATAAGTAAAGTTTGAAATATAGCTATACAAAAACCAGTACTTAGACAAGCTAAAGATTCAGGAATATAAGATTGATCAAGTATGAAACCCTCAAATCGATCTTATTGAAAAATGGAATCAACCCAACAAAGATTGAATGGAGAATAGAATAGACTGAGTTTGAATCAGAACAAAAAAAATACCAGGGGATTTAAAGATTACCCATGCGAAGGAGATCTAAGGTTACTAAAAGAGCTCAAGCAACCAAGCACTGATTAATAAAATGGCTTAATTTATAAGGCCATTTGTAGACACATATAATATTCTTACACTTATCATTTCATCCAATTCAACCAATTGTACGACACTTCGTTAATTAACCCTTCTTCACCCCACTTTTGAATGCCCATTTACGACACCTTGTTATTCATATTCCTCCTATAATCACCTTATTTGGCTAAAATATCTCTTATTAGCGAGACATTCTTCCTTTCTACCATTAAGAACTTCCCTAGTTCTTTTTACACCACTTCTATTGGCTCCATAGGCTATCTATCACCACAATTGGTTATCTAGGCCACTTCCAACTCTCAATAAGTCTCTAATCACTTGCTAATCATGTTTAACTAGCCTAAACCCTAGTTAACTAGCCTAAACCAAGATTAACTAAACCTAAATCATGTTTATCCTAATCTAATCTAAAATTGATTTTTGAGCTTTAGTCCCACATGCACCCAAATTTCAACATCCTCTCATTTGGAAATCTATAAATATAAGGGTAACCCTCCCTTTCAAACTTACAACTTCACTCATAAGTCCTTCTCTCTCCCATTTGGAGATATTGGCATTAGACCTCATTTGCATTAGCCAAGCTAATAGGCATTTGATGTTGGCTATCCTCCATTGCTGAAGCTCCTCCATCTTGCACCCATAACTTCATAGTAGGTTAGTAGAAGGGTATCTAACTTGGCGTTGTAGCCATTTTAGATAGACCTCTTCAACTCCATTGAAAAAAAAAAACAAATCTAATTTGATTTCTCATAGGTTTAACTAGGTTTAATTTATGTTTTAAGTAATCATAGATTAGTTAGAGATAAAATGAAAATGTTTTAGTTTAATTCATTATTGTAGAAATTATCTTGTTTAGCACTCATCTTGATATTTATCATAGGTTTAGTTAGATCATGGAGCTACTTACTTAGTTTCTTGTTTATTAACATAGCTAATATTATCATGAATACATTTGGCACACCCAATGGGACACTTTATCCATCCTCCATTAATGGAGTCACTTTGAAGCTTTTCATTTTAGTTTTTAATTGTTTCTTAGTTTGAACTTTTCTAGGATAGTTTCAAGCTTTTTAGATTAGTTTTTCAAAGTTTTTAGATTAGTTCAAGTTTTTGATTTCACTAATCTTTTTGTATTAATGGCTAAATATCAGGTTTCTTAACTAGTTTAGCTAGGATTGTCTTGCTTTTGTGCTCTTTGCAGGATCGAAGGAGGTAAAGTGCTGCCGAAATTGAACCAAATTGATGAAATTTTGATGTTTTTTAAGTTTTTTTTAAAATCCCGTGTTTTTAGCCACCTACAGGCGGGTGTGTGCATACACCTTTTTGTCAGTGTAGGCACCACTGACTTTCATTTTTTGACAGAGGTGTGTAGGTACCGAAAATCATGGGCGTGTGCCTAAAACCACGTGCAGGTGCCCAATAACATTTGTAGGAACCTTAAACCGGGTGCACACACCCAAACCATGGCACACACACATTCAAAACTGTTACTTTTTTAGCAGAGGTACACAGGCACCTTTTCTCTGGCTCAAGTGCACAAATCCTAGTGCAGGCACACAAATACTAGCACATGCGTCATTAGCAATCTTCTGGAGGCCATAACATTTTCTCCCAAGCTTGAAACGACACCATTTGTGTTGCGTTGGAAAGGTATTGAAGATAAATAAATAATGGAATCATAAAATTAGGATTTTGAGTTATCAAAAATTTAAGATTTACATTATTAGGTAACTAGTCATTTTGTAATGTATCTTAAAACTTGAATTTTTTTTTTCTTGGCTATTATAACACTTTGAAAGGTTTTGTGACACTAATTAGTTGTTTGCAGGGTTATTTTGGTCTTGTTTTGGACTAACTTAGTTAATTTTTTCATTTCTTAATTGATATAAGTTTTTCAAATTGTGCATGCTCTTCCCTTGCACCTTCTAGGCGATCTTGGGAACCAAAAACACTTTCAAAAACCTCTTATTTCTTTCAAAAACACTTACTTTACACTTCCTAATGGATGAAAATTTCAAAAATGGTTAACATGAACTCAAAATTTTGCAAAAACACTTAATGTATTTTCTATAAACTTGTTTTAGTTGAGTTTTCATTTTGTGTATGCTCTTCCTTCACACTGTTTGGTGATCTTAGGAATGAAAACCAAGACAAAAATCTCTTTTGATATCATTATATTTTGTGGAAAATTACTAATCTTGGTATGTAGGACAAAAATCACATGTCAAAGAAAGGAGGAACTAAGACAAAACAAAACCTTCTAATATGTGTTTTCATACAGGTTGCCAAATGGTCTGCTACTTAAAACCACATTTAAGATAAAGAAAGATAAAAAAATACATCACATGACATTGCAAGTTTCGGAAAAGGGTACATCCCTATCCGCTTAATTGAACATAACCTCTTTGGCATAACACCTTAAGCTACAACAATGGGGGTGGTTCCAGGAACCCTAAAGTAATCCACCGTTGTGTAACATTGTGGATGAAATGGGAAGTGCTTTGTTTACCGACTTGATTATTTTTGCATGTGAGTTAGCATTACCGGTTGTTCGTATGGTGACCCCAAGGAGAGTACACATGGATGAATTTATTTCCCACTATGCTTGAAGGGGGTAAAGTAAAGCTCAAATACTCCAAAATTAGTCATTACAATTTTTTGGTTAAATCAAGCTCGCTTAAGATAGCATTGTGACACCTAGTTTAGAGATCTTATTAAGGAATTCATTCCATTAAGGAGCCCACTTTACTAGTCCATTATCACGTCTTTTCCATCATGAAGTGATAACTTGTTTGGATTAAAAGCCTTATTTTTCGAACATGGTAACAAATCCATTTGAGTTATATCTAAGTGTATCTCATCACGAAGTTTACAACGTGGTACTCATCTTGGTTTCTTTATTGCCTTCGGACGAGGTGAAACTCTACCTAAGTAATGCTTAGTTTATTTCCATATTTTTATCTACACCTTTGTATTCTTGCTACCCATTTGGGAAAAGAGAAGGCATCTTTCGGGAGTGTTTTCATAGATCATGTTCTCCACCTTTTTGTCTGTTTATGCTCATCCATGTTTGCGGCTTAGTTGTTAAACATCTAAAGTGCATGGATGCGTTCTCATATATTTTATGGCCACTTGATCGTGATTTCAATATCATCATCATAGTTAGGATTGATTCATCATTTGATCCCCCTTTGATGTTTTACCTTGTTCCTATTGTCTCGACACAATTAAGATACTTAAGTCATATTTTTCGTAAACGTGATCTAAGTATCCACATTGTGGCGTTATGTAGCCCACATTTTAGTACATCATTAGTACACTTTGACTTGGTTTGATTTCAAACATTATCCCAAATCTTGAAATTTGTCGCTTTTTTTTTTCCTCATTTGAATACCACTTTCACTCTAATATCTTGCTTCTCCGTGAAGATTGAAATACATGTCCAATTTGCGTGGTTATGTGGCTTACATTTGTAAACCTCGTCCTTTTAAAAAAAAAATCCATGTTGGTTATTGAACGCATCATAGTATCCTTTGATTGGGAGTCATGTCTACCTGTGTTAATATTTATGCCTAGTTCATTTTGAGCTTAATGTAAGTATTGACATTGTGTTGATCATCTTGGAATCAAACTATCACTTTGTATGCGCATTTGTATATGGTGTATTTCCTTTTTGATTGGATTTGTGTTTCACACTCGCATGATTGTTCCTTGTGATTATTCATCTAGACAACTTATTTTCTAGGACAATCCCTTTTTATCTCATTGAGATTACATCATCACAATGTCTATTTTCATTAAACCCTCTTCTTAAAATCATGCACGCATCTCCATACTTATGAAATCTATAATTGATTTTTGTTATGCTACTTGTAATTAACATGTCACTTCCTTCCCTTTAAAGGATTTCCATTACACTATCTAGGTCTATACATTTGTTCTTAAAGCAATTCCAACCATGATTGATTATCATGTGGTTCCTCACACTTATAACAATAGAGAACCTAGGTTTAGGAATTCACATCAAAAGATACCCATTACAACTAAGCATTGTTTGGTTCTTCATGCTAGAGGGCCCATTCAGGTACCATGTTCCCCACCTTCAGCTCATATTCGGTGGTATGGTTTGGATGCTTCTTATATAAATTATTATTCAAGTTCCCCCACTCTTCTTATAATTCAGTTCCAAACTACCATGCATATTCCCACTCTTCTTCTAATGATTCAGATCCCAACTATTGTTCAGATACTCCTGGATCAAATATTGAATCACTGTCCTCCCTTCCTTTGCAGGACCTTTATTCCAACTCACATCAATGACGTAGGCCTCCTTTAAAGACTCATGTGACTCATAGTTCCATCGGTCGAACATCTAATTTGGGTCTTGAGACACGTCCTCCCTTTCTTCACAGGAACTCCTTCATCAGTCATCTCAACAACCTCTTCCTCCATCCAAGAGTTCCACGACTCATATTCCCTTTAGTCAATCATTCAATTCGACTCCTACGTCGCAACTTAATGGATGGCTATGTGATTCTATTTTCTCTCCCACATTAGATCTTCTTTTAGAAAAATGATCTAAGTCCAAATCTAATTCATCCATTCATGAGACACTGCCACCAATCCTACGTTATCTCTTGAGTCATCTTTTGCTCAGTCCAACTCACATGCCTCTTCGACCCTTGAGCCCTTTTAACAATTTCGTAGAATTTCCTTAATCATGTTCTAGATATCAATGTATGTAACCACATCGAACCAATACAAGAAATCCATGTGCTAAGATATCTTTTCAAAGCACTATCAAAATTCTTTGTGGGATTTATAAGGTCAAGCCTTTCCTAGTCTACATCATCAACAATCTTGATCTTCTTTTGTGAATCAATCTTCCCCTCTTGTCAAACTCATTTCTTCTAGTCAACCTCCTATGGCCAAAGAACAACAACCTCTACTGATTGATTTCTCTCATAATGAAGGAAAATTATACTACACAATGATATCGCTTTAGAGGATTGAAAACAAGGGTTATTTCTAGAACTCGATGCGTTCGTGTATTGGGAAAATAATTTGATTCCTTTTATCAAAGCGTAGAGGAAAATCCTAAGGTCATGAAACTTGATTCTTCTTCTATTATTCCATCTTCACCTTCTTCTGAGCATGATGAGATTTCAGGGTCTAGCATTGATCCTTGGCCTATCTTCTCATTTCTAAATCATTCATTATCTATCACCATTCCTCAATCAAAGTATCTCCTTAGGTCACCACCGAGTAGCCCATCGTATTCTTCTATCCTTGGGCAACATCCTAGTAGCCCTCCATTTTCTCGCTTGTGAGTCACCTCTTGATAGCCCATTACCTTCTATTCTTGGGCCGCATGCTAGTATCCCTTCATCTCCTTATATCTAAGGGACCCTCCCAGTAGTCCCTCCTCATCTATATTTGGTCCATGTCCTCCTAGCCAATATATTCCATCTTAGGGCCATATCTTGCTACCCCTTCATCATCTTCTATTAGTGGCTCAACTCCTAGTAGCCCATCCTCTTAATTCTTGGACCATATCATTTTCATCACCACATATTTCTTCTATCAATGGTCATGGAAAGCACATGGTCATTTCTCACATGAGTTCTAAACATCCACATTCACTTTCGTCTCCTTCTTAGGATCAGACAAGTCACACATTATCTTATAAGAAACCCAAACAATTTCTTAATCAAGCTCAGGTAAACACTCCTAAGAGCTCCAAACCTCCTAGCAACTCAAGCGATATTAAGGTTAAAAATCAAGTGCGATTCAAGAACGCACATCAACGCAACCATCAAGTATGGCACAAAGTGCATAAACCTCTAGATGGGGAATTCAATCTCCCACATACAAAATCCATGTTTCAGGATAAATCGTAGTAATTTGTTGAGTTTGAGCTCACCAAATCATCGAGATCGGGATAACATGACTCTTGATAAACAAATGTACCTATTTTATCTTATCAAGGAATTCCTAGACATTTTTGTTGGATCTTATCACACAGTGTAACTTTGTTGGTCCCAACTTTCCAAAAACTATCAAAAATATAAAAATCAAAAGCAATTCCAAAATACAAAAATCAAAGGTACAAATATCAAACATTAATATCAGGTATTACGTACAGATGGATGTTTCTTTCTTCCCTTTCTTATCATTCCTCTACAAGGAATATTCCATTTCCATCCCTTCGATGATGTTTTGGTTAGCCTTTTTGCACGCGTTTTTTGACATTTATCTCTATGGTATTTGTTTGACCTTGGTATTTTATTACCTTGGTAAATTAAAGAACAAATGACCCCTTAGATATCCTATCACATTCAACATCTAATAAACTTGTTGCAAAACATTTTTGAACATATTTTTTGACACTATCCAATGTTGTCATCACAATAACTTCCACATCCTTCCATCAATCCATCAATGGTTCTTAATTCCTTATAAAACAAGAGAGCTGAAATAAGTTTTTCGAAATAAAAAAAATCAAAATCAATAAAAAATCAAGATCTCAAGGCTACAAAGCAAAATAAAATTGATATATTAATCTTTCTTGGGGTATTTTCAATAAAATATATTGGGGCTATGGACGCCTTACGCGATAGAGAAATGTTGCGATTAGAATCAAATACATTTTCGTCAGGGGCTATGGACTCTGGTCTGGTAGTTAAGTAATGGATGACTATCCTTCAACCATCCATTAAAAAATTGCCTATCGAATCCAGTATCATTCCTACAGATTGGCTAGGGTGTCTTCACTTGCTTGTCTATTAAATATTCCCTTCAAGAGGAAATAAATTCCATGTGTGCACACTATATCTCTATGAGTAGGCATGATTAGTATGTTACCAAGTGTCTTTTTCAGACCTTGTTCGGACTCTTACTTTAGTCCTTATCTCATCTCACGATTTGTACCTTTTGCTAATCACTTCTTCATCGCAAGACTTATAAGATACATGCATATCATTCACATCGTTCTTCTAATTTGTTCCAAACATACATTTTTATAAGATTACTAATTTTCCATGTTTGTGGATAATTTTGTCCCTATTTACAAAAAACAAAATCTCTTCTCCTTCCTTTCTATCATGTACTTTTAGGCCAACATACTGCTGTGGGAATCCTTCCTTCTTCCCAACACTTCATTGGTTTATGTTCATCATCATGTTGAACTTATTCATATAGGCCTTGGGTCTCGCTTCTACACATGAAGATTTTTCCTTTGAATACTCCCACTTACTCGCTAGGACATTTTTACATCTTCATATTTCTCGTACGTATGGAATTATGCCCTTGTACATCCCATATATTGCTAGGGGGCATCCACACTTTCTCATCTTCCCCGTACATAGCTTCAAAAACTTTAAAAAATAAAAAAAACTCAAATATGTTACAAAAGTAAGAAGCATTCAAATATATTTCAAGAAACATCAAAAACAATATAAATCATCCTAAAAATTTTGGTCTTTGGTTCTCACCTTTCATGTGCGTGACTCACGAGAACATCTTGATCTACCTCCAAAGAATAAAAGCTAGGTTGCTTACTTCATTTTTACTCGGGGCACAATGAGTTGTCCGGTAATGTGTCATAGTGCACATTGCTTTTCATCGACTAAAGTGTCATCCATTATTCCCCTTCCATGTATCCTTTCTTGGGGAACCATCGTCAACCCTTGTCATTAACTCGAATAGGTTAAAACTAGAGCTCGATAACAAAAACATTACATTATGTTTATCTCATAGGTTAGCTTTTTTAATTTATCGTATTGGATTGCATTGTGTATGTTACATGGAGTTAGGCATATTTTACTTTCTTGTATTACATTGCATTTTTTATGTTGCATGGAATTGGTGTTTTTAGCAATACACATTTGTTCATATATGATTTTTCATGTCATACTACACTTTTGTTCATTCTTTTTAATAAGGACCGATGATGAAGACCATTAGCAATATGATGAAAAATAAAGTTGTTTAAAAGGAAATGGATGGATTTTAGCTCATTCCCTCTTCTTCATACTCATTTTTATTCTATATCCCATTTCTTCTTCACACTATTCTTTCTTTTGTTCTCTTTACTGTCATCTTTTCAATCATCGATCAAGTTCTTCTATCACCCCATTAACAATTGAGGGCATCCTTCCTTCTATTCATTTTTCTTCTATTCCTTAAAAACATTTCTACTTGTTTATGCTTGTCTACTTTCTTTGAAGTGATGTAACTTACGCCACCTCAAAGAGGGGAAAATGTAGACACCTATAATATGCTTACACTTAGCATTTCATCCAATTCAACTAATTGACGACACTTCGTTAATAAACCCTTTTTGACCCCACTCTCGGATTCCCATTTATGACAACTTCTTAGTCGTATTCCTCCTGTAATCAGCTTATTTGGCTAAAATATATCTTATTAGCTAAACATTCTTCCTTTCTACCATTCAAAACTTCCCTAGTTGTCTCTAGATGACTTCTATTGGCTTTGCAGGCTATCTATTAGTCGAATTGGTTATCGAGACCCCTCCTAACTCTCAATGAGTCTCTAATCACTTGCTAATAAAGTTTAACTTTCCTAAACCCTAGTTAACTAGCCTAAACCATGTTTATCCTAATCTAATCTAAAAGTGATTTTTGAGATTTAGTCCCACATGCACCCAAAGTTCAACATCCTCTCATTTGGAAATCTATAAATAGAAGGGTCACCCCTCCCTTTCAAACTTACAACTTCACTCATAAGTCCTTCTCTCTCCCATTTGGAGATATTGGCATTATACCTCATTTGCATTAGCCAAGCTAATAGGCATTTGATGTTGGCTATCCTCCATTGTTGAAGCTCCTCCATCTTGCATCCATAACTTCATAGTAGGTTAGTAGGAGGGTATCTAACCTAGCCTTGTATCGATTTTAAAGAGACCTCTTCACCTCCATTGAAGCAAAAACAAATCTAATTTGATTTCTCATAGGTTTAACTAGGTTCAATTTATGTTTTAAGTAATCATAGAGTAGTTAGAGATAAAATGACAATGTTTTAGTTTAATTCATTATTGTAGAAATTATATTTTTAGCACTCATCTTGATGTTTATGATAGGTTTAGTTAGATCATGGAGCTACTTAGTTAGTTTCTTGTTTATTAACACCATTATAAGACAATCATTTTTATAGGAAGGAAGAGCATAAGATTTACTCGTTTTAACCGAATGCACCAAAAACCTTGGAAATTCGACGAAAGAGAAATGAAATATTTGATATCCATAAGTTGTTTTTGTTATAAAATGCTCTTAGAAAGTTTGCAGGACAAAGAATTACTCAACAAACATAGAAGTTCAAATATTTTTCGAAATAGTGTTAAGTAGAAGAAAGAAAGGAAGAAATAAGGACGAAATGCGAGATATATTCTAAAATGATTCAATAGTAATGTTCCTAAATTTTTCAAATAGACCTTTTCTTAGAATATACTTTTAAGAAAAGATTTCTCATTATTATTGCTCAACTTAAATAACACATCACAGACATCCAAAACATCTCAAGTGATTATCTAGGTAAAAATACTAGAGTTCAAAAAATCTCAGTGACGTTGACCACCACTCAAGAATTTTGTGCAGAGCTTAGAAGAATAGAAATGAAAGAAATTGCAAGTTTTAAGCTCATAGAGCTTCATAAAGCGATGGGTTGCATGTGTAGTGCCCTAAAAGATACATTACTTCTTCGAAAACAAATTTATCTCGAAGGCTACAACAATGATGGTAAACATTGACCAAATCTCACTCAGAAGCTCTAAATAATCAAAATAATAACTTAGAGCTCAAAATAATCAAAATGGTGTCCATAAACCATTAAGAGAGTTCAAAGGCCGAGCTCGATAGAGAAACAACCAAGAAATATAGATGCAATACCAAACTATAGTGAGAGCCAAGCTCGAAGATCATGACAATAGTGATAAACCCCACGAGCACCTTGCTCAAAGAACTTAGACAGAGTGGAAAAAAATAGGAAACTATTTTCATAGGACGATCGAACCCACAAAGCTCAATAATGGCGTCATGAGAAAAAATTTCCTGAGCTTCACACGTAAATCAGAAATCCGAATGGAGTGATCATTAAGGTCGAATGACCTTTACCGTCGAGCTCAAGTGTTGGGTTAGTTCAAACTCAACCATGATTAAAACATCGACGATCGACATTCCAGGGCTCAAGGATCAACTTCTCCAGATCAATCTCTAGAATCAAAGTAAACTACCTGGGTTCCATATGCCATCGACCACATTCAATGTAAGCCAAAACCCTAACCATAGGTCTAAAATTGACGGTTTGTGATAAAACAGTATAGAAATCAATGGCCCAAGATCATCACTAAATTTCAAAGCAATCTCAACCCAAGTTAAAATGCCACCGACAAAGTGTATGAAGGGTGATTCATCATGGAGAGCGGGCCAGCCCCACGTTAAAAAAAAATCATTTCATATTGACTTTCGAATGTATTAGCCATAGTCTATGTCCCAAATGATCAAAGGGTGCTAGCCAATCATACCAAACAATGATCACCAAAAATGGTAAAGTCTAAAACTAGACTCTTCAAAATGGAAAATCCGACAAGAAATTGCAAGGCAGTGATAATCAAAAGGTGGTAGATTATAAAGTATGCCATGTGTGTATACAAGGGGGCAAAAATCTAAAACCATGGTGATGTGCTAAGTCCACAAAGTGGCCAAACCCAACGAAGACAAGTGCTCACAACCACAGGTGGTCCCCACTATTGGAAGAGTTGTAGATGAATTACAATATGTTATTCATGTGACCACTAGAAGACAAGGAATGTCAACATAAGAACCTGAGCTTGGAGATGGCCCCCATCAAATGGATATTTGGATGTATTATTATTGCAAGTATTACAAATAATGTAATTAATTTTTCTCACTCATAGGGAGATGATTTCATGCATGCCTTCACAAAAGGACAAAACAAACAAGAAGACAAATTGTATGTACATGGAAGAAAATTTTCTCAGCAAGCGAGATTTATTATTGGCAAATTATTCACCCATTGTTTTCTTAAAATAGAATAGTCAACTGCATTATGACTGAGATGTAACCCAAGGTGATTAATGCCTCTTTGTATTAACATTTTATTTTATTCCTTTATTTATTAAATAAAGGATACAAATAGAATGCATGGGCGAGTACAACCTTATTCTATTTTTAGCAAGGGTGAGTGAATTAATTTTGCTATATATTTTGTTCCTTATGAAAGCACAAGAGGATGACTTTTAGATATAGGAGTGCTAAGGCATTTTCTACCAGTTTTTCACTTTGAATGTAAAGTATTTTCTGCCTTTCCAATTATTTGCAGTCTTTTGTATGTTTCCATTAATCTTGTGAGTGTTGAATTCCTTGATTAATCATATTACCCTATTGCAAATTTAGTAATTTCTGCATGATGTTAATGTATGTGTAATTTAGAAGTATTGTTGTGATTTTATCCCTCAATACATCAAAGTGTTTACTGTAATTATCTTTAGAAAAATGTTTCCATGTGCATCAAAAATTCATTCCATTTTAATTATGCATGTACTCAATCAAATACCTCATACAAGTTTGGAGTATCACCTCAATTTAATTTCATTTTTTACAGCATGTTTTACCCTTAAGCCCTAGAAAATTAGTTTAGGATACATCAATAAAGAACCAACCTTGATACCAAAGACTCACCTCAAAATAGTTATACCCACAGGACTTGAGTTGTTTCCATTGTATCTACGAAAGAGGGAGATAAAATTTACAATATTAGAACACCTACAACCATCTCTCTACAGGGTGCACTTTCAAGAGATAACACATCCTCCAAACTCATTAAAGCTCAATCCAACTCCAAAAAGCTCCAAAACTCAACAAGCACTACAAAACTCTCCAAATCCAAAAATACAAGAGCACAAATGAAATGAAGTAACCCCCAAACAAATAATTAAACTTGCAAATATACAAAAAGGAGAGAGGAGGGTGAGGTGGCTCTATGTGGGATTCCACATAACTTATCCTCAACTCCACATCACAAGATCATCGGTAACTAGAATTCCTTCTGAGTTTATTTCTTTACCTTTGAATTCTATAAGAAGGAGAAGAGTTGGTAATACTTTACCTTATAATAGGCCTGGTTTTGATAACCCTCATAATATTCCTTCACCATGTATCAATTTCTTTATTCGATTCCAATTTTTCAAATGGATATTCAACCACCTAGGAATTTGATGACGTTTACTAATAACATCCCATTAGTAATCCTATTTTATCATGACATCCCTAATACGCCATGAAAAGATTTCCATGATTCACGGTGAAAATCGGGTTACACCTACATAGCACATTAAATATGTTGCGAGTCTTATGTGAAGTAAATTTTCATGGGTGGTTTATTAACCCATGGGTAATGGGTAACCGTTATGGGCTGTTTTTGGGCCCATGGTTTTTTTGGTACCCATTGTTTTGATACCCAAGGTTTTCACCCATGGTTTTGATACCCACGGTTTTGTATCAAATCGCTTAAGCAATTGTCTATTTATATGGTCTTATACATATAATACATAGACAAGAAAATGTATTGCGATGTCTTTTGAATTCGGGTGTGAATTATATAGAGTTTATAGAGCATAACTCTAAACAGATCTGGTATTGTATTGAGAGAGTGGAGGCTTGTAATAAAATATGAGTAAGTAATTCTTGGTGGATGTAGCCCAAATTGGGTGAACCACATTAAATCTCATCTCTCGTGTTGTGTTATTTATTCTACATATTAGTTTCTACCATTGCGATTATGTAAGGGATTATTCCGCATATTTTATCTCTCAATTCTTAACATAACAGACCTTATTAGGCTCCTTATCAACAAAACCAACAAAATAGGTAGCCTTACTAGTAGAATAAAAATTATAGGAAACCTTATCAACAAAGGCAGTTTGACCCAAAGGATCCTAGTTCATCTAATGCTTTAGTTCTAGTTAATATGGCTACGAAAGAGTGGTGTCAACCTTGTAATCAACCTCATTCAGCTACAAGTTGCCCAAATGTTTTTCTGAACATAATTCTTATTGCACAACCTCAATCTGAGACATTATTCATGCCTCAAATGGAGGGTGGGTAGTAAGATACTCAGGTTTAGAAGGCACCTGAACAAAACTTAGTCAATTTTAGTGAGGATGATTTCATTGCAGTTACTACTAGGGCTCGAAAAAATCTGCAGAAAGTAAAAAACAACAAAATAGGCCTATTCCACCCATTGTCACTAACAAAACAACAACTATAGGCTGAAAATCAGCTAACAGTGTTGTTCCTCAAAAAATAGTAGGTATGTTAGCTAGTAAAGAGCAGCAAAAATAGTTACAACCTGATCCAAGAAGGTTATTTATACCTCAGATATCAAAAGAAGCTGAATCATAATTGGTTTTTGCCAAAGCCTATGTTGAAACAAAGAGAATATGTCTCTAAAAATCTTTCTTCTTTTAACATTGTTGATGTAATGAAAAGAACAATGTTAACATCTCAATGTAGGACGTTGTATGTATTCCAGACAAAATTATTTACTTTCTCATGAACTTGTTAACCTACATATTTCTTCTAAAACAACATAAAAGGAAATCCGAAAAGCGAGGCGTGGTCCTTGGAATAATGCAACAAGACCACATCAAGTTTGCATTATGAGCCTACAAAAAAAAATGTTTTGCATCTTGGTAGAACTACAACTAATACAGGTTGGTGTCATAAGAAATCTAGAGGTAACATTGCATGCTTTTCCAAATGTTTCCATTCTGCAAGATATTATTGTTGTTTTACCTACTTACTTTGCTATATGTTTATCAAGAGATTTCACAACAAAAAGAGGAGGCTATCTCTCTTCAAATTGGTATTTCTTGTTTTTCAATACACGTTATGGGACCAAGGTTACTATCAATTTAGAATCGTTACCCAGATTTCACATTCAGCTTCATGCTTCTAATGCATTAGCTAATTATGTATCCTTAGAACATTCTGATTTTGATAATATAGCTCATATTTCAACATTGGATGGTGTTTCTAACCTGTTTATGGATGAAAAAACACATGAAGAACATGCTCATGATCCTTTTAAAGAATTTGAAGAACATCTGTTTGGTGTGTATTGTTTGCATGAAGAAAACACACCAATTACCTTGCTATCCAAAATAGAAAAGGTGATAGAAGGGATTTGGAAGCTTCATTTCGATGGAACTAAGAACAAGAAATGACAAGGATCATGTTTGATGCTCACTTCCCCAACAAATGAAAGGTATTTCTCAGCTTTGAGTCTCCAATTTTCATGCACTTGTAACGTAGCTGAATACGAAGCATTAATTCATGGCTTACTTTGGGCCAAAAAGAGAGGTATTAGCATGCTAGAATTTTTTTGGTGATTCTGAGTTGGTTATCAATCAAGTAAGAAATTTTAATGTTTGTAAGAATCCATTAATGAAGTCTTACTGACATAGAATTTTAGACTTAATTGAATATTCGGAGCTATTATCATCCAGTCCATTCATAGAACATAAAATAAGCATGCAGATAGGCTTACAAAAATTGCTGCAAGTTTTGAAGTGCTGGAACAGTTTGAGAATAACAAATTTCAACCTAATATTAAGCTAATTTTCAGGCCTTCTATACCTGATAATGATTTGAATTGGATGGTTTTTGAAAATGATGATCAAATTTACAGGTTTTTATAGTAAAAAGCTAAATTTTCTGTAGTAAATCAGGATAAATTACAACACTTATATGGTGAATAGATTGTTCAATTAAAGACAAATAAGCTACCTCGAGGTCTAGTCACATTAGAAGACATCTTTAGCACTAATGATCAGTGAAGAAAAGAAAAAACTAAGATGTCAACACATGCTGATAATTATGAGGAGATATCAGTTGATGAATGAAAAAAATTGTTTCTCGGAAAGGTATGGTCCTTGGCTGAAAATAATTCATTTATTAATCTTTGCAAAGAATTTAAAGATTTTTTCGCTTGGAGATACCAAGACTTGAAATGGTTTGATCCCATTTAGCATAACATACTATTGAATTACAACCAAATTCCAAGTTAGTAAGGAAAAAAAAAAGGCCTATAAATCCCAAAATAGAGCTTCTAATGAGGAAATAATTATCTAAGTTGATCGAATTGGGTATTATATTTCTGTTAAGCATTCAAGTGGGTAGCCAATCTTGTTTCATTAGGAAGAAGAATGGAGAAATCATATTATGTGTGGATTTCAGATATCTTAATAAAGCTTCATTAAAAGATCACTACCCACTTCAAAATATGGATCAGATAGACTATCTCTTCTAGACGGTTATAGTGGATACAATCATATTTTATTCCGAGAAGAAGATGGGTTTAAAATAGTTTTCACCACCAAGTGGGGTACTTATGCTTACAAAAGAATGTCTTTTTCCCTTTCAAATGTTAGTACAATATTTCAACGGGTAATGGACATGGATTTTCGTAGCTTGTTAAATAAATGCATCCTTGTTTATTTAGATGATGTTACTGTATTTTCAAGAAATACAGAGAGCATTTAATACATCTACGACATACTTTTTAGTTATAGAGACATTTTAGAATATCTTTGAATCCCAAAATTCTATCTTTTTGGTACATCAAGGTAAATTACTTCAAAAAATTATTGTTAAGTAAGGTTTAGCAATTGATCCTTTCAAAATAAGAGCCATATAGCATCTATCATTTCCTTACCATAAGAAGGCATTATAGAGTTTTCTGGGAAAAATCAACTTTGTTAGAAGATGTTTTCTAGATTTTTCAACATTGGTTAAACCATTTATAGCTATGTTAAAGAAAGAGAAGAATTTTTCTTGGACCAGCCAAGGGAGAGAAGGGTTTGAAGTAATTAAAGAAGCCATCTCTCAAGCTCCTACTATTGCAAATATAAATTTTGATAAAGATTTTACAATGTATGCACTTGTAGGAGCTGAAACAATTTCAGCCATATTAACTAAGGTTAATGATGAAAACATTAAACAAGCAATTACTTTCTTTGGAAAAAACTTGCATGACACTAAAACAAGGTACACTTTTCTTTAAAAATAAGTACTTTCAGTAGTCAGAGGACTAAAGAATTTTAAGTACATCCTTTCAAACAACAAAATCCATGTTCTTGTTTCTCATCCAAGTGTGAAATCTTTCTTTTTAAATAAAGAATTGAATGAGAAAAGAGTAGGTTGGATAACGAAGGTCATGAAGTATGAAGTTGCTATTCGTGTTGCAAAGAGAGTTCAAGGTAAAATTTTGTGTGAACACCTAATTGCTGATATGGAAAAACAACAAGTTCTAGAACTAGAAGATTCAAAACCGCATGCAAAAATCACATATCAGCAATTAAACATCACGGTGCAATAAGAAAATTAGCAACCTGAACTTGTTCAAGAAGTTAAGGAATCAAGATGGATGACTTATTTAGTTAACTATCTACAACATGGCATCTATTTGGAGGGTATGGACAAGAATAAATGAAGGTATTTCAAATTACAAGTTGTACCCTATGTTTTTATTGATGGTGTGTTGTTAAAAAGATATAAATGGAATCTTGCTGTGATGTGTTGACTATGATAAAATTCAGCAATTATTATCGGAATTCCATGAAGGACCTGTAGGAGGTCATTTTTCAGCATGTACCACAACCTTAAAAATTATGAAAGCTGGTTACTATTGGACCAACATATTCAAGGAATGTTTCAATATATTAGAAAATGTATGAAATGTGCTTTCTTTGTTGGAAAAGAATGTTTAGCTTCGCCACCCTTGCAATCTGTTTCAGTTGATCAACCTTTTATGCAGTGGGGTCTTGACTTTATTGGCATGATAAACCCACCTTCATCATAAGGACACAAGTGGATTTTGAATACTACAAATTACTTTACATGTTGGACCGAAGGAATAACGTTGAAAGATGCTAATGAAACTTCAACACTATCCTTTTATGAAGGTATAGTTTGCATATTTGGTATTCATAAAACTATCATTTCATATAATACTTTAGCATTTCTTGGTGCAAAGGTAACAGATTGGGATGTCAACCAAGAAATTTATTTAATTTCTTCATGTAATTATTACCCACAAGGTAATGGGTTAGCTGAAAGTACTAAAAAGAATCTTTTAAGAATCATTAGAAGAATGAACCATTGCATCAAGTAGAGCTGCTTGAGAATGAACCATTGTAGGTTCGTTATGCGGAATTAATGGAATTACAAGAGATAAGAGATCAAGTCCATGTAAATATGGAAACGAATCAGAAAAAATGAAGAAGGATTTTGATATGAAAGCCAAATTAAGAATTTTCAATGAAGGAGACATTGTGTTAAAGTGGAATGTTGATCATGTAAAGCCAAAAAGATACATGAAATTTGATACAATCTAGAGAGTTCCTTACATGATTTCATCTTGCAAAGAACACAATGTTTTTTTAGTTTTTGACGTTGAATGGAGAGTAAATTCCCATTCTTGTGAATGCTATGTTTCTCAAACATTGTTATTGAAAATATTACAGTGACTATTTAGAGTAGAATTTCCCTTCAATAAGTGCAGTTCCTGCACATTGCAATGTTTTTCAATTTAATAAGTTCATTTGTGCATGTGATCTAGTTTATGAGATCCTTCCCGGTTTAGTTCATTTGTGAAGATTTGGACCTTGAGAAATTAATATTTTTGATTACATACTTTGGACTCCATGTCCAATGGATAAGAGCAAGGCACTAGTTTACAAGCTAGCAGACGCTTTCCCGCAAGATCACGAGAAATATTGACAATTTTTGCACTTGTGTAAAAATGGGCAACTCGAAACTTCATTACGATGGATGGCATTGGTGAAGTCAAATTAAGCTAGGGAGATTCTTTCAGTTCAATATTGCTTCTGTTGGATTAATTGATGACTACATGAAATATGTAACTGTGTGTGTTGTTACAAAATGTAACAAATCACATAGCATGCAATTTCATGATTATTTATAACAAAAGAACACAAAGCCCTGAAGGACAGATGTGTAGTTTTGATAAAGACTAAAGTGCAGAATAGATGAAGTGTTAAGTTTTGGATCGAAATCATAACCACAGATTACAAAAATAAGATTTCATTATTAGATGTTACATGTATTCTTTAATGTTCTTTCCTTCATGATCAAGACATTTAATTATATTATTGGGTTTTTAGTTCATCATATAATCCATACATAAATCTGAAAGAAATACACAACTCAATTTTTCATAATTCAATGTTTTATTCATAAGGAATGTCAAATGTTCCCACTCAAGTTGTGCGATGTAACTAAAAAATAAAGTATAACTACTGAAATAAGAGGTACACATGCATGAAAGAGAAAATAGAAGAATATGAATAAACCCATCATTTCCTTGGGGTTTCTCCTTTGGTTGATGCATCTTCATCTTCATTACTGAAAGCATTCTACCTAAAAATAAGAAAAGAGAAATCTATCAGTTAAGAGCTCATGGTTAATCCATATTCCTATAACATCCAAATTTGTGCATATGGATATCTTAACATTAGGAGGTATAAGTTACATGAGGGACAAAGGCACAACTGATAAAAGGACTATTCTGTAGCAGCATACATGACTCATTCACTCGAAAAAGAAAGAGAAAAAACTATGGAATAAAAGAGAGGCCAAAAAGCCTAATATTTTCTAACCAGTTTATCTAAATGTAAAGATATAGGTATGAAGAAAGAAGTGATACATTCTGTGACTTGAATAAGAAAAGCACAATTATCTCAGTTCAAACTAAAGGCTGAAGTTAACTAAAATATGATGAGATTACAGATGAAACAAAATGGAAAATGAAATCGAGAAAATTTTGATAGGGTTTCGCCATGTAAAATGGAAATTTTACATCTTTCCATCATGTTATTTCAAACTAATACATGTTTGAAATCTATAGATAAATCAAATAGTAATACGAAAGTAGATAATGCATGGTATGGTCAAAGATAATAGTTATTAGAATTTAGCTTCCAATGAATAGACACAATTCAATAGATGAAGGTTACAATTATAGCTTAAAGAAGAAAAGAATACAACTAAGAAAGAAAGGACCAAATTCACATTTCCAAGTAGTCTTTTCCAAATTTCATCAAGAAAGATTCAGATAATGCTCAAGTAATGCTCAGACATCAACTCAAAAATGGATTATAAACAAACAAGTTATCTGAACATGGAAAAGAGCTCTCAGAAAGGAGTAGATTGATGTTAGCTATAGAAAACACAAAGTACATAACTGAGCATCTCATACTATAGTTGAATCAAGATCAAGATGACCACTTCCAGTAACTGTTATAGGGTGTATGAAAAGTACAAAAATAGATCAAGATGCTACATCATTAGTATAGAGTACAAGTGTAAATACAAATTACAAAGGAGCTACACCAAGAACAGTGAATAAAGCAGATGACATTTTCAGGTCATCAGTTTACAAATGATTCATCAAAGAAAAGGAAATAAAAGTTTTCCAAAAATGCAACATTTCTATCAGATGAAGTAGTTTAGAAATTTTCAAAAATTACAAGTAGGAGAATTCGAGTATGCTACAAGAAGAATGGTCATTATCTACAGGAATGAAATCAAGCCTACCGGAAGATTTTGAAGGAACATACAAGCTAAATCTTAATTTTTTTATATATAATGAAAGAAGGAGAAATATAATAGGTTGTTGCTAGATCACAATTATAATTCTCGAAATAAATGTCTGTAGGAAGGTGCAACAGTTCACTATACTTGTAGAGTCCAATACAATACATAGGAATGAACGTCACCGCCACAAAGAACGAATCCAAAGACATATCTCATAACTAGAGAGTGAAGAATTTCATTCATTTCTAAATAAGTAATGATTACATGCAGAGATTTATTGAAAAGAAAAGAAAAGTATAGATCTTCATGAAGAAACATAACTGCAAGATGGGATGATTATTTAAGTTGAGCACTGCATACTACACATGGAAAGATAAAAGTCACAAGGTTCACACTGTAACCATCAATTGAATATGGGTTATGCAAACAATGGAATTCAATCCTGAACTTATCAACATTCATTATCAAATAAGGTCAGTATGTTTTAGAGGAAGATAGTAGGTACAGTCATACCATTATTATGGAATTCAAGTATATTTCTTACAAATGAATTAGGTATTGATATATTGATGCAAGTAGGAAAGTTATCACATTAAAATATCAACTGGAATATAATGAGAAGTGAATCAGAGCTCAAACAACCCTCAACAACAGTGTCTACAAGTTGAACATAAGGCCCCAAAACAGAGAATAATGGAGTTCGAAATGCAAAAGAAAGACTGTGGATAAAATCCAATCAATAAATATTATCTATATAGGAGCTCAAGTCTCCAAGAAGATCCAACATAAAGTTTCATGATAATAGTCTCAACTTGCACTTAAGCATGATACAACAAATATCCACACCTCTATCTTGCTATGAACATCATTGATTACTTTGGGTTTGAATATTCAAGACAGTAGGGAGTTTTCAATTTTCAAAGTACAAAATATGTATGTCTCTAAATACACAAAGGAAGCAGAAATACATTGAAATGTAAAAGGAATTAACTATAGGGACTCAGAGAATCAGACACCACTACATCATTAAAAATAGTAATTCAGAGCTCTCAAAGCTTATTTTTGATTCATGTACAAGAGTAGCAAGTGATTGTCAGATTGAGAAATCATCTCAACTCATATCAAAAGCATAAATGGTGACCAATGTAAAATAACAGAATAAACAATGCACAACAATAAGGCTTTAAAAGTACAATAAGTAAAGTTTTAAATATATCTATACAAACACCAATACTTAGACAAGCTATAGCTTCAGGAATATAAGCTTGATCAAGTATCAAACCTTGGAATCAAGCTTACTGAAGAATAAAATGAACCCAACAAATCCCAAATGGAGATTAGAATAGACGGATTTTAAGTCAGAATGAATAAAATACTAGGGGATTTCAAAATTACCCATGCAAAGCAGATCTAAGATTACTAAAAATGCTTGAGGAACCAAGCACAGATTAATATGGGTCAATTTACAAGGCGATTCGAAGACAATTATTTTTTACAAGAAGGAAGAGCATAAGAATTACTTGTTTTAACCAAATGCACCAAAAACCTTGGAAATTCGACGAAAGAGAAAGGAAATCTCAGATACCCATAAGTGGTTTTTGTTAAAAAAATTCTCTCAAAAAGTTTACAGGCCCAATAATCACTCAACAAACACAAAATTTCAAATATTTTTCAGAATAGTGTCAAGTAGAAGAAAGAAATGAAGAAATAATGATGAAATATAGATATATTCTGAAATGATTCAATAGTAATCTTCCTAATTTTTTCAAATAGACCATTTCTTAGAATATACTTTTAAGAAAATATTGCTCAATTATTACTCGACTGAAATAACACAGCCATACCTCCAAAACCTCTAAAGTGATGATCTAGCTGAAAATACTAGAGTTTGGAAAATCTTAGTGATGTTAACCACTACCGAAGAATTTTTTGTAGATCTCAGAAGGGACATAAATGAAAGAAAATGCAAGTTTTGAACTCACAGAGATTCATAGAGTGATATGATGCATGCATAAGTGCCCCCTGAATAGGCAAATTGCTTCTTCACAAACAAGCTGAGCTTGAAGGCTACAACCATGGCAGAAAACATTGACCAAATCTCAGTTATAAGCTCTAAACAAAGCAAGAAGAAATGAGAACACAAAGGTAGAACAAATCAGAGCCCGACATAATCAAAATGGTGGCCATAAAACCATTAAGAGAGTTCAAATACCGAGCTCAATAGATAAATGACCAGCAAATATAGATGCAATACCAAACCGCAGTGAGAGCCGATCTCAAAGATCATGAAAATAGTGAAAAACCCCATGACCATCTTGCTCAAAGAACTCAGACAGAGTGGAAAAAAATAGGGAACCACTTTCATAGGGGAGCCGAGCTCATAAAGATCAACAATGGCGTCAAGAGAAAAAATTTCCAGGGCTTCACCCCCAAACCAAAAATCCAGAATGGAGTGATCATTAAGGTTGAATGACCTTTACCACTAAGCTCGAGAATTGGGTTAGTTCGAACTCAACCATGATTAAAGCATCAATGATCAACATTCCACGGGTCAAGGATCAACATCTCTAGATCAATCTCCAGAATAGAAGCAAACTACCTGGGTTCCATATGCCACCAACCACATTTAATGCAAGCTAGAAATCCTAACCAAAGGTTAGAGATCGACAGATTTTGATCAAACAGTATAGAAATCAACGGCCCAAGATCATCATCGAATTTGAAGAAAAAACAACCCAAGTTAAAATGCCACCGAAAAAGTGTATTAAGGGTGAGTCATCATGGAGAGGGTTAGCCCCATGTTCAAAAAAAAATCATTTGATATTTACTTTCGAAAGTCTTAACCATAGTCTATTTCCCAAATGATCAAAGAGTCTTGACCAATCATGCCAAACAATGATCACCGAAAAGGGTAAAGTCTAAACCTTAGTCTCTTCAAAATGCAAAAGCCAACAAGAAATTACAAGGAAGTGATAATCAAAAGGTGGTAGATTATAAAGTATGCCACATGTGTATATAAGGGTGCCAAAATCTAAAACCATCGTGATGTGCTAAGTCTAAAAAGTTTCCAAACCCAACGAAGATACGTTCTCACAACCACAAAGGTGGTCCCGACTTTTGGAAGAGGTGTAGATGAATTACAATATGTTATTCATGTGACCACTAGAAGAAAAGGAATGTCAACTATAGACACCTATAATTACGCCCAAGCAATTTAAATACTTAAATGGCGCTAATTATCCCCTTTCTCAAAAATCGACGACATATCATCAAAAGCACTCATTTTCCCTCATATCATCATTAATTAATTACACTAAGCTAATTAATTAAGTTGCTATCCAACAAATACCCTAATTAATGACCTTTTGTTAATAAATCACCCCTTCTACCTAGACTAATTAATTATTATTAATTAATCAGCTTTCCTTCCATTTAACCAATAAATCAATATTTAATTGATTTAATCCCTTATAATAGCCTAAATCATACTAATATTCCTCTAATTATCTTCTATAAGCTTACATCTACCTATTAGTTAATCACCTTTGATTAATTAAAACACCCCCAACTCCCATGACTTGCTAAGCATAAATTAAACCCTTCTAAAGTAAGGTTACCTTTAATAAAACAACCTTATCCATTCCTAATCATGTTTTACCTTTATCCCACATTCATGAGAATGTGTTGAATCCTTTATCCTTTGGGCTATATAAAGAGCCCTCCACCTACCTTTATACCTACACCTAAACTCCTTAGAGAGAAAATGTAAAACATATAGCAAAGAGACTAAGAGCTTGCACCTTACCCTTTTCGAGTTCATCATCTTGAAGAGTTAAGCCTCTTTCTTAAGTGCTTAGGTCATATGGGAGGTGTCAAAGGGTCTTGTAGCCCAACTTTGATAGGCCCTTATTCCTAGGTTACTTGGCATACTAAGGCCAACTATTTTGATAGCCATGGAGCTTACTTAGGTCAATTCATTTATTTGTTGTTAGAGAATAGAGGATATTTAGGTGTTTAACATAGTTGATTTCATAGTTTTGTATTGATAATTGTTAGCATCTAACCCTTGATTAATTCTTATCATGATGGTGTTTACAATGTTGTTTAATTATTGTTAATTAAGATGATTTAGGTGTTAATATTTGTTTACATTAACATTAGTTTAATAACAATACTTGCACATATTTGGCACACCCGATGGGACTTACTCCATTGTCCTTTGCACTTAATTTCAAATTTTTGTAGTTAAGTTTCGTTTTTATTACTAACCCTCTTTTACACATGTTGATCTAACTTGTTTTTCTTAACTTGTTTTGTTGAGTTTGCATGTGTTGAGTATTTCTTGTATGTATAAAGGAGGTGAAGTGTTGTCAAAGTTGGAATTGATGTGAAAATTTCAAGATTTCTCCATGTTTTCAATTTTAGAGCTTACTTTTACAACATTCTACATGCTAGTTTTGTCAATTTCTTAAAAAAATTAAATTCTTGAGCATGTAGGTTAGTGTTTGATAGTGCTGAGTCTTCTATTTACATATTAATGTGGTGGGTTGCTGTCAAAATTTAATCTTGGTGATAATATTTCAAGATTTCATCATTTTTTCATTTTTAGAGCTTACTTTTTCATCATTCTACATGCTAGTTTTGTCAATTTCTTGAAAATTTTAAATTCTTGAGCATGTATGTTAATGTTTGATAGCATTGAGTCTTCTATTCATATATTGATGTGATGGGTTGTTGTCAAAATTGAATCTTGGTTAGAAATTTTTTCCCATTTTGCAGATTAAGAGATTTTTTTGACATTTTTTGAGTGCATGTCAAGTGCATACCCGTGAGCATAAGAGCATATGCGTAACACATCTTCCGAAGGCCATAACTTTTGCTCCCAAACTTGAAATGAATCCATTTTTTTTGTGTTGGAAAGGTATTAAAGTGAACTATGCAATGAAAACATAAATTTGGGATTTATACTTATAAAAGTTATAGGTTTTTCTATTAGTTTAAAACTAGTTATTTTCTAACATGTCTAATGTTTTGATGGATATTGTATTTCCATGTTTCCTTGATTTAGACCAAAGCGTGTGTATGCTCTTATCTTGCACCTTTTAGTGATTTTTCGAATCAAAAATGAATTTGATCTATATCTTTTTAACATTGGGATTAAACTTGGAAATTTGATTATTCATTTTGCTTAAGGGAATGAACCTTTTACAAAGCATTTTTCAATGGTACTTTGATTTGAATTTTTCCATTTCTATATAGTTGGGATAAAGTTTGTGTATGATCTTCTCTTGCACATTAGGGTGATATTGAGAATCAAAAGTAACTTTAGTCTTCAATTTATAACATTTTTAAATTGGAAACTTCATCTTTCACTTTTGGTTTAAGGGAATGAACCTTTTACAAAGCATTTTTCAATAGTCCTTTGATTTAAAGTTTTCCATTTCTATATAGTTGGGATAAAGTTTTTGTATGCTTTTCTCTTGCACCTTAGGGTGATCTTGAGAATCAAAAACAACTTTAGTCTTCATTTTATAACATTTGTTAAATTGAAAACTTCATCTTTCACTTTTGGTTTAGGGGAATGAACATTTAACAAGAATTTTGTATGGTTCATTGATTGAAAAGATTTTCTTTACTTTTTAGTTGGATTATTTGTTGTGTATGCTCTTCTCTTGCATCCTTGGATGATCTTGAGAATCACAAACAACTCTTAATCTGTTTTAAATAATGTGATTTTCTTGGAGAACTACTAACACTTGAGTGTAGGACCTAAAAATACTTGTCAAAAAAAAGGAGGAATCAAAACGAAATCAAAAATACTAATACAGTTATTATACACAGTTGCCAAAAGGTGATCAAGCAAACCACACCTAAATAAACAAGATAAAAAGAACAACATATTCAAAACACTTTGTATTGCAGGTTTCGAAAAGGGTACGTCCCTCTCCACTCAACCGGAACATAACCCCTTTGGCATAACGCCTTAAGCTACAACAATGGGGGTGGTCAAGAGGGAACCTTGTGGATGAAACGGAAGTGCTCCGCACTACCTACTTGACTAGTGATTCCTTTTTAAGATAGTGTTACGGGTTATCCATTGTGGTGACCCCAGTGATAGTAAACATAGATGCACTAGTTGCCTACTATTCTTGAAGGGGGTAAAGTAAAGCCGAGATACTCCCAAACTAGTCATTGCAAATTTTGGGTAAATCACCCTTGCTCGTGGCAACTTTGTAACACCTAGGCGAGAGAACCACCTAGGAATATACTTTGGCCAGAGCCCACTTTGACCATTTTAAAATAGTGTTGAGTTGTGAACCTTCTTTTTGAGAAATGTGTGACATATTACTTTCGCCTAGTTTTTACTTGCCTTAGGGCGAGGCAAAACTCTGCTGAAGTGAGGCTAGCATTTTTCATCATTTTTCTTGATTTATTTCCTTCATATTATTTTGACACTTTGTTGATCAAAAGAGGTGTGATTACCTTTGTGTTTCCATTCGACTGTTTCTCTCACTTTTATGTCCATTTATGCCCATCCATGTTTGCGGTTGGGTTAGTTAAACGTCTAAAGTGAGCGGAGGCGTTTTCACATCATTTGGTTGCCATTGTGATCTTGATACCCACATCAAGATCGTAATTTTAGTTAGGTGTAGTTCATCACCATGGACTTCCATAGAGGAGTTAGCTTGTTTGTCTCGTATCATTACAATTTTGATATTTACGTCTTGTTTCTTGTAAACTCGACATAAATACCTATATTATTTCGGATTACGCTACACACATTCTTAACTATTCCTAGCTATGCTTTGAGAATTTTTTTTTTTTGGTTTTATTATTACCTCGATTTCAAAAGGTGTTAGGCACTACCATTTGTGCGTGTTATATCAATAACACCTTGATATCAATACTTCACTTTCTTGTAAAGTGGGCTAACATATCTTGGTGATATTGTTGTGTCATTCGTAAATCGTAATTGGCACTTTTTGAGATATAGGTCTTAATCAGACTTGAGCTTGCTCTTCGTATATCTTGATTCTGAGATCGCATTTAACTTCATGTATTTACTTACATCTTGTTCATTCCTTTGAACTTGGCATAAGTGGAGACATCTTGTTAATCATCTGGCGTTGTAAATTACTTTGAAATGTAGTCTAGGAAGTACTTCATTTGATTAAGTTTTGGTACCAAACGATTGTTTCATTGGTGACTTTATCATTCTATCACATTGGTATTCTCACACTGTTAATTTACTCTTAACACGTACATCTTGTGTTTCACTTAGGGGTAGTCATTTAATTTTGAACAAATCTACAACTTACCTTAGTGAAACTTATCACAAAAACATGGATCCCAAGACGCGTCTAGGTTTAAAGAAACAAACATATGAGGAACAATAGGTGCAAGCTTGGGAAACCTCTAACAAACAAGGGTCAAACCCATTTATCGGATATGATCTAGGACCACTATTTTCTACAGAAAAGGAAACAGAAGAAATGGTCGACCATAGTGGAAACAAATTAGAGTCACCACATGGACTTTGATTTTGACCCTACTCTACTAGATAACTTTCTCCTTAGAAACAAAGATGGAGTGTTGGCATGGGTCATGGAATTAGGGGCCAAATTTCCCACCGAGAATGAACCAATATTACCTACAAATTACACTACTAAGGAAGAACGCCCCCTTATCAATATGGAAGATATTTTAATAGGCGGGCATGCTTCCACTTCTTACACGAAAAATGATAAAGTGGTAGGGGATAGAATACCCCTCATCAAAGTGCCATGAAGAAACAAGATAGAACATGAGACAGGGAAGAACCTCCATTTTACAAAGAGGAAGAACCTTTAGAAGAAGAAGACACAAGCCAAGTCACAATCCAACAAAAACTAAGTAACCTAAGCCAAAAAATATCTTTGCTTACTTTCCAGGTACAGAAAGACACAAACAAGAACATTCAAAGTCAAGGCCTAAATTTAAGATCCATGAACTCCATCGAGAAAACCAAGGAGAAGAAGACACGGGGTATCATCATGTACACATCCCTGCTTCTCCCATTAGAGAACAATTGCTCACACAAGAAGTTCAATTTATGAAAGCAACGCTTGCGAGCATACAAGAAAGCAATATAGGGAGTATTAGGAAATACCAATATGAAGAACTATGCCCCTATCCTTTTGATGAGATAATGACCCTTCAACCCTTTCCAAAGAAATTTGATATGCCAAAGTTTGACAAATACAAAGGAAAGGGAGACCCAAGGATCATGTTACGATTTCTACATGGCATGTCAAGAGGTGTCTTATAGTGATAATTACCTCATTAGACTTTTTCCTAAGAGTCTTGGAGGTCAAGCATTAGAATGGTTCACGTGCTTACCATGAGGATCAATTTTCACCTGGCCATAATTGGCAAAAAGATTTGTGCATCATTTCTTGTATAACATAGAGAGTGATGTCACCATGGTAGACTTGTACGGCGTAAAACAACGCCCAAATGAGACCTTCACCACTTCCTCCAATGATGGAGATGGATAGCTAGTCACTTCCCTTGCACTTTCCTCGAGAAGCAGCTGGTCAGTATTTTCATCCCTAATCTCAACCTAGATATAGCTTTCCACCTCCAAATGCATTGTGTCTGCACCTTTGAGGAGGTTATCGAGAAAGAGATTCAAATAAAAAAGGCTCTCATTGCCAAAGGCACCCTCAAAACCCAATCTAGAGACAACCAAAGTGTCAAACCCGCTGAAAAGCTGAAGATCTTTAACAAAAAAAAAATGTGGTGGGAGGCAGAATCATGATTCCAAATGTGTTCAAATGGTCCAAACTAGTCAACCTTTTAAACCGACTAAGGGCCCAATTCAACCACCACCAAAGTGACAAACATTCACCTCACGTAATGAATCATTGTCTATCATACTAAAATAGTTAGATGCAGCCAGATGATGACCTATCCTACAATGCAATCGTCGATGACAACGCTCCTAAACCTCATGGTATAAGGAGCATGTATACTATGAAATGCATCGCATTAAAGGTCATAAGATAGAAAAATGTTTGCAGCTTCGCCACTATATTCAATACCTCATTGATAATGGGGAGATAGAGGTGGATAACCCTGGCAAAATGCAAACACCTAATGAGAAAATAGGGATTTATAAGGAACCATTCCCTAAGCATGATAAGTCATAAAAGAAAAAGCCAAATCAGGGAGACTCGTCCCAAACCTACAAAGCCACGAATTACTTGTAGACCAAAAGAGATAACAATCATTACGATTCACTTATCGGATGTATTCACTCCCCTACCGATCGTTTCAATACCATTTGGATCAAGGGAATGGAATGCGGCTGTGCAGAACAAGGTGTGCCCACCTCGTGATTATGGAACCCTCTCTATTGACCCCACAAACTGGTAAATATAACCTTTTAGAACAACTTGAGAGGACACTTGCTAAGATCTCGATCTTAGATCTTAACAAGTTATCCAATGTGCATAAGGACATTTTGTATCAAACTCTTTAGGGGTCGAGAGTGCCTTTAGAATCACTCCCGTATCTTCAAGCCGCAGGGGCAAATATTGCACCAAGTGAGCATCTCACTTTTAGCCATAGGGAGGTCCCTACCAAGAATCCTAAACATAATCTTCCCTTATACATTGAGGTAGTTGTCACCCATAGGAAAATCAAACGGGTGCTTGTGGATAACGGATTTGGATTGAACATATACATGCTTAAATTAGTCAAACAATTAGGACATATGGAGGTATATCTTGAGTCCCATATCATCACTATGACCACATACGACAACGCAAAAAGAGAGTCAATAGGCACCATTACGCTACCCATGGAGGTGGGCCCCACTTACCATCAGATGAAGTTTCACATCCTAGACTTGGAACTTCCATTTAATATGCTTCTAGGTTGACCATGGATCCATGCCATGCAGGTCGTGCCATCAACATTTCATCAATACATCAAGCTGAAGCATGAGGGACATACGGTAACAATACTAGGAGACTTAGAGCCCTTTGCTCATTGTAGAGCTCTCAATAGCTTTACACAAAATGTTACATACACATGTCCCTCCGCAGATATGGCCATTCATTTTCGTCTGAGGCTATAGAATCCTGCTAGATTCAAATTCTCTTAGGTCTTGTGCTCATGGGCGTCCACTTGAACATCTCCATTTGATTCATAGTAGAGATGAAAATTCTGGAATATGGCTTTGGGGAGTATAATGTACAACAAGTGCTCTTTGTTTTTGACCTCTCCTTGTCAGCCCAAGACTAGAGGTTGACTTAACTACCACTTCAGGAGACCTAGAGAGGAACACACTATTGGGTCGTTCCTATCCGGAGGCTTGTTAGGCGAGGAAAAATTGCTTGATCCACCTACTACTTGGGTCCCTATGGACACTCAACCATCTTGTTATCAAACCACTGGAATATGAAAAATATAGCGAGAATGATGTACTCCATGGGCTATAAAGGCCTAGGATGTTGGAGGAATGAACAAGGACAAAGAGAACCAGTCCCTCTTCCACATTTCAAAATAGAAAGACATGGCATTGGGATTTTCCCTTATGCAGCACACCCTAACGATCAAGATGCGACTTGTTCCGAGCATGAGGATAGCTCGAGTACCTAGAAAACGATCTGATTCCCATTGTAGCCTATATAAGGATCTTACCTCCACAAACCTTTTCATGAAAAGTGTTGTCCCGACCATAACCCTCACCGAATCGACCCTTGACCTTCGGTACCCTTCCCTTGTTGAATGGGACCAACAACATCACGTGCCACTAGATTTATTGAAGAACAACGAGGCTATTGCAGAGTTCATGGGCATAAGGGATACAATTCCCATTGGAGATCACAAGAAGGGTTTCTTTATCGAATTAGACACCTGTGCCTACTTTGGTGAGGAGTCTGAACTTCATGGTCAGAAAAATTTAAAGAAAAGTGAGGGCAAGAGTTCTAAAGAAAAGCCTTGGCAAAAATCGAAGTCCAAGTCACATAGTGAAAACCTCTTTGAGGCACCGGCTGACAAACAAATAATAAAATCAAAGGATAAACAAAGTGACCATGCCAAGGATGAAAATCTTGTAGAGACATCCTTGGATGAAGATCTCAACCTACCTCCCAATCCTACGTGTATGGAGGATCTATCAAAATTGTTAGTTGAAGAAACCATTGATGTAAATATTGGTACCGAAGAAGATCCCAAGATAGTAAAATTGGGAGCATCACTCTCGATCAGAGAACAAAACACATTCATTATGCTACTGCGAGAGTTTATTGATGTGTTCGCATGGTCTTACAAAGACATGCCCGGCTTAGATCCAACTTTGGTCGTGCACAACCTGGTTGTGCATGCAGACGCTAAGCCTATCAAACAGAAGCTCTGAAAGATGCACCCAAGAGTGGCCTTATTAGTTAAAGAAGAGTTGGAAAGGTTGCTTGTAGCAGGATTCATCAGGCCAATTGATTATTTTGAATGGATATCGAACATTGTTCCTATCTAGAAGAAACCTATCGGTATCTGAATCTACATAGATTTTAGGGACATCAATAAAGCTTTCCCTAAAGATGACTTTTCATTGCCCAACATTGACATGATTGTTGACTCAACCACAAGGTACGAAATGCTATCACTCATGGATGGATTTTTAGGTTATAATCAAATTAAGATCACTGAGGAAGACCAACACAAAAAAGCTTTCACAATTTCTTAGGGCACCTTTTGTTATCGGGTGATGCAATTTAGCCTTGAGAATGCGGGAGCAACTTATCGGACGGGCCATGGCGTAATATTTCATGATATGATTCATGACATCATGGAAGACTACGTAGACGACATCCTAGGGAAAGTCCAAAACAAGAGAGGATCATCCTATCATTTTGCAGCATATCTTTGAATGCCTGTGTGAATACAAAGTCAGTGAATCCAAAGAAGTGTGTCTTCGGTGTGCTATCTGGGAAACTATTAGGCTTCATCGTGTCAAGACGAGGTATTGAGGTAGACCCTGCTAAAGTGTCTACCATCACGGAAATGCCTCCACCTAAGAATATCAAGCAACTACATAGCTTGCAAGGGAAAATTCAAGCCATTCGCTACTTTATCTCCCAACTTGCAGATAAATGTCACTCATTCACTCATTTTCTTAAGAAGGATGTCACTTTCATCTAGGGACCCAAGCAACGGAAACCCTTTTCTTTGCTTAAACAAGTACTAGCTAATTCACTGTCCTCATGCCTCCCACTCTAGGAGAACCACTTTTGCTCTATATTTACACTACGTAATATGCTATTGGTGCACCGCTCAGGCAATATGAATTTAGCCATAAAGAGAAAGTAGTGTACTATCCGAGTCGTACCCTCATTGCCTATGAAATTAATTATCCTCAGTTGAAAAGGATTGCTTGGTCATTGCTTTTACTTTTAGAAACTTCACCATTACTGTTAAATACTAAGACCAAGTTCATATCCAAGGTCGACCCACTCAAGTATTTTTTGTCCAAACCTGCCCTCACAGGTAGAATGGATAATTGGATCATTCTACTCAGTGAGTTTGATATAGAATTTTTCCATCAAAAATTAGTTAAAGGACAAGTACTTACCCACCAAATTGCTAAGCGAAGCACCTTTGCAAAGCAAAGAACCTTTGAGTCTAGATCTTCCAGATGCATCTTTGCTCTACATTGAATAATTTGTCGTATGGCAGATACATTTTGATGGATCTTTTACATTTCATGGTTTAGGTGCAGGAGTGGTCCTTATTACTCCTTCGGGTGATCCTATACCACAGGCTTTCCACCTGGCCTTCCCTTGCACAAACAACATTGTAGAATATGAAGCACTCATTGCAGAGAAGAAGCTCACCATCAAGTGGAACATTCAACATGTTAAGGTTATAGGTGATTCACAGCTAATCATCAAACAGGTTAATGATGAGTATAAATTTAAGGATGAAAATCTCATACCTTACAAGAAGTTGGTGGAAACTCTTAAGGAGTATTTTTTGTGCATTACCTTTGAGAAGATCCCTAGAGCACATAACAGATTGGTAGATGCTATGGCAATTGCGGGATCTATGCTTCGTATTCTGCCAGGGAACAATGATATGCCATTTTTTGTAGAAAGTATACACTAGCCCGTGTATGACATGCCGAAATCTTACCTAGCTTGTGAGGTTGTTGGTCCCTATTCCCATGGTACGAACCCATTTTCACCTATCTTAAGGACAGTGACTTTCCCTCCCAATATCTCCCATTTTGAAAAGTAAAGGCTTATTTTCTAGATAGCCCATTGCACCCTTTTAGGAGGTACACTTTATCATCATGGCTACGATGAGAATCTGTTATGTTGTTTGGATGTGATGGATTCAATCCGGGAAATTAAAGAAGTACACGAAGGAGTATGCGGAGCACATACAAATGGAATGGTCTTGGCTAAGAAACGGTTAAGAGTAGGCTACTATTGGCCCACCATGGAAACTGATTATTGTAATTATGTTAGAAAATGTGTGCTTTTCCAAAAGTATGGAAATTTCAGCCATGCTCCATCACAACCATTGCAACCAATCACTACCCTGTGGCCATTCTCCAAGTGGGGACTTGATCTAATGAGGAAGCTTACTCCTACCTCATCTGATGGTCATACACATATCATCACATCTATAGAATACTTTACAAAATGGGTGGAGGATATCCCTTTAACCTATGTCACAGGAGCACAGATTTCTAAATTCATCATGAATCACATTATTTGCCGATATGGTATCCCTGCATCCATTGTCATAGATAATGGGAAGTCATTTAAGAACAAAACTATGAAAGGTTTTTTCCAACGGTTTCAAATCAGATTGAAATGGTCCACGCCATATTACCCTTAGGGTAATGGACAAGCTGAGGCAACAAACAAAACTTTAGTAAGGATAATGGAGAAGATGGTTAGCAAAACCGGTTGAAACCGCCACTCTACAAATCCACCCAGCCCTTTGGGCCTACTGAACATCAATTCACACTCCTACGGGTGTTATGTCATATTCCCTAGTGTTCAGGACAGAATCTATCATACCTTTAGAGATCAAACTCCCATCCCTACGAATTTCTCTTCGGGACTATTTGGATAAGGATGAAGATTATCGAGTGGCAAGATTGGCTGAGTTAGAGCTCCTGGATGAGAGGCACATTCGTGCTCTTAATCACCTTAAGGTATATCAACACAAAATCTCCTGCAACTACAACAAGAGAATCATCCCTCACCAGTTTGAGGTGGGTGATTTAGTTATGAAGGAGAACCAGTTCAACACCAGAGTAGAGTGAGAAAAGAAAGGGAAGTTTGAACCACACTTTGGTTAGGACCCTATGTCATAGTTGCCAAGTACGGCACCGGGGCATACAAACTAGCTCACCCCAATGGTGATGAGCTCCGAGAGCCAATGAACGCCATGCATCTTAAGAATTTCTATGCTTGAACATGGCACAAAAAAAAAAAATACAAAAAAATCAGAAAAAGAAAAAGAGAAAACAGGTTGTCCACTAGTGAAAACCATGCAATTGTGGCACTTTGGACAAGTCCTTGGGTGAAAACCAGTTTCTAGCACCTTGGGAGGATTTGTTGTTCACAAGCATTCTGTATTAGAAGGGTAGTTGTCTTTGTCCTGGACCTGGTTTTGCCTTCGAGTTTCCTTGTGCACACCATCTTGTCCAGCCTTGATCTAGCTTTGCCTTCTTCTATTCATCTGTAAGGGACGTGGTCTTTCGTTATTTCCCATCTTATGCTGGGGGCAACTCAATGACTTCACCTTCTTGTTCATAAGCACATGGCTTATGCCCTTGTATATTCCCCACCTAACGTTGGGGGCATCCATGCTTTCTTGGTTACCTACACATAGCTTTGGAAAACTGTTAAAAACATAAAAACAATAGAAAATTGTTTTGAGAAAAAACAAAAACAATAGAAAATTGTTTCGAGAAAAACACAAAAACAATAGAACATTGTTTCGAGAAAACACAAAAACAATAGAACATTGTTTTGAGAAAACACAAAAACAATAGAAAATTGTTTCACAAAACACAAAAACAATATAAAATTGTTTCACAAAAACCTAAACAATAGAAAATCGGTTTATGAAAACATATCTTACAAAAACATTTACTTGCATTGTCTTGTTTTCTTGCTTTGCTTGTTGCTTGTATAGTGTTTTGCGTGCTTGCTTTTGAGTTGTTTGTTGCTTGGGTGTACTTTGTCATAGTTCATCTTTTCTTGCTTAGATTAGATTCATTCTTGCTTGTGCATATTGTGGTGTGTCTCGACATGCTAGTGAACCTTGGGAAATCATGATGTACTATGTTATTTCATTATGTTCTTTCTTAAACATTTGGTTATGTTTGTTACTTGTTAATAAGACATGGTGAATCATGGTGTATTGCATTAATTCCTGGTGTTCTTTGTTAGCATTTGGTTGTGTTTCTTGCATGTGTTCTGTTTTGTTATCATTCAGATCACATTACCATCATTGTCATCACATCTAGCATCATATATACATCATATATAAAAAAATGCTAAGTTTTACATCATGCATGTATGCTAAGCTAATCATCACATATCATATCATCAATGGGGGCAAGAGGGGTTGCACATAATCAAAAATCTATCCCCCGCACCAATATCATCATATCATCCCGTCCATATACATCAAAATAACACTTGAAAACAACATTTGATATTGTCTACAGATCTATCATCTACAATCTACAGCACGCCTCAAACGATCACGTGCGATCACCATCTCTCCTGAGTGTCAGAGCCTCACGGTAAGTTTTCTAAACTAAGCGGTTAAAATGAACTGATTGCGATGTTTTTACCCCCTTGGGGGTATATTAACCTATTTTTCACCGATCGGACGGCCGGGACACCCGTTTAGCTCACCGTTTTCTCCTCTGTTCACTGTGGAATAATTATTTTTAATTAAATAATTATTTTTCTCTTATTTTTCATTGTATTGGGGCATTTTTGTCCAATACCCCTTTTCTTCTCCCCCACAATTTTATTGCTCCTCGCACCTCGTAAATAATTTTTTTCAAATAATTTTTTTCTTAATTTTTCCACTAAACAAGGACATTATTTGTCGTTTGTTTCTCTTTTCTTCCACCTAGGGCACTTTACTTGCCCCCTAGGCCCTTCTTTTTCTTCTTCTCCTTTCTTCTATTGTTTATCACGGTTCGAAGAAAGCCAAAATAATACAAACATTTACTATATCAAAAATCCAAAAACAAGGCAAATTTTTTTCAAAAATTCCTAAAAAGTAAAACACCCTACAAAATGGTAACTTGCTTCTTATGGCTAAAAATTGTGTCTTGCGCATGGTATTTTCTCCATATCCTATTGGTTTTTCTCACATCTTCCCGATAAATACGACTCGCGGATCACCGATTCACAACCATTCACAAAAGCTAGGTTCTTGCTTCATCTATACTCTAGGGCACTTTTGGTTTCTGGTCTTTGTTTCGTTTACCTGCACAAATGCTTTTCATGGACCCTGTGTCCATTTTTGTTTCCCATTTCATGCATCCTTGCTTGGGGCATCATTTTTTAACCCTTTTCGTCAATCATGAACTTTTGGATCTCTCCAGCACTGATAACAAAACATTTGTACAATTGTCTTGACCATTGTTGGGTTGGATATGTGCGTTCGTACTTATTTTCCCTGTTAGATGAGCTTGTTTCCTTCTCGTATTGCATTGCATTTTTGTATGTTACATGGAGTTGGTATTTTCAACAATGGAAAATTATTCGTATTATGGCTTTTCATGTCATTCTACCTTTGTCGTATGCTTATATTTTTCATAAGGACCGATGACGTAGTTCCTATGGCAATATGATGACATCCAAATTGTTTCAAACAAATATGTGGCTAGAGGCTAAGCTCTTCTCCCCCCTCATCCATATTTCTTCTACACCACTTCCCTTTCACCCCTAATTCTCCCTCTCATCAAGGCATCCTGCCTCGTCCCCCTTCTTCTGCCTATATCTCACCTTTTTCGATCGTCGATCGGCTTCTTCCATCACCCCATTGACACTCGAGGGGGCATCTCTCCCTCCTACTAATTTTTCTTCTATCCCTTGAAAATCTCTTCTATCTACTATCTTTGAAGTGGCATCACTTATGCCACCCCAAAGAGGGGCAAATGTAGACACCTATAATTACGCCCAAGCAATTTAAATACTTAAATGGCGCTAATTATCCCCTTTCTCACAAATCGATGACATATCGTCAAAAGCACTCATTTTCCCTCATATCATCATTAATTAATTACACTAAGCTAATTAATTAAGTTTCCTATCCAATAAATACCATAATTAATGACCTTCTGTTAATAAATCACCCCTTCTACTTAGACTAATTAATTATTATTAATTAATCAGCTTTCCCTTCCATTTAACCAATAAATCAATATTTAATTGATTTAATCCCCTTATAATAGCCTAAATCGTGCTAATATTCCTCTAATTATCTTCTATAAGCTTACATCTACCTATTAGTTAATCACGTTTGATTAATTAAAACACCCCCAAACTCCCATGACTTGCTAAGCATAAATTAAACCCTTTTAAAGTAAGGTAAAGCAACCTTATCCATTCCTAATCATGTTTTACCTTTATCCCACATTCATAAGAATGTGTTGAATCCTTTATCATTTTGGCTATATAAAGAGCCCTCCACCTACCTTTATACCTACACCTAAACTCCTTAGAGAGAAAATGCAAACCATATAGCAAAGAGACTAAGAGCTTGCACCTTGCCATTTTGAGAGTTCATCATCTTGAAGAGTTAAGCCTCTTTCTTAAGTTCTTAGGTCATATGGGAGGTGTCAAAAGGGTCTTGTAGCCCAACTTTGATAGGCCCTCATTCCTAGATTACTTGGCATACTAAGACCAACTATTTTGATAGCCATGGAGCTTACTTAGGTCCATTCATTTATTTGTTGTTAGAGAATAGAGGATATTTAGGTGCTTAACATAGTTGATTTCATATTTTTGTATTGATAATTGTTACCATCTAACCCTTGATTAATTCTTATCATGATGGTGTTTATAATGTTGTTTAATTCTTGTTAATTAAGACTATTTAGGTGTTAGTCTTTGTTTACATTAGCATTAGTTTAAAAACAACACTTGCACACATCAACATCAGAACCTCATCTTGGAGATGGCCCCATCAAATCGATATTTGGATGTATTATTATTGCAAGTATTACAAATAATGTAATTAATTTTTCTCACTCACAGGGAGATGATTTCTTGCATGCCTTCACAAAATGATAGAACAGACAAGAAGACAAATTGCATGCACATCGAAGAAGCATTTCTCAGCAAGCAAGATTTATTATTGGAAAATTATTCACCCATTCTTTTCTTAAAATAGAACAATCAACTACAGTCTGACTGAGATGTAACCCAAGGCTATTAATGCCTCTTTGTATTAACTTCTTTATTTTATTCCTTTATTTATTAAATAAAGGATAAAAATAGAATGTAAGGCGAAAGTACAACCTTAGTCTAACTATAGGAAAGGGTGAGTGAATTAATTTTTCTCTATATTGTGTGCCTTGGCAAAGCACAAGGAAGGAATTTTAGATACAGGACTGCTAAAGCAATTTTTTACCATTTTTTCCCTTTGAATGTAAAGTATTTTCTACCTTTCCAATTATTTGTAGTCTTCTCGTATGTTTCCATTTATCTTGTGAATTTTGAATTCCCTAATTAATCATCTTACCCTGTTAAAAATTTAGTATTTTCTGCATGATATGAATGTGTATGTGTGACTTAGCAATATTTTTGTGATTTTATCGCTCAATACATCAAATATTTTACCCTTAATTATCTTCATAATTTTTTTCCTATGCATCGAAATTCATTCCATATTAATTCTGCATGTACTCTAGAAAATACCTCATACAAGTTTGGTATATCACCTCAATTTAATTTCATTTTTACAGTCATCTTTTAGCCTTAAACCCCAGAAAATTAGTTTATGATACATCAATAAGGAACTTCCCTTGACACTAGACACTCACCTCAAAATAGGTATACCCATGGACTTGAGGTGTTTCCATTGTATCTATGAAAGAGGAGATAAAATTTACAAGCTTAGAACACCTGCACCTTCTCTCTATAGGGTGCACTTTCGAGAGATACCACACCCTCCAAGCTCCTTCAAGCTCAATCCAACTCAAAAAAGCTCCAAAACTCAACAAGAACTATAAAAATCTCCAAATCCAAAAATACAAGAGCACAAATGAAATAAACTAACCCCAAACAAAAATTAAACTTAAACATATATAGATAAAGGAGAGAGGAGGGTGAGGTGGCTCTATGTGGGATTCTACATAACTTATCCTCAAATCCACATCAAAAGTCAAAACTAAACCCCAATTCACTATAAATTCATTGTTGAGAGGAATAAAAAGCCTTGTACACACACAATCCAAACCCACACCCTCTAAGGACAAAATTAAAACCAATGAAAGAAAAGTGTAATAAATATCACTTTTGTTTTACAAAACACATAATGGGGTATTTTTTTGAGCCCCCAATCCATAGATAGGTTTTGTATTAGAAATTAAGAGGTGTGGGACAAGAGAATCTTGTCTCGCGAGCCTCCAAAAATGGCCATTAAGCCCAAACCCGAAATACCAAGGTAAAGTAGAGTGTACAACACTCGAAGTCACTCACACTGCTTGAATCAAAATGACATAGTCCAAAAGACCAACAACTATAATAAATGACCCCTTTTGTGACATCCCCATACAACTTAATACACATGATTAAATTACTAAATAAATTACATTAATGAACAATTATAAAAAGGGATTACATCACAAATTAACTCACATACTCTACAAATAAATAAAATAAGAAAAGGAAATTATTAAACACATTTCCCAATATCATAATTGGATGTCATACCCCCATGGGGACCTCTAACAAAATAAAATAAACATAACACATTACATGAGTTTCCATGTTGAACATCGTTATATCCATCACATATTTTTGTGTGGTTGGTCTCCAAATCTCCTTTTGATTGATTTGATATAATTACCTGTAAAATTACACAATACCTCCTTTGTCCCCATGGCCACATAAAACAAATCCAAGATAAAATCTATGCACATAAATCGATAATCATTCTCATATGGCTAAATCATCATCTCAACTAAATAACGCTATGATTTGTCTAAAATTTCAACATCTCAATTTTATCTTTTATCAATATTAACAATATTAGAAGATTAGTTCAAAAGCTATATTATAGTCAACATGATGAGAATTTTGAATGTCAGTAATACATATGCTAATAAAACATAATCATCATCTATATAAAATGTCTCTCTATGTATCTAAGAATCCACACAATCATACTATGAATCACAATCCATCAATAGTCATAATATCTCTATCATCTAACATCATGCTAAACCAAAATGATACAATAATATCCATGTCTAAAGTCAACAATAATCAAAATCAAAATATAATAAGTGTCGAAGAGAAGTGGGCACTACATCCCCCTCCCCTTAGACTCAACTTCCTCCTAGAAGTCACTGAAATACATGTAGAAATTGGACTCCTAGAAATGTAGCATCCTCCCATGTAGTAGGAGCCTCGTGATATTTGTCCCACTAGACTCGCAAATGATCAATCTCTCAGCCTTGAACTCCCAAGGTCATGCACTCTAAAATATGCATGGGCTCAACCATCATCTTCCCATGCTCCTACACATATAATGCGGTCGAATCTAGTATATGAGATGGATCTAGGATATATCTCCTAATAACATATACGTGAAACACATCATGTACATGAGATAAGTTGGGTGGAAAGGATAGACAATAAGCTAAGGGACCAATCCCCTCTAGGATCTTGAATGGACCGATGAATATTGGATAAAACTTAGAGTCTTTTACGTAATGGATAGGACTCTTACAAGGTCTTACATAAAGAAACACCTTCATACCCACCTCATAACTATGGTCAACTCTCCTCTGATTTGCATACTTCTTGTCCCTATCATGTGCCCCATGTAACCTCTATCGAAAAAACCAACCTTCTACACCATGTCCTATAACAAATATGGGCTAATAGATACTCTATCATCCATTATGTCTCAACTCAATGGTGTCCTGCACTCCATGCCATAAGGTTCTTGAAAAGGTACCATGTTACTCAAACTCTAAAAATTATTATTGTAGGAAAACTCCACCAAATACAATTACTTCTCCCACTTCAACTGATGATCCATGACATACATCCAAAGCATGTACTATAAAATATGATTCACCTAATCTGTCTGTCCATCTATCTCTAAATGATAGACTATGTTGAAATTGCTACTCGTCCTAAGGGATTCGTGCATGGTAGTTCAAAAGTACGATGTGTATAAGGGATTGTGATCGTAGATGATCTTCCGTAGAATCCCGTCCAGTCTAACAATATCACCTAGGTACACTCTCTCTACTGCACTAGCTGTAAAGGTGTTCTTCACCAAAGAAAAATCAGTAACTTTCGTTAATCTATCCATCGTGACCATGATGACATCATGGTGGTATTTTGATGTCAACGGACCTACTATGAAATCCATGGAAATGGTGGCCCATTTCCACTCCAAGATAACATTTGGGTAAATAAGGCTAGTTGGATGATGATGCTTAGCTTTCACCCTCTAACACTCCAAACAGTGTGACATAAACTGAGCTACATCTCTCTGAAGGCCTCTCCAATGGTATAGTTGTCTCAAGCTGGCATGCATCTTCTTCACCCTTGGATGGGCAGAATAAGGTGTAAACGGATCTTCTACCAAGATATCCTGTCGTAAAACTCCATTCCTAGGTATGTAGATCTAGCCTCTTTTTCTCGAGAAGTCCATCTAACTCTAATGAAAATCCATCAAAATTGCCCGCAACCGGTTTCTAAGAGTCAATCTCTAATCTAGCTACATGGTAAAAATTGTCATGAGGAAGCTGCTGCAAAATCTTGCTTCGTAAAATCCATACCCACTCAAGTATCCAAAACAAAATTTCTCCATGTAATCAGTGTCAAAAATAACCTTCTATTTCCCTTCACATGTTCAATCTCCATGTTGTACTTACATAGAAACTTCATCCAATGCTGCTTGTGAGCATTGAGATTGGATTGAGTGAAGAGGTGATGTAAGCTCAAATGGTTTTTCCTAAGAAAAAATATACTACCAAGAAGGAAATGTCTCCATTGAACTTAAGCATACACAAATATTGTAAGCTCTAGGTCATGATTCGATAATTGATCTCATGATCTTTGAGTTTGGGAGACTCAAAGAAAACCATGCATCTCTCCTACATCAAAACTCCATGTAGTCCTACCAAGGAAGATTCTGTGCACACAAAGAACTCTCCATGTAGATCTGGCACTACAAGAATCAGTGCTGACGTAAATCATCCCTTTAGTGGTCGTAGTGCCTTCTCATATCCGTCGGACCAAACAAAATTCTTCTGTTTACGTTGAAGGGAAGTGATGGGGTGTGTAATCTGATAAAATTCCTAAACAATCTCTTGTAATAACCTACCAACCCCATGAAACTACGCACCTTGGCAACACTAGTTGGCACGATCCAATCCATAATATCTCGAATCTTGGAAGGATCAATGATGATACCTTCCCTATGAATGATATTACCCAAGTACTACACCTCTGGCTGAAATAATGCACACTTCTTTAGGTTCACGTAAAGATGTTGCTCACGAAGATAATGCAAAACCTGTCAAAGGTGCTCCTCATGCTCCTCACGTGTATGTGAGTTAATCAAAATTTCATCAAGAAATATGTACATGAAGTGATCTAAAAATTTCTAGAATACCCCATTCATCAAACTCATGAATACTGCCAGGGAATCCATCAGATCAAAAGGCACTACTGTGAACTCTTAGTGGCCATATCACATACGAAGGTTTTTATGAATATACGCCTCCATGATCGATAGTTGATAGTATCTAGACCTAAAATCTATCTTGGAAAATATTGTACCGCCTTTCATCTTATCAAAAAATCATCAATATGTGGATGGGGTAGAGATTCCTAATTGTTACTTTATTCTGCTGATGATAATCAATACACAATCGTAGAGATATGTTCTTCTTCCTTACAAAAATCATAAGTAGACTCCATCAAGATACACTAGGACAAATTAGACCTTTCACCAAAAGGCCCTCGAGCTACAACTTGAGCTGACAGAGGTCAAGGGTAGTCATCCTATATGGTTCTCATGAGATAGGATCTTCTCTTGGAACTAAATCAATGTGAAAATTTATCTCACATGGGGGAGGTAACCCTAGTAGCTACCTAGAAAATACATTCGTAAAATCTCTCAAGATATGATTATCACAAAGTAACGGCCCACTAGACTCATCCTCTAATATGTTGCTAACCGTGACAACATACAATTGGCAACCTCATCGCGCGCATACGCTTATGCTGCATAGAGGATATGGTTTGACTAAAGGTGGGTCTCTTGATCCCAACCATCATTGAATCCAAACCCAAATCATTTGCACATGATATTAACTTACAGTAATAATCAACCTTAGCCCTATGTGTAGATAACCAATCATGCCCAAAATAATACCATTAGAACTCAACAAAACGATACAAAGATCCAAGGTCATTGAAAGGTTCCTTGGTCAACTATGCACTCCTTAACTAAGGAGTCCACTATGAGCTTGGCTCCATAACCCATATCCACATCCCAAATATGGATCTTCCTAATTACCACTAGCCTAAATTGTTCTACTATAAATGGGGAAATATAATAATCAAAGAACCTAAATCAAATAAAGCAGGAATAGAAATTCCATCAATGGTACTGTCATCTCAATAATCGTGCTCTTGTGCTCTTCCAGACAGCTTTTAACCATTGCATAAATCTTATGGCTCTTATTCATGTCACCTACTGTAGGATCTAAAACTGGTGCCTTACCCTTAATTTTAGGGTTCTGAGGGCACTCTCTCCAATGATTCTCGAGTAATCCACACCCATATAAATGAAAAGGTTCCCTCCAATGAGAAGAAAATCCTACAGTACTCCAGGTGGTCATGTGCCATGGATTTTGATGATCCTGTTATGAACTTTTATTATCGCTACTAATGGGCTTATGCAGACTAAGATCTAGGTTGTGCCTATGTCCTGATTGCTCCCCTACAAGAAGGCCGAATAATATGTCCCCTCTAAGCATTGAATATCCGAGGAGTCCTAAATAGAGGTCGAGTCTATTCTTTACTGCAGTCTTGAAGTGGCTTATGAGGTTTCATGAATGAAGAATCTACAGAACCATGTCAACCATGAGGAGGAGGAGTTTACCCCCTCGATATACGATCCTTCATCGATGGATATGAGTCCACACTCTATCTCTGCCATGTTGTGTCTTAACTTTCGTCCACTCTCCGTAATATAGCCCTTCTAAATGGCCTCACTATTCTCTATAGGAAATGAATCTACACTTCCCCTTTAATGTTTAAGTTTAGGCCCCGATGAACTGTGGATCCTCACCTATTCATCATGCATATACTCTACATATTGAATTATGTATAGGAAGTAACTCTCATACTTTTCCACTATCATGGATGTTTGACGTAGGTCATGGAACTCATCTATAATCTGTTTAATGAATCTTGTGTACAAGTATTTACTCTTAAACCACTCCTCGAAGAGCTCCCAAGTTACTGTCTTATAATCCACATAGAGTTTCTAATCCTCGGTCCTCTACCAAATCCTGAAACCATCTCTTAGAAGGTGCATGGCAACATGATCCTTCGTGTTATTGGTAAAATGACATAGATTGAATAATCCACTCAAGCTGACCAACCATGCCTCTTCCTAAAATCCTCCAGTGTCCCCAGCGAAATAGGATGGATGGAGTTTTAAGTTCTCCCTGATGTGACCTGACATAGTATACTATCTTTTTTTAGGTCTCTAAACACAATCATCACGCTGCCTAACGCTCCTAGATTTTTCCATGTGTCATGAAGCCTTGTCTCTAAGACCTCTTTTTGGTGAATCTTGTTTCACTAACTCCATGTGGGAGGTCTATACACTATGCTCATCACTATGTTGGGAAGGTGCATGAGCCTCTATTAATGGCTCTCTGTCGTGTCTACTCTATCTCCATCCCAAATATCCTCCGCATATAGCAGCATTAGCATCATGTAATGTCCGAATTATCTAAGGCAATATGTCGGCTACTTCCAGATCTGGGGGTGGTAATTCTAGGTGCATGTGTAAGATGCCTTCATCTGGTCCACGCCTCTTACACAGATCAAGGCGAGATTTAGTTTATTACTCTATATTTTTTTAGTTTTATATATTTTCTTTATTTAAAATATCATGCAAGTTGTGTGATCTAGGTTTACGGTTGCACTATGTTATTTTATTATGCTTTACATGTACAAGTGTTCCTAGGGTCCGAGCATTGAAGCCATGGCTCGATACCATGTGTAACTTCCAAAACCATATTAATCTTTATAAATTTATTTGTAAAGTTGCAGCATGATTTTTTTGTTGTAAATAGGTTCTTTGAGGTGCCAACCATATAATACGTTTAATTAATTCCTACCAACAATTACTACACTACAAGGATAGACCAGGTCTAGGTTAAATAATTAAATATTCTTAATTCATTTCTAAGGTCAAATTAATTACAAACTACTAGGAAGGTGCCATAAATTAATTTACTTGGTTAAATTTTTACCCCCTCTTAGATTAACCTTCAACCCATATTTATTAAACCCTTGTCCTTAGTTACCTTAGTTCTCTTAAATTATTTTCCTTAAAGTCCATTTAAATAAATACTAAAACATACTAGGAACTAAATAAATGACTTAGCACACGAGCGTATTAAATGGCCCCATTCACCCATTTTCACATATATTAAGTTATTTAAACTCCCATAATATTTATTCTCACCTAGAAATTTGTACGGTTGATTCTCAACACTTCGATCAAATCAATTATGGCCACTAGATCTTAGGGTTCCATACTAACCCTAATTATCCTTATGAAATTTTATAAAACATTTTTCTTTTCTCTAGCCTCCGTATTTGGTTACTTTTCTTTTGTTTGATTTACAGGTTGGAGAAATGGAAGCCATGGGAGAAAGGAAGGAAGAGCCATGGAGGAATTCACAAAATCAAGCTTCGTTTACATGGGATTATGGATTTATTATTGCATTGTTTTCTATTAGTGGATTGTATGGATTCTTCCATAAATATGGAATACTTAGTTATTTTTTATTTTTTTTGCATTTTACTTGATTAACCCCTTTCCATTTAATTGAAGAGATTCCATACATTTAAAGGCCCATTTCAAGATTAACATGTTTGAAACGGTGAATTTATACCCTTCGCAGCTTCTTTGATTTCCTCTTCAAATTTGTAGGATTAAATTTTTAATTAAACTAAGTTTAAATTTTCACAGATGCGGATTTCTATTTTTCCACCGTTAGTGATGAAACTGCCACCCAAAGTAGGTCATAAGTCTGGTATAGCGGCCCTACTGGGTGATAATTCAAAAACCATCACCTCACCTAGGTGGCGGCTTAGAGACCACCGATTTGTATAGGATGGTGGTCCTATTCTTAGAAAACAGAACCATGAATTCCCAATAATTTACAAAAACAAGTTTTACTGGAGTGTTTTATAGTTTATCCTTAGTTGAATTTATGTTCCTATAGCCTTGAGTTGAAGGGTTTAACCATATACTCATTCCACGCTTAAAATTACTACATTTAAATATTTTTATTTCTACAAGAACAAGAAAAACAATTACAAGATCATTTTCATTTTCTTCCAACAAAATTTCTTTCAAGTTCAAATGTAGGAATGAAGCTAAATCTACTCCTAATGTTATTGTTTTCCTTTTCATAACAAAATTTATTTTTTCCAATGAAACAACTCATTATAATTTGATACATCCTTCCATTTCACATAAAACTATTTATTCTAGGTAAGCAAATAAATATATTATACATTTAAGTCTTACGAAGAAAACATTGTAAAATTTTTACATGTTCTAAGTTTTCTTTCATTCTTACAAAAGTGTAACTTCAATAACTAATAATGAACTTCTTCTTCTTTCAGCATAGCTCATTTCTTACAATTTAAAGATCTTTCTTTCTATAATAAATTACAACTTAATAAACCAAAATATACAATGCAACTTTTCTTTCAAATACAATACTACAAGTCTTCCACCTTAAGTGGAAATAACAAGAATGGTTTTCTCACAAAGAAGGATTTCTTGACTTCACAAAATCTCTAAGTGTCAATTCTTCAATAATATCTCCACCATTTATTCACTTGATCACAACAACAAAAATGGGGGAGAGGAAACACTCTCCACCCAACCAATAATCCAACGAGGAGAAGAAGTTATCCTTCTCATTGGCCCCCGAGCCCCACCAAAATGCAATAAATGATCAATACAACTCATGAAAACTAAACAATGCTTCAACATCACAACACAAAATTTCTCAACCATATAACACACATTCAACACAAGATATAATCACTAGAGTGCAACTTATCAAAATAAACAAGGCTTGAAATGCAAAGTCGATGGAGCAAGGATATATAGGGAGATCAGTTATACCTCCCAATGGGAACTAGGTGCCCACCTTACATTTCTCCAATATACATCTCAAGCCCATACAAAAATATTAAGCCTCCCTAAAGATCTTCTTATGCCTACCACATTCTCTTATGTCTCCCTCAAAAGAACCAAGTAAGAAATGCAAGTATTTTCTTATCCAAGATGGGGCACCCAACCTAGCTCCCTCCCAAAACATCAAATAAAATCTTATGCTTCCCTACATATAAAATTCCCATAGCCTTCTCCTACACCATAATTATCCATTCTACCCAAGAACCCAACAAGCATACCAAAACATTCAACAACATACAAATATACACATATAAGAGAAAACAATTAAAACAAGGGTGTAGTTCCTACCTTTCCATGGTATAACTTGACTAAGTGATCACCCTCCAAGCTCCTTCAAGTTGAATCCAACTCCAAAAATCTCAAAACTCAACAAGCACTCCAAAACTCTCCAACTCAAAAATACAAGAGCACAAATGAAATGAAGTAACCCCCAAACAAACAATTAAACTTGCATATATAGAAAAAGGAGAGAGGATGGTGAGGTGGCCTCATGTGGGATGCCACATCACTTATCCTTAACTCCACATCACAATTCAAACCTCAAACCAAATGCAAAATTAATTAGTGGTTGAGAGGAATGACAAGCCTCTTACACACACAATCCAAACCCACACCCTCTAAGGAAAAAATTAAAACCCATGTAATAAAAGTGCAATAAATATCATTTTTTGTTCTTGAAAAAAACATAATGGGGTCTAGTTTTTACCCCCCAATCCATAGGTAGGGTTGGTATAATAAATTAAGAGGTGTGGGACAAGCTTAGCGTGTCCCACAAGCCTCCAAAAATGGCCCTTAAGCCCAAATCCGAAATTCTAAGGTAAGGTAGAGTGTACAACACTCAAAGTAGCTTACACTCAATGAAAATCACAAAGTCGATAAGACCAACAACTCTAATAAATGAACCCTTTTTCACATCCCCATATAAATTAATAAATATGATTAAATTACTAAATAAAGTATATTAATGAACAACTATAAAAAGGGATTACATCACAAATTAAATCACATACTCTATAAATAAATAAAAGAAGAAAATGAAAGAATTTCACATATATCCCAAGGTCACAATTAGATGTTATTCACCCATTAAGGACCTGTAACAAAAAAAACATTACAAATTACATGAGTGGCCATGGTGACCCTCGTTGTATCCATCAAGTATTCCATTTTGGTTGGTCTCCAATCCCCTATTGATTGTTTTGATATAATTACCAAAATTACACAATACATCGTTAAGCATTATGGCCTCATTGAAAACATCCAAAATAAAATATATGCATATGAATCGATAACCATTCTCATATGGATAAATCATCATCTCAACTAAACTATGATATCATTTGTCTAAAATTTCAACAACATCTCAATTTTATATTTTATCAATATCAAAAATATTAGAAGATAGTGAAAAAGCTATATCATAGTCAACATGAAAAGAATTCCAAATGTCATAATATATATGCTAACAAACATAACCATCATCGATATAAAATGTCTCTCTGTGTGTATCTAAGAATCCACACACATCATACTATGAATCACAATCCATCAAGAGTTGGAATATCTCTATCATCTAATCATCATTGTAAACCAAAATAATACAATAATATCCATGTCTAAATTCAACAATAATCAAAAGAAAAATATAATAAGTTTCAAGAGGAGTGGGCACTACATCCCCTCCCCTTAGACTTGACTTTCTCTAGAAGTCACTGAAATACATGTGGAAATTGGACTCATAGCAATGTAGCATCCTCCAATGTAGTAGGACCCTCATGATATTTGTCGCACTAGACTCACACGATCAATCTCTCACCTCAAATGCCTAGGGTCCTACACTCTACAATACGCATGGGCTCCACCATCATCTTCCTTTCTCCTACACCTATAATGCGGTTAAATCCAATACATGAGATGGATCTCGGATATATCTTCTAATAACATATATGTGAAACACATCATGTACACAAGACAAGCTAGGTGTAAAGGATAAATAATAAGTTAAGGGACCAATCTGCTTTCTAGGATCTTGAATGGACCCACAAATATTGGATACAACTTAGAGTCTTTTCCATAATGGATAGGACTCTTACGAGTTCTTACATGAAGAAACACCTTTGTGCCCACCTCATAAATAAGGTGAAATATCTTCTGATCTTCATACTTCTTCTACCTTTCATGTGTCTCTTGTAACCTCGGTATGACTAAAAATCTTCTTCTCCATGTCTTGTAACAAAGCTAGGCCAATAGATACTCTATCCCCTAGTCTATCCCAATTTAATGGTGTCCTGCAATCCCTGCCATAAAGTTATTGAAAAGGTGCCATGCTAATTTAACTCTTAAAAATTTTGTTGTAGGAAAACTCCACCAAATTAAATTACTCCTCCCACTTTGACTAATGATCCATGACATACATCTTAAGCCCGTCCTCTAAAATATTCTTCACCTGCTCCATCTGTCCATCTATCTCTAGATGATAGGCTCTATTGAAGTTGATACTCATTACAAGGGCCTCGCTGCATGGTAGTCCGATGTGTGATATGTATAAGGGATAATGATCGTAGATGATATTTTGTTGAATCCCATGTAGTCTAACAATATTATCTAAATAAACTCTTCCTACTATAGTAGCTTTATATGTGGTTTTAACTAGAGAAAATGAGGAAATGTTATCAATCTATCGACCGTGACCATGATGGCATCGTGGTGGTATCTCGACGTGGGTAGCCCTACTATGAATTCCATAGAAATGGTGTACCATTTCGACTCTAGGATAACATGTGGATAAAAAATTCCAACTGGATGCTGATGTTTAACCTTCACGCTCTGAAACTTTAAAAAATGTAATTAAAAATTATCTACCTCCTCTGAAGGCTTCTCTAATGGTATAGTTCTCTCAAGGTGGCATGCATCTTCTTCACCCCTAGATGGGTTGATTAAGGTGTACGATGAGCCTCTGCCAATATATTCTATCTCAAACCTCCATCCCTAGGTACATAGATCAGGCCTCTGTGTATGAGAATTCCATCTGAATCTACTACAAATCCATCAAAATTCCCCTCAAGGGGTCTATGAGAGTCAATCTCTTTTCTTTCTGTAAGGTAAACACCGTCATGAGGAAGTTGCTAGGTAAGTGTGCCAAGATGGTGGACAATTAACTGGACATAAAAACCTAAAATTCTGGTACCACGAGTGTAATTTATAAACCGCGCTTGCGATTTGAAAACCACGAGCACATTTTAAAACCATGATCACGGTCCTATGAGACAAAAAAAAAAATAGACCCGCGACTCCTCATTTTCCCTCATTTTTCCTTTCCAACCATGACTTCTCCTAGACCTTTGGCACTCACACTTTGAATACCCCTAAAAATTACTCTTAGGACTTTTGGATTGCGATATTTTCAACCATGCCACCAAGAAAAGAGGTAAGCCCTCGATTTTGATCAATTTGTTTGCATTTTAGGTTTTTTTGTGATTTTCATGGGTTTTTCAATTTTTGTTTATATATACATTTTTTTGTTTTTTCAGTTTCTCGACGAGCTCGTAATCCCGCAAACCCTCCAAACAATCGTCAAAACCCTCCAAACATTTCGCAAAACCCTTCTCCAAACATAGATCCACTTCCTATGGCTCCTTCTATCCCCATGGAGCCAACAGGAACACAAGCTAATATCGTAGAAAAAACCAACAAAATAAAGTTGCCATTGAGAACCTTATTCACAATATAACACAAAATCATGCCACAAATCCGTCTCACATGACTTTAGCTAACACATTACAAACATTGATTAGTGAAGTTGACTCATGAACCAACCAAATAGATAGATGGAATACCTTTAGAGGTGATTGTAGGTAGTGGTATGCAAATATATTATCCGATGTTGTCGTAAAAGACAAAAAAATTGAAAAGACCGCATTTGTGCATTATTTACTAACCTAAGAACCAATGCCCCTCTTGCAGATTACTTGCAAACAGCTTCCCAATCCATGGGTGCCATGATGACCAAATCAAGAACAATTTTTGGGATCGATGTTGGATGGTTTTTGATTATCCACCATGCAACAACAATGAAGTTCCCTCTATTTTTGAAGAAATTATATTACGAGTTCATGCTTAAAGAGGTCCCAAACTATTTTGACTTTTTTTATTTTTATGGGCGAGGTGGTGGCTCAGTATAGAGTATCCTGGTGCACGCATAGGTCAACCAAGGATCCCCCATGCCCCAAAACCCCCATTACCTTTAGTTATCCCTCTTATAGTGAAAGAGGTTGTAGAGATTGACACACTACATGCATTGAGGGAGCTCACTAACACTCTAACCCAAAGCATAGTGAGTAGATGCATCCGGTGATGTTGGTGGAGGCGTCGGTTATAGCACACCATACCATTATGGATCATGTGGTGCCGTATGCACTTTGTGGGCGAGACATCATTTCTTGGATCACATGATTTTTTTCTTTAGATGAGATAATGGCAGATGTTTTTGAACCGTGCAATGGATCCTGGTCTTTCAAAGGTAAATGTCAAATAAATATTTAATATATATATATATACAATTGTTTAATTCATGTTTGAGATTTTAATATATATATTTCATTGTACGTTATGTACATACATGTAAAAACTAATTTTTTATTTATTTTTAAATAACAAGAGCCAATGAAGGAAACATCCGTGTCAACATGCTAGTTACTACGGTTGGGCATGTTATAAACGTAAGATTCAAGTTGTACTTACTTTTCAAATTTCATTTGATTGTGTACTTTTATTATTATAATGTTTCACCTGTACATGTACATATTAATATATGTTTGTATTTTATACATGCAGGAGCCTAGCGGGTCATCATCTGCTCTAGGAACTGAGGCTATTGGCACACCTCACGTGACTTTTACACATATTTGTTTCTCTTTACACTTTCCAGTTCTAATTGTGGAAGTTCACGTGGATTATGCTTTAGCTCAGTTATGTGGTAGTCATGTAGATTAATATTGATTTGTACATGTTTTTTGTATAGCTTATGACTTCCAGAGAGACTCCTCCATTTATGCAGACTGTGGAGGCTGCTGTAAATATTGCCATAGCATCTGTAGATCCACTAACTGAGGTACAATTTTTCAAATTTGTTAAATTTATTTAGAAATTATTTCTTATTACTTAAATCTACAATATCAAATTTTGTACATGAAGTATTTAATTAGAAATTTAATTATTTGTATGTAGCTTACCTCTCAAGAGTCTACCATTGTCCCTATCATGCATTAATGGAAAATTAATAGGGATCATGACATTCGTAAGATTTCACCCTCATTTAAAAACTAAATTCTATGTTTTTAAATTTTGAATGTATTTTAAAAATATGGGTGTTAAAATCTTGTTGTTTATGAATGTGCAGTTAGGTTTTAGGCCTCGCTTAGAGACACCTAGGACCACATAGATGAAATCTCTAGTGACATCTCCCTCCACTACATCCCCAAGTCGTGGACATGCTACTTGAGCAGGGTGAAGAGAGGGATGATGTTTCATGATTAGATTCATATGACATGGATGTACATAGATATTTATGGGCCAGCTGGTCCTAGTTCATGATTATTCATAGGACACTGTATATAGCCTTATGCGGCCGCATGTGGTCTTATATGTATGACACACTTGGTTCAAGATTTACACATATTATGAACTTATATTTTCAGAGACGTGCGTTTAACACACTTAGTTTGATACATTATATATCTGGATGTGTTGGTTTTCATAACGATATTACTTCTATGTTTGATTCAAATTCATTGCACATGATATCCTTCTATGTATGTATATTCTATGTATATTAATTCTATATAAATGTTTGATTTAAAATTTAAAAACTATAGTGCAACAATAAGAAGAAAATAAACATATATCTCATGTACCATATTCTAGTGCAATAATAATTTTTATGTATGTTATGATATGTACATTTCAAGGACTAAAATTTCGAGTTGTCAAGAGATTTTAGGAAAATCTAGGTAGAGAACATTGTTCGGTAGTGAAGTGGGAGTTTCACTACTTGTGAGGAAAAATAAATTATTGCATCACCTATAACAATATTGGTGATTCAATTTGTGGATATTTTGATTCATATTTTGTAATTGATTTGGAAAAACAAAAATGGACTTCTAGTTATGCTATTACACTTTGTAATCGGACTCATCATTGGATTTCAAAGCTTCAAAATATTACAATTTTTTCAACTACTTAGGTAGAATATGTAGTTGCCTATCATAGTTGTCGGGGAGGTAATTTGGGTAAAAAAATTTGGATGAGTTTTGAAGATATCAATAGAAGATGAAGGTATTGTGTGACAATCAAAGTGCTATTCAATTATCCAAGAATCTAGCTTATCATAATAAGACAAAGCATATTTTAGTTAAGTATAATTTGGTTAACTTCTATTAATTTACATAAAATGTGATGAGTTGGTCGTGTAATATATTTAAAGTGGATTGGTTATCAAGGTGGATATTATAAGATATGTGACAACAAAGTTAACTTTTCGATCCCTTTATGACAACAAGTTAAAAAATTTGTAATTGTTGAAAAAGTTATAATTGTTGAAATAGTTGTAATTGTTGAAAAAGTTGTAATTGTTGAAAAAGTTGAAAAAGTTGTAATTGTTGAAAAACTTGTAATTGTTAAAAAAGTTGTAATTGTTGAAAAAGTTGTAATTGTTGGAAAAGTTGAAAATGGTTGGTCGAGGCACCAAACTGACTACAAGGACACATCTGGGTGGCCAGGTGAATGCTAGAGGAGGTGTCATTTTTGTACATGACAACGTCATTTCTTTTCGGCTACCTTGTTCGGGCGGAGTCCCTCAAGAGCCCCCGAGACAAAAAAATGTTCAACTTCGACGGGTGACTACACAGACTCTGCACCACCCACGGACATCTCATCTAATCCTACACCTTGACATAGGGACACTCTGCAATAGCTCTGTCTCAATTTTTTTCCTTCTCCAAATAGTGCTCTTGCTGCCCTATTGTTTACAAACAGCCGAATAGTGTTGTTCGAGATAGTGTAAGGTCAGTAAATAGTATATTTTGTAAGTGGTGGGTTGTGGCACCGAACCGAGCGTGTGGACACATCTCGGGTGGCTAGGTGAACACTAGAGGAGGCATTGTTTTGGTGTGCAACAACATCACTGCTTCCGATCTACCTCGTTCGGGCGAAGGCCCTCAAGAGCCCTGAGACCAAAAAATTATTCAACTTCGACGGGTGACTACGTAGACTCCATGACACCAAGAGATGTCTTGTTTGATCCTACACCTCAACGTAGGGACACTCTACAATATCTTATCTTGGTTTTTTCCTTCTCTAATCAAGGTGCTCTCGTTGCCCTATTGTTTGCAAAAGTGCGAGAATAGTGTAGTTCAAGATAGTGTAAGGCTATGAAATGGTATTTTTGTAAATGGTGGGTCGTGGCACTAAACCGATTTGTGCGAGACACATCTGGGTGGATAGGTGAATGCTATAGGAGGCCTCATTTTTGTGTGCCACAACGTCGTTGCTTTTGGGCTACCTAGTTCGGGCAGAGTCCCTCAAGAGCCTTGAGACCAAAAAATCATTCAACTTTGACGGGTGACTACGCAGACTCCATGGCACCTAGATATGTCTCATTTGATCCTACACCTCGGTGTAGGGACACTCTATAATAGTCTATCTCAGTTTTTTCCTTCTTCAAACGGTGCTCTCGCTGCCCTATTGTTTGCAAATGCGCCGAATAGTGTAGTTCGAGACAATGTAAGGTTGTCAAACAATATATTGTGTAAATGGTGGGTCATGGCAATGAACCAACTACACGAACACGTCTACGTGGCAAGGTGAACACTAGAGGAGGCATCGTTTTAGTGTGCCAAAACATCGTTGCTTCTGGGTTACCTCGTTCGGTCAGAGTCCCTCAAGAGCCCTGAGACCAAAAAATCGTTCAACTTCGATGGGTGACTACGTAGACTCCGTGAAATCTAGAGATGTCTCATTTAATCCAAAACCTCAGCCTAGGGACACTCTATAATAGCTTTGTCTTGGTTTTCCTTCTCCAATTGGTGCTCTCGCTACCCTATTGTTTGAAGTGCGAGAATAGTGTAGTTCGAGATAGTGTAAGGTTGTCAAATGGTATATTTTGTAAACGGTGGGTCGTGGCACCGAGCGAACTACACGGACACGTCTATGAGGCTGGGTGAATGCTATAGGAGGCCTCATTTTGGTGTGCCACAATGTCATTGCTTGCAGGTTACCTCATTTACGTAGAGTCCCTCAAGAGCCCTGAGACCAAAAAATCGTTCAACTTCAACGAGTGACTATGCAGACTCTTTGGCACCTAGAGATGTCTCATCTAATCCTACACCTTAGCATAGGGACACTTTACAATATCATGTCTTTGTTTTTACCTTCTCCAATCGGTGCTCTCTTTGCCCTATTGTTTGCAAACACGCCGAATAGTATAGTTTGAGATAGTGTAAGGCTGTCAAATGGTATATTTTGTAAACCGTGGGTCGTGGCACCAAACCAACTACGTTAAAATGTCTGAGTGGCTAGGTGAACACTAGAGGATGTGTTGTTTTGGTGCACAACAACGTCATTGCTTCCGAGCTACCTCATTCGGGCGGAGTCCCTCAAGATCCCTGAGACCAAAAAAATATTCAAATTCGACGGGTGACTATGCAAACTCCGTGGCACCTAGAGATGTCTCGTCTGATCCTACACCTTGATGTAGGGACCCTCTACAATAGCTTGTCTTGGTTTTTTCCTTCTCCAATCGGTGCTCTCGTTGCCCTATTGTTTGCAAATGCACCGAATAGTGTAGTTTGAGATAGTGTAAGGTTGTCAAATGGTATATTTTGTAAACGATGGGTCGTGGCACCAAACCGACTACACAGACACATCCGAGTGGCTAGGTGAATGCTAGATGAGGTGTCTTTTGATGTGTAACAACTTCGTTGCTTCCAGGATACCTCGTTCGGGCAGAGTCCCTTAAGATCCTTGAGACCAAAAAATTGTTCAACTTCGACGGGTGTCTACGCAAACTCTATGGCACCTAGAGATGTATCGTATGATCCTAGACCTTAGCACAGGGGGAAAATCTAAAATATCCTATCTTGGGTTTTTCCTTCTTCAAATGGTGCTCTCGTTGCCCTATTGTTTGCAAACGCGCTAAAAAAGTGTAGTTTGAGATAGTGTAAGGCTGTCAAATGGTATATTTTGTGAACGATTGGTTGTGGCACTAAACTCGAATACACGGACATGTCTGGGTGGCCAAGTGAATGCTAAAGGAGGTGTTTTTTAGTGCGCAATACAACGTCATAACTTTCGGGCTATCTCGTTCAAGATGAGTCCCTTTAGAGCCACCGAGAAAAAAATTATTCAACTTCGACGGGTGACTACACACACTCCATGGTATCTATAGATATCTCACCTAATCCTAAACCACAATGTAGGGACCCTCTACAATAGTTTGTCTTGGTTTTTTCCTTCTCCAATCGGTTCTCTTGTTGTCCTATTGTTTGGAAATGAGCCGAATAGTGTAGTTTGAGACAGTGTAAGGCTATCAAACGGTATATTTTGTAAACGATGGGTCATGGCACCAAACCAACCACACAAACACATCTGGTTGGTCGGATGAATGCTATAGGATGCATCCTTTTGATGTGTAATAATGTCGTTGCTTCGTGGATACCTCGTTCGGGTGGAGTCCCTCAAGAGCCCGAGAAAAAAAAATCGTTCAACTTCAATGGGTGAGTACATAGACTCCGTGGCACATAGAGACATCTCGTCCTATCTTACACCTCAAAGCATAGGAAAACTATACAATAGTCTATCTTGGTTTTTTCCTTCTTTAAACGGTGTTGTCGCTGCCCTATTGTTTGCAAATGCGTTGAATAGTGTAGTTTGAGACAGTGTAAGGTCACAAATGTTATATTTTGTAAACGGTGCATCATGGCACCAAACCAACTATGCAGACACATCTAGGTGGCTAGGTGAATGCTAGAAGAGGTGTTGTTTCGATGCGGAACAACATCGTTGCTTCCGGGATACCTCATTCGGGTGAAGTCCCTTAATAGCCCCGAGACCAAAAAATCGTTCAACTTCGATGGGTGACTACGAAGACTTCGTGGTACCTAGAAAAATATTGTCCGATCCTACACCTCAAAGCATAGGAACCCTCTATAATAGTCTGTCTTAGTTTTTTCCTTCTCTAATCGGTGCTCTCACTACCCTATTATTTGCAAATGCGCTGAATAGTGTAGTTTGAGATAGTGTAAGGCTGTCAAACGATATATTGTGTAAACGGTGGGTCATCGCACCAAATCAACTATGCGGACACATCCAGGTCGCCAGGTGAATGCTAGAGGAGGCATCATTTTTGTGCATGACAACATCATTGCTTCCGGGCTACCTTGTTCGAGTGGAGTCCCTCAAGAGCCTTAAAACCAAAAAATCATTCAACTTCGACAGGTGACTACGCAAACTCTATGGCACCTAGAGATGTCTCACCTGATCCTACACCTCGGCGTAGGGACACTCGACAATATCTTGTCTTGGTTATTTCCTTCTCTAATTGGTACTCTCGCTGCCCTATTGTTTGTAAACGTGCCAAATAGTGTAGTTTGAGACAGTGTAAGGCTGTCAAAAGGTATATTTTTAAATGGTGGGTCATGGAAACAAACCAACTATGCGAGACGTGTAATGCAGGTGGCCATGTGAATGCTAGATGAGGCATCATTTAAGTGCACAATAACATCATTACTTCTCGGCTACCTCGTTCAAGAGGAGTCCCTCAAGAGTCCCGAGAACAAAAAAATTCAAATTCAATGGGTGACTACGCAAACTCGTGGCACCTAGAGACATCTCATATAATCTTACATCTTAGGGACACTCTATAATAGCTTGTCTCAGATTTTTCCTTCTCCAATCGGTGCTCTCGCTGCCCTATTGTTTGCAAATGCGTCGAATAGTGTAGTTCGCGACAGTGTAAGGCTATCAAATGGTATATTGTGTAAACGGTGGTTCGTGGCACCGAACCAATTATGCGGACATGTCTGGGTGGCTAGGTGAACATGAGACAATGCATTGTTTTGGTGCACGACAATTTCGTTGCTTCAGGCTACCTCGTTCGAGGAGTTCCTCAAGAGCCCCGAGACAAAAAAATTTCAACTTCGACAGGTGATTACGTAGACTTCGTGGCACCTAGAGACATCTCAGTTGATACTACACCTTAGCATAGGGACACTCTAAAATATCCTATCTTGGTTTTTTCCTTCTCCATTTGGTGCTCTCACTACCCTATTATTTGTAAACGTGCCGAATAGTGTAGTTCGAGACAATGTAAGGCTGTCAAACGGTATATTTTGTAAACGGTGGGTCATGGCACTTAACTGAGTATGCAGAAAAATCTGAGTGGCTAGGTGAACACTAGAGAAGGAATCATTTTGGTGCACCACAACATCATTGCTTCCGGGCTACCTCGTTCAGGTGGAGTCCCTCAAGAGCCCTGAGACCAAAAAATAATTCAACTTCGATGAGTGACTACGTAGATTTCGTGGCACCTAGAGATGTCTCATCTAATCCTAAACCTCGGTGAAGGGACACTCTACAATAACCTGTCTTGGTTTTTTCATTCTTCAAATGGTGCTCTCGCCATCCGTATTGTTTGCAAACGCACCGAATGGTGTAGTTTGAGACAGTGTAAGGTCACAAATGGTATATTTTGTAAACAAGTGGGTCACGGAACCAAACCGACTACACTACGGACACGTTTAGGTGGCTAGGTAAACACTAGAGGAGGTGTTGTTTTGGTGCGTGACGACATCGTTTCTTCTAGGCTACCTTGTTCGGGTGGACTCCTTAAGATCCCCGAGATGAAAAAATCATTCAACTTCTACGGGTGACTACGTAGACTCCGTCGTACCTAGAGACATCTTGTCTAATCCTACACCTCAGTGAAGGGACACTCTACAATAGCCTATCTCTATTTTTTTATTCTTCAAATGGTGCTCTTGTTGCCCTATTGTTTGCAAACCCACCGAATAGTGTAGTTTGAGACAGTGTAAGGTTTTCAAACGGTATATTTTGTAAACGGTGGGTCATGGCACAAAAATGACTATGTAGACACATCTGGGTGGCCAGGTGAATGCTAGAGGAGGCATCATTTTGGTGTGCGACAACATCGTTGCTTCCGGGTTACCTCATTCGGGAGGAGTCCCTCAAGATCTCGGAGACTAAAAAATCGTTCAACTTCGACAGGTGACTACGCTGACTCTATGGCACCTAGAGACATCTTGTCTTATCCTACACCTTGGTGTAGGGACCCTCTATAATAGCTTGTTTCAGTTTTTCCTTCTCTAATCGGTGCTCTCGCTACCCTATTGTTTGTAAACGCTACTTGAAGAGTGTAGTTTGAGCCGGTGTAAGGTCACAATGGTATATTTTGCAAATAGTGGGTCATGGCACCAGGACAGTGCACACGCATACGGATGGTCTTTTAAACACTTAGCAAGGTGTCCATTTAGTTCTCTAAGCCCTAGGTCCTTCTGGGCTACCTCATTTAGAGCCAAGAACCCCCTCCATAGGTACATAAATAATTGTTAATTACTTCTCTTTTCTTGTAAAACAATGAAAGCTTCTCTTAGCTTGAAGAATTTATAATTCTCTACTAACAAGCCAACCACGTGAAGATGGAAGCTTTTCGGCACCACTAACCGACATATAAAAGTATTAGTCAAATAAATTTAAGTTTCAAATCAAATCCATTCTAGATATATACAAACTACACACATTTAATAACATATATGAAATTAAATTTATCTAACTAAAAATTTATATATACCAAAGAAATTATATATACCGGACATGAGCATTGTAAATTCATTGCAATGAACCATCGAGGATCGAGATCTACTCGAATAACGAACAAGATTGCTTCATGATCTAACTCTCGAACCTTCCAAAGAATCTTGCTATTAGGCCTTCATCAATATCTATATAGCTAAATATTTTTCACTAGAACTAGATGAGAATATGATATTATTTTCATGTGTGTCTCAATGTCTTTAAACACCCAAATAGAGGATTTTTTTAATGGATATTGCGAAGCCAAGTTCCAAGAACTACCACTAACCCTATAGGGTACTCAATATCTTTGCCATCTATAACGGAGAAGTCAACTTATTTCTTTCCTCGATGCAATGATGTAAGAAATAGTTTGTTCCTTCTTCATTGTCTTATGTCGCAATAACTCGCAAACACATGTCCTACAAAAAAAAGGTTTCAACTCAAATTTAAATTGTACATATTAAAATTTCAATGGACAACTCAATACAAAACTTGTAAATAACCATAAATACCTTGTCGCACCAAAATCAAAATTTTGTCAAAGTCCTTGGATGTTGCAACTTCATCTCCGAAACAAGTCATAATGCTTATGGAGGTTGATAACTAGCAAGCAGAGTCGAGGTCTAGAAATCCATCCATCGACCCATTCTTGTGAATCACACTCACCATGACAAATTCAATACAAGATGCACAAAATCATGTAAAATTTCTTGCCCATGTGGCCCACGAAGTAGCATCTGAGATACAAAATGAGTGCATATCACTGGACTCGGTGAGTTTCATATAATCCTCGTAGTTAGCAATTTGTTGTTCCTCTATCAACCAAAAATATCTGTGAACCATGGAAATTTATTGAGAACCTCGGGCCATGTTGTTAATACACCATTCCACTATGCTCTTTGTATATTTCAATTTAGCACCATATTTGTACTTCAACTCTTCTCTTGCAAGAGATATTTTCACACATGCCCCTGCACCGTCATGCTCTCCTTTTCCATGTCCAGCCTCAATGAAACTCCAAATATGTTTCACACCCATCTTGACATGCATTCTTCTCATCCAATAAAACATTCATGCATTCTTAAACTAAGATGTGTAATTATCTGACCATATATAATGTTGTTTGAAGTGGATGTCCCTATCGAACAAGTTTCCATAAATTAACTGAAACACCCTTACACAAATTCAAAAATGAGTATGATCATCACTAGTATAAAAATGGTACTCTCTTTAAATTTTCCGATCATTCTCTCAGTATTGTTAGGAGAATGTATAAATGTTATATGCACAAAAATGGTAACTTGTACTTGAGTTGTAATATTGTGATTGAACCTTCATTCGTGGTTCGCATATATAATTCTTTGCAAAATCTACCACTTTGAAACAATAGTACCAATCGAAATGTGTCTTTGCATATCTTCAACTGTTCATCCAACCATCGAGCTATGTGTGTATGCTTAGCATACTCATAAACAATTTCATCTTTAATTTTTTTGTAAATTGAAAAACAGGCATATGTTCTCGTAACTAGCTCATACCGTTTAGACTCTTTTCCATCTTTCAAATTGGTATGCAACTCGATTTATATTTATCAAACTCAACTAAATTATTTTTGTATTGCACCTTCAATTTTCTCATAGATGCAACTTTCCAATTTAGGTAATCCGCCACATGTACCACAACTTCCATCTAAACAATCCCGACTATAAAAAAATGTCTAACTTATTTTTCACAAAATATCGTAGGAATGAAATCCTCGAAAGATATTGGTGGAACTTGAATACCACATTCGATAACATAGTTTTAGGATGTAAAATAGAAGGAATACATAAAATTTAGCATAATGTAGAGCAAATTCAACATGTTGCCTACAACAATAAATGGTGTGAGTGTGGTTGATTTTCACATAGAATGGTTTTAACATTTAAAAAAAAAAAGTGGACTAATTTTAATTTCCAGATGCTCTTGTTCAAACTTATGAAAAATTGAGTTCGAGTCATATCTAAGAAATTCTTTGGATGTGGTTCGCAATTAATAGAACCAACTCTCCGTTTACAACATCTCTTATATTAGGTGAAACTCTACTGTTATCATGCAAAAATATAATAACAACTTCTCTTATAGCATCGGTATTATATTTGTCCTTACGCGGTGCTCTAGCGAGAAAATTCCCAAAAATCAATGTTATTGAGTGATTGAAGGATTTTATGTCTTTAAATTGCTTTCATTAGTGTTTTTTGATTAACTTGCAACATTCGACTTGTTTGCATAATCAAACATTTTTTTATTGATTCACTTACAACACTAGTAACAAGTACACGATGCATAATATTACTATCCCTAGTGTCTCTCTAGACCAATAGTATGATATACATCATGAAGGTTTTCAACAATTGTGGAGGTTTGACCATGTGTATTAGATGTTGTCAATCCTAAGGTGTTTAATGTAGGTATCATTTTATTCAATTTCATCAAACTAAAAAAAAACTAACATCGTTGGGAATCATTTAAAATTTCAAAATGATTATCCCAAATTTCAGTTGTTTTTTCTCTCGATTTACCGCTTGAAAATTTTGTCACACATTGGTTTCAAAATGTTTTCATCAACTTCAATAAAATAATTAGGTTTCTTACAGAAAATCTTAGGAGGTGTTTTTGTCAAATTTTGTTTGTCTATAGTTTCAACCTAAATTTCTTTATTCACATTTTCATTGTCTCCTTCAATTTCAACATTTGTTACATCACGAGTATTCAATTCTTCTTCAACATTGATAGTAAAAATTCTTCATCATGAGTATTTAATTCAACTTCAACATTTAGAGTAGAAACATTATCTGTTTCCTCATTGCTTACAATAGTAGGGGTTAAAGATGAACTTCTTCTTGATTCACAAAGATTTTGCATTCGCTCAAAGATTTTGAAATTTGTTTGCCTCTAATTTTTTTGTGTTTTTCTACTTAATGATTTTCTTTTTTGATTTCGTTTCTTGTCTCCCATGATGTTTTACTTCCGATGATAAGAAAAATGTGTAGAAAATGACAGAATTTCACAGTAATTCATACGGTAAATTCAAACAATAAAAATCACACGGTAATTAGAACAATGCGATGGGTATAAATATGATTTATAAACCGTGATCACAATTTATAAAGCGCGATCATAGTTCTTGTTTAAAAACCCACGATCATGGTTTATAATCTGCAATCTTGCTTCTTTATATATCATCAAATCTGACCCTAAGGCTCTAGAAATATTTGTTTTTCCCCAACCAAAGCTATGAAAGGTCATTATGAAGTGTAAGGGTAAAAACATCAAATTTTCTCTTCCATAGACTTGAACCATGCTAAAAAACTTAAAATATTTCACAAAAATGGTGCCATCGCGTATGGGAGATTGTTATCTTTGTAGAAATATTTATTTTAAAGTGAATAGAATAAGATAAATATCATTTTTTTATTTTTACTAATAATAGGTCTTTAAGACATTTTTTCCTACAAATGTTCATCTCTACGTTTAAGACCGCAACTTTTGTTTTGCTTATCAAAATGTGATAAAACTTATACCATCCCAAGCGTGGAAAAATTCTATACACACACACACACACACACACACATATATATATATATTTGATTTCACTATTTTTTATATAGTTATGGCGGGAAACAAAAGCGCTCCATTTTCTAAATCTTTTTAGACCACTTTCACGGAAAAAATCATTACAAAAATATTACTAAAAAAATACAAAATAAAATCCATCCCAAGATAGACAACTACATATAACTTTTCACTAAAGTAAAAAAATAAAATAAAAGGATTTGGTCATCCAAATCACGGCAAACGGACTCTGATCTTATAGGTATTTTCAAAAACAAAAACCAAGTCATATAATTTTAAGTGTTTAATATAGCTAAAATTTTTGTTTTAAAAAAATAGTATTTTAGAAACTAGATTCCAGATGATACGATTTATATTTATATAAATGTTTCTAATTTTGAGTACGCGTATTGCTAATAATCCCTATAATTTGAGATTTTGTTGTTTTTTACAATATGACGTCCACTTATGACCCCTTTTTTGTCCACCAACTTGATGCACTTACCTGTTGCAAAAATCTTGTTCTACAATTTTTACCCATCGATGTAGCCAAAACCAAATGTCTCCGTGTACTTAGAGTTTGAAACAACATTCTCTTTCCCTTTCACATGTTTTATCTCCATTTCATACTCAAACATCAACTCAAATCAATGTCGTTGACAAGCAATGAGATTGGATTGAGTGAAGAGGTGACATAAGCTCAAATGGCCTTTCCTGAGAATAAATCTCCTACCAAGAAGGAAATGTCTCCATTGAACCAAAACACGCACAATTTTTGTAAACTCGTAGATCATGATTCAGATAATTGAGATCATGATCTTTTAGTTTGTGAGAATCAAAGGCAACCAAGCGGTCCTCCTACATCAAAACACCACCTAGTCCTACCAAGGAAGCATCTGTACAAATGAACAACTCTCCATGCGGATCTCGTACTATGATAATCATTATTGACATAAGGCATCCGTTTATGTATCAAGGCTTTCTCACATCCATCGAACCAAAAAAAATTCTTCCCTTTACACTGAATGGAAGTGATAGGTTGCGCAATCTGAGAAACTTCCTGAACAAATATCCAATAAAATCCTACCAACCCCATAAAACTACGCACATTAGTCACACTAGTTGGCATGGGTCAATCCATAATAGCTCAAATCTTGGAAGGATCGATAGAGATACCTTCCCCAGATATGATGTGACCCAATTACTGCACCGATACCGAGAAATGGATTTTGCAGATACTCGAGTGGTCTATGTCATGGATCCTGATGATCCTCTTATGGACTGTTGTAGTCACCGCCGGGCTCCTACCGACTAAGCTCTAGGTGATGCTTGAGTCTTGACTAGTCCCCTCAGGAGGATTCCCCATATATAATCCCCTTTGAGCGTTGAATATGTGTGAAGTCCTAATGTGAGGTCGAGTCCGATGTTACTACCGCAGAGGTGTCCTAAATGAATACTATGCAAAACTATGTTCGACATATGAGGAGGAGGATTTAAACTCCTCCATATGTTATCCTGCATCTACCGGATACGAATCCACATGCTATCTCAGGACTGTTGTGTCTTCCCCTTAGTCTCCTCCACAATATAGGCCTTCTCAATGGCCTCGGCTAGAGTTTCAAAGAAATGAATGTGCATTTCCCATCCAATGTACAGTGTTCAGCCCATAATGAACCTATATATACTCACATGTTCGTCCTCCATATAGTCTACATACTCAAGTCGATCTAGGAAGTGACTCTCATACTATACCACTATTACTCGATGGATGATGTAAGTCATGGAACTCATCTATCCTCTCGTTGAATGAACTCCCTAAACAAGTATATTCTCCTAAACTTCTCCTCAAATAGCTCCCAATTATTGTCTTAGAATCCACATGGAGCTTCTACTCCTCGATCCTACAAAAACCCCGAACTTGTTTCTCAGAAGGTGGATGGCAACACAAGCCTTCATGTTGCAAGTACACAGACATAGCTTAAATCATCTCCTCAAGTTGATTAATCATGCCTCTTCCTGAAATCCTCTAGTGTCTGTAACACAATAAGATAGAATGAGTTTCGTGTTCTCCTTGATGTGATCTGCCATGGTAGTTTGTCTTCCTCTAGGTCTCTCAACACAATCATCATACTTCCTAGGGCTCCTAGCTATGTCTCTATGTCATGTAGCCTTGTCTCCAAGATCTCTCTATGGTGAATATTGTCTTTCGACTCCATGTGGGAGTTCTCTACCCCATACTCAGCGAAGGTACATGAGCCTCTATTGATGGTTATTAGTTGTTTCTTCTATGCCTCCTCCAAAAGATCCTCCACATATAGCAACATTAACATCTTGTAATATCTCAAGTATCTGAGATAATATGGAGGCTACTACCTGATATGGGGGTGGTAAGTCTAGATCCATGTAAAAGAACCCCTCGTTTTGTCTCTGTGTTTTTGCAAAAACTAAGGTGAAAGTTAGTTTGTTACTTCTATATTTGTTTTAGTTTATCTAGGCTTAGGGTTGTCTATATTTTCTCTTTAGGCTTTATGTTTCCAAGTGTGCCTAGGATCAAAGCGTTGACCCCATGTCTCTTGTACCAAGTATAGCACCCATAAATTCAACGTTCACAAACCACGTTAATCCTTTTAAATTTATCTGGAAAGTTGCATCATATTTTTTTTTTTTTTTAAACAAGTTGCTAGGTTCCAACCCTATAATACATTTAATTAATTCCTACCAACAATTACTACACTACAAGGATAGATGAGGCCTAGGTTAAATAATTAAATATTCTTAATTCATTTCTAAGGTCAAATTAATTACAAACTACTAAGAAGGTGCCAAAAAATTAATTTACTTTCTTAAATGTTTTCCCCTCTTAGATTAACCTTCAACCCATATTTATTAAACCCTTGTCCTTAGTTACCTTAATTCTCTTAAATTAATTTCCTTAAATTTGATTTAAATAATTACTAAAGCATACTAGGAACTAAATAAATGACTTAACATACAAGGGTATTAAATGGCCCGATTCACCCATTTCCACATACATTAAGTTATTTAAACAACCATAATATTTATTCGTACCTAACAATTTTTTTTCGGGTTGATTTTTAACCCTCGGATCAAATCAATTGTGGCCACTAAATCTTAGGGTTCCATACTAAACCTAAATATCCTTATGAAATCTTATAAAATATTTTTCTTTTCCCTAGCCTCCTCATTTGGTCACTTTTATTTTGTTTAATTTACAAGTTGGAGAAATGGAAGCCATGGGAGCAAGGAAGGAAGAACCATAGAGGAATTTACAAAATCAATCTTAGTTTAGATTGGATTTTGAATTTATTATTTCATTATTTTCTATTAGTGGATTGTAGGGATTCTTCCCTAAATCTAGAATGTTTACTTAATTATTTCTTTGTTTTTGTATTCTACTTGGGTAAAACCCCTTTCCATTTAATCCAAGAGATTCCATGCATTTAAATGCCCATTTCAAGATTAGCATGTTTGAAACAATGAATTTACGTACTTATGGCTTGTCTATGATTTCCTCTTCAAATTTTCAGGCTTAAAATTTTAAGTAAACCAAGTTTAAATTTACACAGACATGGATTTGTATTTTTCACCATAGTGATGAAACCACCTCTCAAAGTAGGTCGAAGGTCTTGTGACCACTTCCCTACCTGGGTGATGATTCAAAAATCGGTGTCTTGCCTAGGTGGAGGTTCAGAGACTACCTCTCTACATAGGGCAAATGGTCCTACTCTTAGAAAAACAGAACCGCCAATTCCGCACCATTTCAAAAACAAGTTTTACTAGAGAGTTTTACAATTTATCCTTAGGTGAATTTATGTTCATAAAGCCTCGAGTTCAAGGGTTTAACCATATATTCATTCCATTCTTAAAATTTCTAAATTTAAATATTTTTATTTCTATAATAACAAGAAACATAATTACATGATAATTTTCATTTTCTTCCAACAAAATTTCTTCTTCAAGTTCAAAGGTAAGAATGAATCTAAATCCGTTCCTAATGTTGTTTTTTTCCTTTTCATAACAAAATGTAATTTTTCCAACAAAACAACTCATTATAATTTGATATATCATTCCATTTTAAATACAACTATTTATTCAAGTTAAGCACAATCAATATATTATACCTTTAAGTCTTACTAAGAAAAAATTCTCAAAGGTTTACATCTTCTAAATTCTCCTTCATTCTTACAAAAATGTAACTTCCACAAATAATAATGAGCTTATTCTTCTTTGAGCATATGTCCTTTCTTACAATGTAAAGATATTTATTTCTATAATACATTACAACTTAATAAATTAAAATATGCAATACAACTTTTCTTTCAAATACAATACTACAAGTCTTCCACCTTAAGTGGAAATAACAAGAAAGGTTTTCTCACAAAGAAGGATTTCTTGACTTCACAAAATCTCCAAGTTCCAATTCTTCAATAAGAGCTCCACCATTTCTTCACTTTATCACAACAACAAAAATGGGGAGAGGAAACACTCTCCACCCAACCAATAATCCAATGAGGATAAGAAGCTATCCTCCTCATTAGCCCCTAAGCCCCAACCAAAATGCAATAAAGGATGGATCCAACTCATGGAAACTACAAAATGCTTCAACATCACAACACAAAATTTCACAACCATATAACACACATTCAACACAAGATACAATCACAAGAATGCAACATAACAAAATAAATAAGGCTTTAAATGCAAAACCAATGGAGAAAGGATATATGGGGAGATCACTTATGCATCCCAATGGAAATTAGGTTCCCACCTTAAATCCCTCCAATATACATCTCAAACCCCTACACAACTCTTATGCCTACCTACAATCTCTTATGTCTCCCTCAAAAGAACCAAGTAAGAAAGGCAAGCATTTTATTATCCAAGGTGGGGCACCTAACCCAACTCCTTCCCAAAATATGAAATAAAATGTTATGCCTCTCTACATACAAAATCCCCATAGCCTTCTCCTACACCATAATTAGGCATTCTACCTAAGAACCCAACAAGCATACCAAAACATTCAACAACATACAAATATACACATATAAGAGAAAACAAGTAAAAGAAGGGTTTAGTTCCTACCTTTCCATGGTAGAAATTGATCACTATATCACCCTTCAAGATCCTTCAATCTCAATCCAACTCCAACAAGCTCTTAAACTCAAAAATCACTCTGAATATCTCCAACTAAAAAAATACAAGATCACAAATGAAATGAAGTTACCCCCAAACAAACAATTAAATTTGTATATATAGAAAAAGGAGAGATATGAGTGAGGTGGCTCCATGTGGGATACCACATCACTTACCCTCAACTCAGTATCACAAGTCAAACCTCAACCCTAATGCATAATCAATTGGTGGTTGAAAGGAATGACAAGTCTTTAACACACATAATCCAAAACCACACCCTCTAAGGACCAAATTAAAACCCATGTAAGAAAAGTGCAATAATTTTTATTTTTTTCTTAAAATACATGTAATGGGGTCTATTTTTGACCCCAAATCCATATGTAGGGTTGGTATAAGAAATAAAGAGGTGTGGGACAAGATCAGCTTGTCCCACAAGCCTCCAAAATTGGCCCTTAAGCCCATATCCGAAATTCCAAGGTAAGGTAGAGTGTATAAAACTCAAGTCACTCACACTCAATCAAAATCACATAGTTCAAAATACCAACAACTATAATAAATAACCCCTTTTGTGAAATACCCATATAACTTAATAAACGTGATTAAATTGCTTAATAAAGCACATTAATCAACAATGATGAAAATGGATTACATCACAAATTAAATCACATACTCTACAATTAAATAAATGAAGAAAAATAAATAATTACACACATATCCCAAGGTCACAATGGAGGTCATTCCACCCATGGGTACCTCTAACAAAATAAATCAAAGATAACACATTACACGAGTTTCCATTGTGACCATTGTTGTATCCATCAAGTATTCTGTTATGGTTGGTCTCTAATGCCCCTTTTGATTGTTGTGATATAATTACATGCAAAATCACACAATACCTCTTTCACCTCTCGTGGCCCCATCAAAAAAATCCAAGATTAAATATACACACATAAATTGATAACCATTCTCATATGGCTAAATCATCATCTCAACTAAACAATACTATCATTTGTCTAAAATTTTAACAACATCTCAAGTCTATCTTTTATCAATATCAACAAGATTACAAGATTAGTTCAATTTCTATATCATAGTCAACATGATGCGAATTCTGAATGTCAGTAATATATATGCTAAGAACACATAATAATCATCAATATAAAATGTGTCTCTATGTATTTAAGAATCCACATACATCATACTATGAATCAAAATCCATCAATAGTCGAGCATATCTATCATCTAATCATCATGTTTGAACCAAAATAATAAAGTAATATCCATGTCTAAAGTCAACATAATCAAAATATAAATATACTAAGTGTCGAAGATGAGTGGGAACTACAATATCCCCTACATTTATATATATTGTATGCAAGTTGTATTTATAATATTTAAAATTAACAAATTTATAGCATTTCCATTAAAATATTTGTTAAGATTTATTGTTTATATGCCATGTTTTCCTATTCTAAAGTATTTTCTACTTAATATTTTAATTACACGCTTTTGTTGTATCGATTTAATCATTAAGCTTTGAAATAACATATTAACATAAAAAAATTAAATTATTGAGACACATTGTAATGTAAATTTTATATATCTATTGAATCCTTATACTGAAACAATATTTAGGTAACCACTTATCTTGGAAAAAATATTACACGATACATTAGATGTATTATATCACCTACTACTTAATAGAAAAATCCATCGAAATGTTTTTTAAAAATTAATGGAAAAATGTTTTTTTGATCGTGATACTACCAATATTTAAAGAGGCCCCAGATAAAGATATACCAGAAATAGTAGAGAAACATTAAAAAATAAAAAAAAGGAAGACCGCCATAAGGAAATAAAAATACTATAGGAAAACCGTAATGAGAAAAACAAAATAGTAGAATCAAGGTAAGACAAGATCAAGCTACCCTTTGTACCTACTTTTAGTTATTCTATTGGATATCGGAATAGAGTGTTTAAATTTTTCTCTTTTGGAATGCACCATGTTCCAACTATATTCAACTACATCATTTATACCTCCCCCATATGTTGATTTGACATATTCACTATAGCATTATCCATCACGTGTCTAGGATTTTGAGGGATTCGGGGTTGATTGAGGGTCGAGATAAATTTACGATGTGTAGAAAAACTTCTAACTCACCTTTTGGGAAGTGCTCAACTTCACACTTCACACACATTTCATTGAATGATTCATAAAAATCCTTCATCCCAATTTAGGGATTCTTCATGGATGGGAAAAATAATCGAGTGTCATCAATTTGGATTGCACCTTTTGTGATAGAGTTATTGTAGACACCCGAGGAACCACCTGTACCATTTCCCTTTCCTCTACGTCTATCTTCAATGAGGGCACCGACCGCAATCTAAATTCTTCTTCTTTATTAGCAAAAACCCTCCACAAACAAATATTTCTATATAGATTCATTTTGAACAACTTCCTCGACCTCCTCCTCATTGTCCAACTCTTCCGAATAATCCTCTAAATATTCATACGCATCAACACATTCCTAAGAGCCCACATCACTATCGATTTCAAGATCGGTATTGTGCTCACAACAAGAAAAATATTCCCACCACTCAATTCCACGATGTCTAATGCAAGAAAAACATTATGCTCTATAGTTTTCTACAAAGAATAGGTCTCCATGATTACCATATGCCCATGCCTGGGAGGAAGCACCAAATCGCATGTTAGCTTTATAAATCAAGGTCCTACATTCTTGACTCATTCAACATTGATTTATCTTTTCTATTCTTGACTGTCATTTTTGGGAAGAGGCTTTACATGCAGCTATACCCTACCCATCCATATAACATTTTGAATAAAATACAGGGGATGCAACAAATATGATATTTTCATCTTTGTTTCTAGATAAGGTGATTTTGCCAATAGATTAAGGGAGGAGTCTTCTAGATTCTGGTTCTAGCTGGGGTAGTAGGGTAAAAAGTGAGGATTTGACCACAAGATTTAACTATACCCATAAGGACCTAACGAACCAAAAAATCTATTGGGAGGGCATAAAGATACACCAAGACAAGCAAGTAAAGGACCAAAGAATCTAAAGAGACCCCCAAGGCTTCCACCTACGAGATATTAATTAATGTTTTTCCAAAACCCATGGCCCCCTACAACACATCTAAAAGATCGGGTTCTAAACTGAATATCAACAAAATGTTTCATTTTCCGTAGAAAAATACCTCTAAGTAACCCTTTATTCTCCATGTTCTTTTAATCCATGACTGGTCTATTTTCATTCTCGCAACCGACTTACCCCATACCTTTTTAGGCATTGGACAACACTATATAATGCAAAAAAATAGATAGGGTTCCATTATACCAGTAGGAAAAGATAAATAAAAGAGGAAGCATCCTACTTGAAATCCCTTCACTACCACCACCCAAGACCCGGACATGTAACTCTCATGCTCCAAATTCCTCTCAACACCCCCATTCACATGGTCAATTTCCTCCTCCTCGCCTGCTCTTTTTTAATTTTCGAAGCCTCCTCAAATGGTGTCTCATTTCCCTCCATCCCTAAATTTATTACCATTGAAACATTACATTGGCATTCCTTCTAGAATTTTCATGTACATTGAGTGCAATTACTAGTTTTTTTTAATTTATTTTAGTTTAATTTTAGTACGAAGGTATGAGAAGATTTGGAGGATTCATTAAAGAGGTTGAGTGATTTTTAAGTTATTATGGGTCTCTAAAAAAAAATATTGGTAAGTGTTGGAAAGGATCCAAGGTTCATTACAAGAAGGATTTTTCAAAAAAGATCTTGAGAGAAAGAAAATAGAAAACAATGATTCGATATACTTGACATCGGACATCAAATAGAAAAAATAAATAACCAAAAAAACACTAATTAACTTAAGACAAATTTTTCATTCCAAAGAAGAAGAATGAGATCCAAGAGTCATATGTATCATAAATGAGTTCCTATGTCAAGAGATTATTTTCTTATTTTAGACAACCATCCACTCTTCCTTCTTAAGATCATTAGTATAATAAGGGTTAGACGAGACTAGAACATCAATAAAAGTGATAGGTCAAAATACAAACTTAGAAAAAGAAGAGGGGTAATCCGTCTCCTTAACTAACCTATAAGTGAACCGGGGGCTTGGAATCCATGAATGTAATTTATTTTGAGGCACCCGAGTTGGATTCTCAACCAAAACATGATTAGATTCAACCCTTTAGGTACACTTTTCAAAGATGAGTCATAAAAATGATTATACGGGGCTTCAATTGTAAAGTGAAAAGATATAATTCTTCCCCGGCTGAATTATCCCCACTTTTGCAATAGCATTGCTAACATTTCTCAATCAAATGTCTAGTTTAAACAAATATCTGAATGTAAAAATAAAGTCTTTTATAGTCTAGTCTTTGAGTCCATACCCTTTCTCCAATCTCCAAAGTAATCTTCTTAGGAAGATCAAGGGAGACATCCAAATCCACCAAGATTCAAGCATAAGAGGTGTGTAGTAGTTGGGCAATCGAATTTTGTGATTTTTCAAAAAAACACATAGTGTTACAAATGCCTTCAAAATTCATTCCTTAGTTGCGAAAGGAAGACCCATGTTTTTGACCTAGATAGGAAGTGTATCAAAGAAATAGTTTAATAGATCAAATGAGGGATACCAGGGTTTAGTCATGAGTCCATGATCCCCCACACCCAATATAAATTAAGGAAAATATCATGATCTTCAAGATATTTGAAACCGTCAATGAAATATGCTCTAGAAAAGGGATAAAGTCAAACCATAACTTTGATTTTAGATATCAAACTTTATATTTTCATTCATGCAACTAAGAATTCTTTGGCCATAGGTTCTTGAAATGGAAAATAACATGAAGTTTTTCATAGTCCTCTTCCAAACAGAGAACTTATTGGAGAAGATCCTTGTCAATCTTGAGAACAAGGGTATTAAGATATGGATTCGAGAGCTTTCTCCGCTTTGTACTCCATTAACAGTTCGATAATACTAGCAAGGAAATAAAAACAAATTATGCACTCTATTATTTCCTCATCATTACTCGACATCCTTCCCTTTTGTTCCTTATTTCCACCATCACCTCCATTCTAGGCTATAATTATATTTTTGTTTGTTAACACCATTCTTTTTCCTTCGACATTCCTATGAGGGTACTAACCACTCGATCTCAAGATGTCATTATAGACACAAAATCACACACTTTGGGTAAATATCTAGTCTTATTTAAGTACTACTATTCATATGATTCCTATGTAATAAAATTAATAATCAAGCCATGTCTTTAGACACCTTTATTTTCTTTTGGTTGTTGATTTGTCTTACACCATTACTTTCCCAATCCACCTTTTTAATCTTCAGCATTTTTCATCCTAGACACAAGCACCCAGTTAGGACACCAATGCCATGTGTCGTCATCCTCCTCTGGGATACCCTATCCTCTTTATATTTTACTCACATTTTTGGGTCCTTTCTAGTCATTTGAGCATCATATCCTTTTTATAGTGAGCCTTTTCGGGTTACTTAAAAATTCAAGAGCAGAATTATATAAATATAAAGTTATGTGAGCATAATAAAGGACCAAGAACTAAGAATTAGTTATCACCACCTAAGGTTGGATCCATCAACGCATCTAGGAGCTCCATTTTATCAATCTAGCTCCATCACAGGGGACACAAGGGCTGGATTTCTACATCCCACTTTATAGGAGGGAAGTTCATTTTATTTCATGCACACATTTATTACATTCAACATCTAGTTACTTGATTTTTATCCAAATGTGACACACACAAGCAAAAACTAGGGCATAATTCAACACACAAACACACAAAACTACATTGGTTCTGAGATGTAGTGTTGTGCTTAGTCATAAATTCACCACCGTGATAGGCGAGGAAAGTCTAACCTATCATTCTCGCATCTTTATTTTTTGGGATTTTATTTTTATTTGAGGGTTTTACAGGTTCATTCTTGATTGCAGGTTTCTAGTGACCTCGGCGATCTTGTTGTGACCTTAGAGAAACCAAAGGTGACTAAAGGAGAATACCTTGTGACACCTCAAATGTGATTTTTTGAGAATTTCCACATAAACTAAGTGACCAGAAATAGGTCTATAGAACCCGAGGGTACCCCTGTCCTTCTCCGAAGCCCCAATCCATCTTTTCGTCTAAATATGCATTTTTATAAGATATAATGTGATTTTCAGTGCTTCATCTTTTCCATTTTTCCAACTCCATGTGATCTCCAAAACATTGCAAATAAACTAGGCGTATTAATTTGTATTTACAATTACGGTTTCATTATTTATCACTTAGTTGTTTGGGTGTAAATTATGTATTTCATTTTTGTTCATTTAATGTTGTTATAACATTCAAATTATGCTCATAAAATACATTTTATCTTAGTCATTTTTGTGAACCCAAGCTTGATCTACATGCTCTATCATATGTCTTGAACATCTCCATCCATGCTTATATGTAGAATCATCCTAATTGTATCAATGAACTAAAAAATATTTAGCTACTACTTATATTCCTCCTCACACCTCATGTGACTATGTATATCATAAGTTTACTTCTGCTCTATCTCTTAATGAGGATCAAATAACTTTCACCTCATATGAGTTACCTTCTCAAGAAATGCTAGAGCATGACCCCTATATATTTTGGTTTTTATTAACAATTTCAATGTCAAGCGCGCCTTAGTAGACAATGGGTTTGGCCTCAACATTTGTAATATAGCATTTCTTCATCATTTAGGCCTCTTTGAAAATTATTTATCTCCTTCATCAGTTTCTATTCATGGATTCAATAATATTCCCAAGTGTTTTTCAGGCATTACTCTTCCTATCACTATGGATCCAAGTAAAATCACTATTCCATGCGATGTCATGTGCAATAACCTAAATTATAATATCCTTCTTGGGAATCCTTAGATCCATGTCGTGCATATGGTCCACTCTACTCTGCATACATGTCTTAAATTTCGTTATCTAGGAATTTTTTATGATGTTCCGATTGATCCATCTCCTTTTTCATATTGCCATTCTATTAAGAAATCTAGTGATACTCCTTGTTCCTCTACTCCTACTCAAGACTTTTCTAAATATGGACTAGGATATGAATATTTATGATGATATGGATTCTCTTATATAATGTTTGGTCAACACGAACATAGACTAACATTAATTTATGATCTTCTTTCACAATCTCACATTTTTTTATTGGGATATCATCCTCCATATTTCCATCCTTTGGAAACTTATACCTCCTTGTATACTTCTCCACTTCCTCTTGTACATCCAGAAATCATTAGCAATTTTTCCTCTACTGCTTCGGATAATTTACTCATTTTTCAACTGATGATGCTATTCTAGACCATATGGGCATTATTGATCAATTCCCTTCTTTTCAGCAAAAGAGAATTTTTCCATTGTCCCTCAGTGTTACTTTCTACTTTGCAGATTCTGATACACTTCCAGTAAGCACCAAAATGAAAAACACTATTACTCTCACTCATTAAATCATATAGAAAATTGAAATTACATAGCAGAAGCTACTCCTATACTTAAGGAGGTTTCTCTAACAAATCTCCCAAGAATAGCTCTCTCTACAAACCACTCAACTAATATGATATGTGAGTTATTTCAACAACTCAATAAATATAATAATCACCTAAACTTATATAATAAATATAAATGTGGAGCACTAATTATATGAATTCCTAACATTACCTCCATTAGTGAGGACATGGGAAGAAAAAAATATGAAGAACTTGAAACGAGAATCGTATGCCTCCACATACTTTTAGTTCGCATACTACCGGGCTTACATCTTACTATTTGGATCTTTTTGTTCATGACCAATCTGCTTCACCACAGTGAATCCCATACTAGATTATCACACTTCAATCGATTCACCTATATAAGCAAACTCAACAATTCCCCGCATTCACTTCCGGTGAACGCTAAATTTCACTAGCCGATCAATGTTATAAGTATAACATCGAAAAATCTTGGTATTTAGAGGATCACTCTAGTTCATTTTCATTCTCATAGACCTATTCATACATTCCAAAATTAACATCCTCTATGTTTAAATCATAGCAAGGGAATGAAACCAAACACCAATCAAAGAAAACAACTAAAATATTGAAAAAATTCACATCATATTTTATAAGAATCATAATGTTCTTAATTATAGCCATTGTTTTTTATCACTTCCACTCGATCTCAAACAACATAGGAAACTACCACTGCCACTGGAAGCTACCCTTGACTTTATCTGTTTTAGGTGCATAATGGAAATTGAACATTGGTGTTATGTTCCCCCCCACAATGTGAAATTTCAGTTTATTCACACAACCAGGGGCATTGAAAATTAAATCAAATCAAATTGAAAAGAGATGCCACCATACCAAAATGTGGCCCTATCATTGGTGACTGACAAGAGGAGTTGATCACCCTCCATCCTCTATTACCTCTATCCTCTAGTATCATGATGCTAACTCAGAAAAATTCTTTTTTAAGCTCAAAATGCAATCCTTAGCCAAACGAGGGATTCCATTGAAAATGCATTCGTAAGGCAGATTTTTTTTTACAATTTTTCCAACTCGTACTTACAAAATTTATAGAATGACAAAAACAATTATGGACACTATATTGACGATAACAAAATCCAATAAAATATTGGATTTAGTGAGTAATTGTTACTCTAATAACACCAACTGTTAAACTTAACTTACTATATTTTATTATACATCAAAAAATTAAATGACTTCAAATTATAAATCATTATACAACTAAATTAAAAAAAACTAAAATTGCCTATAACACAAAAAACCACGAACTAGATACCAAAAATTTCAATATGCAAACTCTATGTGAGGTGAATAGGGGTCACATTTCTAAAGAGAGCCAAGATGGATAAGATTTGAGAGGATTGAGAAATCTTTCTATCAAAACATGGTCATCTTCTATTGGAACATGGAGGCTTCCAATCCCGCTTTATATATCAGCGAGAATACTCAAGCTTCAAACCACCTTTCTTAATTTGAAAATCCTGAGAGAGCTATTTCAAACCAATTAGGAGTCCAGGTGATAAAATTAGTAGATGTGTTACAGGACTGAAGCACAGATTTAATGACAAAATTTCATAGATCCAAAGACCATTCTAGGTTCCACATGTAGGCAATCATGGATGAATAGAATGCGGGAAAATCATATTTTCTATTTCAAGTATACACCCTTAAATTCACTATCGGAAATATAGGAAATGATTTACTATCAAGAATGTGGATCATGATTCTTTTCTTTATCTGATGCACATATGTAATGGTGAATGAAATATTTTGGATAGTAATGTGTAGCGAAGTTCTTTGTTATGCACCTAGATTGAATAGGGTATGTGATTTTCAATCACATAATGATACAAAACCATCTAGATTGTGGATATATACTAGAATGAAGATTCATAGTTTGAGACACCAAACCCATGATTAACTATTATCAATTTCTTCACAAAAACATGAGAAAATATATAAGGCTCTTATAAAAATGGTTTGTAACCTAATGAGAATATAAATGAAGACCACAATTACTTATTCTCGTTGATCACACCTCAGAAATGGATGCACTATATGATACACACGTAACAACAATATCTTTACTGGACTCTCATGGCTAATGAACCTGAGACCTTCGTATAACTCGAGAAACAAAGTAAAGTTGCCCCTCCAGAAAATTATTTCTCCATTGAAAGAATGAAATTCTCTGATACCAAATGAAAACACAATAGTGCTCTGATTCATTAAATCATATGGAAAATTACAATTATAAAGGAGAAGTTTCTCCTATACTCAAGGAGGTTTCTCTAACAACTCTCCCTATAATAGCTCTCTCCACAAACCACTCAACTAATAAAATACATTAATTTTTCAACAAATTAGTCAATATAATTGTAGACACCTAAAATATGCTTACACCTAGGATTTCCTCCCATTCAACCAATTGACAACACTTTTTGTTGATCATACCTTCTTCGCTCCATTCTCGGATGGCCAATTACAACACCTTCTTGGTTACATTCCTCCTATAATCAAATTATTTGGCTAATATATCTCTTTTTAGCTAAACATTTCACCTTTCAACCATTCAAAACCTCCTAGTTCTCTCTAGACAACTTCTATTGGCTTCATAGGCTATCTATCACCATAATTGGTTATCCAGACCCCTTCCAACTCTCAATGAGTCTCTAATCACTTGCTAATCAAGTTTAACTAGCCTAAACCCTAGTTAACTAGCCTAAACCAAGCTTAACTAAGCCTAAAGCATGTTTATCCTGATCTAATCCTAAAGTGATTTTTGAGATTTAGTCCCACATGCACCCAAATTCCAAATTCTTCCAAACCAAAAACTATAAATACAAGGCTAAGCCCACCCATTCAAACTACAACTTTACACACAAAAGAAACAAATTTACATAAGCTAAAGCCAAAACAAGCCTAAGAAAGCTTAAGAGATCATTTGCATTATCCAAGCTAATAAGGCATTTGATCTTGGGTCATCCACCATTAAAAGAGCTTCATCTTTGCACCCATGTTAGGTTAGTAATGGAATAGCTAAACTTTTCCATTTAGCCATTTACTGAGATTCATTCACCCTCATGGAGTAAACAAAAAAACTGATTGCTTAAGATCCTCTTAGGTTCATTATTTCAAGATTTCAAAGAATAGAGGTTAGTTTCATTTGTTTTGTTTGTTTGTTTACTTCAAACTAATGCATGCAAAGTAGAAAACCCTTGCTGATTTCTTATCTCAGTGCATGGATGAGTTTGCAAATATTTGAGGCTCTTTAGCCTCATTCAATAGTTTTTACAACTTTGCTTTGCAGACATTTGGCACGCCCGATGGGACACTTATGTCCACCCTCCATTAATGGAGGTTGTTTAGGTTTTTCGAAGCTCATTTTTCAAGTTTTTTGTTCAAATCACTTGTTATTTCCTCATTTTTATTTCTAACCCTAGATAAATGACCTTCATTTGTATACATTTTGTGGGTTTGATATAGAAATAGGATACTTTGACTAACAACTAACCTGTTTGCTCTTGAAAATTATAAAAATCTGTTTTTTTACAGGTTTTTCATAGGGTGCGCGTAGGTGCTAATAAAGGGGCACGTATCCATCATTCGAGGTACGTAAATGTTGAAACCATAGCTTACCCATTGGATTAGGTGCATACCTTTCTGGTGGAATTCATCATTTGTAAATTTTGTCTCTGACAAGGATGCGCACACGTCTTTTCATTTGGCACACGTATCCGCCTCTCTCGCCACGCACATGTCGATGCTCGATTATGTAAAAATTGTAAATTTTCACCTCTATAGGGATGTGCAAGCGTCTTCATCATATGATGCATGTATCCATCTCTCTAGATGCGTATGCGTGAATAGGGTTGAATATGTAAAAATTGAAAAATTTGTTTTTTGCTTGTGCGTGTATCCGTTGGCTGGGGCACGTATGCGTCATTCTAGTGGTGCAGGTGTCCTATTTAAACTTTGTTAAATTTGCATTTTTTTACCTTGCCTGCATACCTGTCTACTTTGGTGTGTATCCATTTGTTGGGGCGCGTATGTGTCATTTTGGGTGCGCAGTGTCTTTGTGTAGTCCAGATTTATACATTTTATTTTTAGTGCTACTTGTTTTGATCATATCTTTTGACTCATTAACCTGTTTTTAGAGTTTGAATAGGCATCGGAAAGATAAGGAAGCTTACTTTGTGACAAAACTTCTAAAATTAATATACCTTAGGTATACTATATTCTATCACAAAACTCCCAAAGTGCTTCGAGACCTCCAAAAATGCAAATTACTAAAAACTGTTTTAAAAGTGCAAAAAATTGAATTTATGAAATTATTCGATTTTGTTTGTTTTCTAACTCTTGGAGGGTGCTAATAGTGGTTTACAAGTTTCCTTTTCATTAATTTTTTTAGACTAACTTAATCAAAAACATTTGCATCTTTATTTGTGAGCGTGTATGCTCTTCCTTGTGCCTTTCTAGGTGATCTTGGGAATCAGAAACGCTTCACTACTTTCTTCATATTTGTAAAATGGTTTATTTAGCTTTCAAAGTTGGTTAAAAGGAACTCATTTTTACATTGTACTTAGGAATTTTCCATTTATTGAAAATTTAAGTGAGATACCTTGTTGCGTATTCTCTTTCCTTACGTCTTAGGACGATCTGGGAAATCAAAAACAACATCTTATCTCCTTTGTATGACATTTTGGAAAATTACTAACCTTGGTATGTAGGACCAAAATCACTTATCAAGGAAAGACGTCAAACCAAAATAAACACAAACCTTCTGATACACATGTTCTTACAGGTTGCCAAACGGTGTGTTACTTAAGAACACATTAATCTAAACAAGATAAAAAATACACCATATTCAAAACATTGTATTGCAAGTTTCAGAAAAGGGTACATCCCTATCCACTCAACTAGAACATAACCCCTTTGGCATAATTCCTTAAGCTATAACAATGGGGGTGGTTCCAAGAACCCTAAAGTAGTCCACCACTGTGTAACCTCGTGGATGAAATAGGAAGCACTCTACTTACCCACATGATTATTTTTCCTTTGTGAGATAGCATTACAACTTGTCCCTATGAAACCCTTTTAAGTATATGATGCATGCATTTACTACCCACTATGCTTGAAGGGGGCAAAGTTGAGACACTCCTAAACTAGTCATTGCAACTTTTTGGGTAAATCACCCCACTCGTGGATAACTTTGTGATGAAAGAGGGTTTGAAAACCCGCAAGTGAGGATCACGAGGGACAACGTGCACATCAATAGACATGTAAATAATAATGTGAAGAGATCTTGGGAGGAGTGAGCATCAATTGAATTTGCATGCAAAGATTAGACAAATGGGCAAAACCTGTTAAGCCATAAAACTCTCCTCTATCTCATAGATCAAAAGACGCGTCACATATAGGAGGTGTTGAAGTAACCCCAGTGCTTCAATCATGACAACTCGAGTAGAGAGGGGAGTTAGATTCCTAGAATAGAAGTGTAACTCCCAATGACACATATGATGCACTAACACATTGACGTCTTCGAAACAACGACTCATAAGGGAATCTCATAATGACCCTAAATGACACATGGACCTACGATCTCACCTAAGTGAGATGACTCACCTAATGATGTGGAAAATACACACACCAACACCCCCCTTCATCGTAACTTAGGATGAGGCGGTAAGTCAGAAACGAGAAATGGGTCCCGAAAAAACCTAATGAGGTACCCATGCACAAGAAAAAGGTCCCAAGTAGTGAAGGAAAACCCAGTGGGAAAAACATCCATCACAAGAGAAAAAACACTCTCTAATCTAAGAAAGATGCCAAATATGGGTCCCGGCCATAGACAATCTTGGAAAGGTACCCATGTACAAAGAGGCAATCTCTCAGAAAGAAGAAGAAGAGAGAAGAAGAGGGAGGCGAGAGGAATGCGAAGATCCCATGGATGGATCTAAACTCTGCGTAGATCTCTAGGAGGTCTCCCAGAAGAATGTCGATGACGAGATCCTCTGCCTCTGGACTAAAGAAGAGCCACCTGCAATGAAATGTGTGTCTGCCCTTAGGAAGGACAGAAATGACGTGCTGGAAGTCTACCCACTCCACAAAGGAAATCAAGGCAGCAACACGAAGAACTCTGAGTTTGGTGCACTGAAGTGTGACATAGGTCTAGCGAGTGAGTGATAAGGAACCGAAGGTAATGCCACGTGTGTAGAACTCATCGAGTGAAGAGGAACACCCATAGAAAGGATGTCCAAGTGATGTGAAGGGAACAAAACATCCTCCAGAACAAAAAGGTGATCCACAATAGACGGTGGATGAATGAAGGTCTCTGGGAAAGTAGAAGTGGTAAGAGTACCAGAATGGGCACTCCCAACAACGGAGATGATGAACTCCTCTAAAACACTGTAGATGGATAAGGGACCTGTAAAGCATCAAAAGTAGACTCTGCGAAAAAGATGACTAAGGTCGAGGCGGATATTTGTCCCAATGAGGGGGCTTGAACAAACAAAGAGACATGTCAGATAGGTATGAGTCATCCAATGAAGGTAGAGAGTGGAATTGGCCTCACACACTTTGGAAGTGGAAAGGAGGTGGGTGTGATGACTATATGAGATCGAGAAGGGGAGACTGCTTGATATCTCGATGAGATGTGGGGAGTGTCAACACTCTCTCAATAGTCGAGAGAAGAGAGAAGTCCTCTATAGTACTCTCGACATCAAAATTGATGCACAATCCTCATCATGAAGTAGAACCAAGCAAGCCTATATATAAGTGGAACTGTCATCACACGAAGAAATGGAGGAGTAATTGAATCAGCAGTAGAAGCAATAATGGTGGCAAGTATGTTAAGGGCCTCGATGCAAGGGATCGAAGAATGCTCCAGACACGATGAGGTGGATCTGAATTTACCACGTGAAACCAGAGAGAATGACAGACATGCATCATCATGTGACCAAAGACATGGTCACAAGTGTCGAGAAGTCCTCTAGATGACAATGATGATCAGTGGGTGTAGGAACTGGCCCAAGCAAGAAGGGTAAAAGACCCTCGTGGGTGAAGTAACATTCCATGGAAGCATGCCAAGCTGAATAGGTCTCTCTCCCGGTGAGAAGTGGCGGAGGCTATAAGGTGATCCTATGATGCTCACATTTGGAAAGAGCACTCTCCATGATGAAAAAAGCAAGATGCACAAAAGCAAGACGTCGGACTCGGCCGATAATGCATCTGCGTGTGTAGGCCCAAGAGTACAAGTAACCCCCCCAGAATGCGGCACTTTATAAAAGTAGTGTGTTTACAAAATTGGCAATTCCATCATGTAGTGTGAAAAATCATGCAACTTTGACCAAGGAAGTGCTCAGAAATGAGTAGCGATTCAAAAGTTATCGCATTAAAATGATTCCCGCAGTAACTGATGGAAAAATGCACTAGATACTATAAACACATTAAAAAAGTACACGAGATGGGTGAAAAGGTATCGTGTGACTACTCATTGGAAACAAAATCAAATTTTAGGCATAGTTTGTTTTAACTACGAGGGGGGATTAGCCTCCTGCCAACCTTGGACCTCGCCCTCCATCTTCGATGCGCGAATGAAGGACATAATACAAGCAAAAATGCAGCCCAAAATTTATTACAATGCCATGAATGGAAAGTTTTTTTAATCACCCTAAAACATTAAAAAGAAGGTGATAAGGAGTGTTTTTTAATCATGGAGATGCACCGAGCTATTGGGTGGTTGCAGGTTGCCACATGTTTGTAACTGCAATTTTGCAGCTATTTGCCGGAAAAGAAGACATTGAATAGCCAGGGATGCATTGAACCTATTGTTGGAATAGTCCCATGTGCCAGAAGATAAAAAACGTAGGTCTGCAACAATAGGATGGCTTTAAAATACGTCCAAGACCACGTGTAGGTTAGAAAAACCATTATTTGTAATGGCAATGCAAAAAAAAAGTTTTCTAACGTTGGAGGAAGGAGCTGGAGGTGCTGAAGCCACGTGCTGGAGGTATGAGTGCTAGGCAGAAGCTGGAGAAGACCCAAACCACCAAAAATGTCAAAAAATCTAGAAAAACCATTGTCTTTGGGTGTGCAGTCCGTTCAAAAAGCAAAGTAGGCAAAAAAACTTGCTTGAGGAAGCAAAAATGTTTTCCTATGCACAAGAAATGCTGGAGCAGGTTACAGGCAAGTTGAAGTGGATTTGGAGGACTGAGAACCTTGTCAATCAAACACAATAACCAAAAAAAATGTTTTTTTAAATGGTGCACACAAAAAGAGTGCGAGATTCCAAGCAGAGTGCACTTTCAAAGTGCAGAAATCCAAACATTTTTCAATGCAACCAAAAAAAATTTCAACCAAAACGTTTTTCAATGCACCTCAACAACCAAAAACATTTTTCAATACACCAAAATGTTTAAACTCAACAACCAAAATAGTTTCATCACCAAAAGCAGGTCGAAATATGTTCCAAGGGAGAAACGGCTGAGAGAATGGAAAACCACGTGCTAGGTGCTGCACAGGTTTGAATGCCAATGCTGCAGATTTGAATGTCAATGCTGTTGTGCATGGAGATTTGAATGCCAATGCTACAGATTTGAAATATGTGCAAATCAGACCAACAAAGGGAAAAATGAGCCACCACAGTATGCAGAAGCAATGAGAGCTTCAAACTCAATACACCTCATAAAAACACCTCCAAATGTGCATGTGAACCCGAAAAATCAAGTGGTCAAAGACACTAAAATCGAAAAACACCAAAAACTTGAACAACCACCTTGAACACCTGAGCAAGAAACCGAACCTGAAACACGAATAGAGGTATAAATGCCCGAAATCAATGTAAGAGCAGAGCATGAAAAACGAAATAACCATTATGACACACGCAACGAGATTTGGATATCATGCCAGAAGCCAAAAAAACACATGAGCAATGTCGATGAGTGCACGGATCCACAAGATCCACTCTGATACCATGAAAGAGGGTTTGAAAACCCCAAGTGAGGATCACGAGGGATGACGTGCACATCAATGGACGTGCGAATGACAAAGCATGAAGAGATCTCGGGAGGAGCGAGCATCAACCGAATGTGCATGCAAAGATTCGACAAATGGGAAGAACCTGGTTAAGCCATAAAACTCTCCTCTATCTCATAGATCAAAAGACATGTACATATAGGAGGTGTTGAGTAACCCCCAGTGCTGCAATCATGACAACTTGAGTAGAGAGGGGGAGTTACATTCCCAAAATAGAAGTGTAACTCCCAATGACACATATGATGCCAGACACACTGACGCATTGATGCATTGACGCGTAAGGGAATCTCATAATGACCCCTAAATGACACGTGGACCTATGATCTCACCTAAGTGAGATGACTCACCTAATGATGTGGAAAATACACATACCAACAAAGTGACACCTATTTGAGAGAACTTATTAAAATCCATTTTGTCTTGGAGCCCACTTTGTTAGTCCTAATGATCATCATGAAGTGATAACTTGTTTGGATTTAGAACCTTGTTTTTCGAACAAGGCAAATAATCCACTTAATTTAGATCTAAGTGCCTTTCATCATGGAAATTGGATGACATTTCACTTAGCTTAGCTTCTTTCTCGCCTTCGGATGAGGTGAATCTCTGCCCAAGTGATGCTTAGTTCATTTCCATCTTTTGATCTACACCTTTGCATTCTTGTTGCCCATTTGGGGAAAGAGAAGGCATCTTTCAGGAGTGTTGTCATAGATGGTATTTATGCTCATCCATGTTTACGATGGAGTTGTTAAACGTCTAAAGTGTGTGGATGCGTTATCACGATGTCTATTTTATCACGATGTTAGACCTCCTTAAAAATTCATGCATGCATCTCTATAATTAAGAAATGTTTAATTAGATGTCATTATTCTACTCGAATCAACATGTCACTTCCTCCCCTTTGAAGGATTTCCATCAAGCTATCTAGATCTAGACATTTGTTCTTAAACGATGCAAACAATGACTAACTATCATGAGGTTTTTCACATTTACAACAATATGGAACCTAGGTTTAGCAATTCAAATGAAAATATTCCCATTACAACTAAACCTCATTTGGTTCTTTGAACTAGAGGGCCCAATTAGGTAGCCTGTTCCCCACCTTCAGCTCATAGTCATTGGTATGGTTTGGATGCTTCTGATCCAATTATTATTCAGTTCCCCCACTCTTCTTCTTCTGATTCAGATCCAAACTACCATTCAGATTCCCACTCTTATTTTGAATACTCGGATCTCAAGTATTGTTCGGATACCCCTAGATCAAATCTTGAATCATGGTCCTCCCTTCCTTCGCAGAACCTTTATTCCAAATCAACTAAATGACATCTTCCTCCTTTGAAGACTCATGTGACTCCAAGTTTCATTGATCAAACATCTAATTTGGTTCTTGAGTCATGATCCTCCCTTTCTTCGTAGGACCTCCTTCATCAGTCATCTCAACAACCTCTTCCTCTGTTGAAGAGTTCCACGACTCATATTACCTCTATTCAATCATCTAATTCGACTCCTACGTCGCAAATTAACGAATGGCTATGTGATCCTACTTTCCAACCTACATTACGTTGTCTTCTATAACAATGATCTAGTTCCAAATCCAAATCATCCATTCATGAGGAACATACCACCAATCCTACTTCCTCTCTTGAGTCATCTTCTTCTATCAATCAATCTTCCCCACTTATCAGGTCCATTTCTTCTAGTCCACCTCTCATGGTTGAATAAAAACAACCTCTACTTATTCATCTCTTTCAGAATGAATAAATAATTAGAGTACATGAAGATATCCCTCTAAAGGATTATAAACAAGGGTTATTTCTTGAACTCAATACACTCACGTATTGGGGAAAGGAATTTTATTCCTTTTATCGTAACATAGGGAAGATCCTAAAGTCATGGAAATTTATTCTTCTTCTATTCCATCTTCACCTTCTTCTAATCATGATGAGATGTTGGGGACTAGCATTGATCCATGGCCTATCTTCTCATTACCAACTTATTCATTATCTATCACCATTCTTGAATTAAAATCTCTCCTTGTGTCACCGCCGAGTATCCCATCTCGCTTCTTCTATCCTTGGGCTACCCCTAGGTAGTCCTCCATTCTCTACTCGTGGGTCACCTCTTGGTAGCCCATTACCTTCTATTCTTGGGTCATGTCCTAGTATCCCTTCATCATCTTCTATCTATTGGATGCCTCTGAGTAGGCCCTTCTCATCTATACTTGGGCCACGCCCTAGTAGCCCTTCATCATATTCTTCTATTCTCGGGCCATGTCCTCGTAGCCCAACTTCTTCCATCTTAGGGCCATATCCTGGTAGCCCTTCATCATCTTCTATTAGTGGCTCACCTCCAGTAGCCCATCCTCTTCAATTCTTGGACCATATCCTTTTCATACATCACATATTTATTCTATCAATGGTTCTCGAAAGCCCGTAGTCATTTCTCACATCATTTCTAAATTTCCACGTTCTCTTTCTTCTCCTTCTGGAGATCAAACAAGTCACATGTCATCTTATAAGAAACCTAAACTAGTTCATTATCAAGCTCAGTTCAAAACTTCTAAGAGCTCCAAAGTTTCCAAAACTTCCAACAATCTTAGGGTTCAAAATCAAACACGATTTAAGAATGCACATCAATGCAACAATCAAGTATGGCACAAAGTACAAAAACCTATGGATAAGGAACTCAAGCTCCCGCATGAACAATCCTTCTTTAAGGATAAATCGCAGTCATTTGTTGAGTATAAGCTCACCTCGATCATTGAGATTAGAGAAGATATAACTCATGATAAATAAATGCACCTAGTCTCCCTTATCAAGGAAGTCACAAACATTGTTGTTGGATCTTACCACACAGAGTGACTTTGTTAGTCCCAACTCTTAAAAATATCAAAAATCTAAAAAGAAAACAATAAAAAATACAAAACATTTAGAAAAAACAAGAAAAATCAAAGGTACAAAGATCAAACATTGTAATTAGGTATTTCGTACACATGGATGTTTCTTTCTTCCCTTTCTTATCATTCTTTTAAAAGTCTTCCTAGAATTTTCATCCCTTCAGTGATAATTTGGTTAGCCTATTCACACACATTTTGTGACATTTTATCTTTATGGTATCCATTTGACCCTGGTCTATTATCACCTTGGTAAATTAAAGAACGAATGACCTCTTAGAGATCCTATCACATTCAACATCTAAGAATATTGTTATGAAGAACTTTTGGACATATCTATTGACACTAGCCAATGTCATCATCACAATCACTTCCACCTCCTTCCATCAAGCCATTAGTGGTTCTTAACCCCTTGTCAAACAATAGAGTTGAAATAAGTTTTCAAAAAGAAAAAGAATCAAAATCAATCAAAAATCAAAAGCTAAAAGCTAAGAGCAAGAGTAAATTGTTAAATAACTCTCTCTTGGGGTATTTCCAATAATCTCTATAGGGGCTATGGACACCTGACGGGCGGAGAGAAATGTTGCGATTAGAATCAAATACATCTCTGTCAGGGCTATAGACGCGTGGCTAGTAGCGGAGTAATGTACGGCTATCCTTCCACCCTTCATTCACAAAATCACCTATCATCTATCAAAATAAATCATTCCTAAACATTGGTTGCGGTGTCTTCACTTGTTGTCTATTAAATATTTCCTTTAATAGATAAATAAATTCCACGTGCACACACTAGATCTTTATGATTAGGCAGGATTAGTATGTTACCAAGTGTCTTTTTTTAGACCTTATTTAAAATCTTACTTTAGTCCATATCTCATCTCACGATTTGTGCCTTTGGCTAATCATTGCTTCATTGCGAGGCTTCTAAGGTACATTCATATCATTCACATCATTCTTCTACTTCGTTCGTAACATCCATTTGTATAGGATTAAATTTTTTCCACGTTTTCAAACACCTTTGTCCCCTTTCACAAAAATAATCTCCTCCTTCCTTTGTATCATGTGCTTTAAGGCCAACTTACATTGGGGGCATCCTTGCTTCTTCCAAACACTTCATTGGTTTATGTTCACCATCATGTTGAACCTATCAATAATGGCCTTGGGTCCCACTTCTACCTGTGAAGATTTTTCCTTTGAATACTCCCACCTAATCACTGGGGCATTTTCACATCTTCACCTTTCTCATACACACGTGGCCTTATGCCCTTGTACATCCCATCTATCGCTAGGGGCATCCACACTTCCTCGTCTTCTGTACATAGATTTAGAAAACTTTCAAAATCAACAAAACATTCAAATATGTTTCAAAAAACTTCTAAAAATTGAAAATCATCCTACAAAACATCACTCTTTGGTTCTCACTTGTTCATGTACATGACTTGTGGATCATCTTGATCTACCTCCATCAACATAAGCTAGGTGGCTTACTTCGTTTGTACTCTAGGGCACAACAAGTTGTCTGGTACTATTTCGTAGTGTAAATTTCTTTTTCACTGGACCAAAGTGTCCCCAATTTTCCCCTTACTTGTATCCTTGCTTGGGGCACCATCATCAACCCTTTTTGTTAATTCGCACAGGTCGAAACTAAATCTTGATAACAAAAACATTGCATCTTGTTTTTCTATTAGTTTAGCTTGTTTACTTTCTCATATTGCATTGCACTATATATGTTGCATGGAGTTAGGAATATTTTACTTTCTCGTATTGCATTGCATTTTGTATGTTGCATGGAGTTAGTGATTTTAGCAATGGACATTTGTTCGTATATGGCTTTTCATGTCATCAACACTTTTGTTCATTCTTTTTAATAAGGACCAATGATGAGGATCTCTAGTGATATTATGAAAAATAAAGTTGTTTAAAAGGCACCTTTGGATGGATGTTAGCTCATTCCCCCTTCCTCAAACTCCTTTTCTTTTATAGCCCCTTTCCTCTTCTTCACACTATTCTTTCTTCTTTTCTCTTTCTATCATCTTTTCGATCGTCGATCAACCTCTTTTATCACCCCATCGACAATAGAGGGGGCATCCTCCATTCTACTCATTTTTTCTATCCCTTTAAAATTTTCTACTTGTCTATGCTTGTCTACTTTCTTTGAAATGACATCGCTTATGCCACCTAGAAGAGGGGAGAATGTAGACACCTAAAATATGCTTACACCTAGCATTTCCTCACATTCAACAAATTGACAACACTTCGTTGATCAACCCTTCTTCGCTCCATTCCCGGATGCCCATTTATGACACCTTCTTAGTTACATTCCTCCTATAATCAAATTATTTGTCTAATATCTCTCTTATTAGCTAAACATTCCTCATTTTGACCATTCGGAACCTCCCTAGTTCTTTCTAGACCACTTCTATTGGCTTCATAGGCTATCTATCACCACAATCACGGTTGGTTATCCGGACCCCTCCCAACTCTCAATGAGTCTCTAATCACTTGCTAATCAAGTTTAACTAGCCTAAACCCTAGTTAACTAGCCTAAACCAAGCTTAACTAAGCCTAAAGCATGTTTATCTCGAATCTAAAACTAAAGTGCTTTTTGAGATTTAGTCCCACATGCACCAAAATTCCTCCAAACCAAAAACTATAAATACAAGAGCTAAGCCTATCCATTCAAACTACAACTTTACACACAAAAGACACAACTTTATATAAGCTAAAGCCAAAACAAGCCTAGGAAAGCTTAAGAACTCATTTTCATTAGCCAAGCTTAGAAGGCATTTGATCTTGGGTCATCCACCATTAAAAGAGATTCATCTTGCACCCATGTTAGGTTAGTAATGGAATAGCTAAACTTTGCCATGTAGCCATTTAGTGAGATTCATTCACCCTCATGGAGTAAACAACAAAATTAATTGCTTAAGATCCTCTTAGGTTTATTATTCCAAGCTTTCAAAGAATAGCTAGGTTAGTTTCATTTGTTTAGTTTGTTTATGTACTTCAAACTAATGCATGCAAAGTAGAAAACCGTTGCTGATTTCTTATCTCATGGTGCATGGATGAGTTAGCAAAGCTTTCGTGGCTCTTTAGCCTCATTCCATAGTTTTTGCAACTTTCCTTTGCATACAATAATAATCACCAAAACTTATATAATAAACATAAATGTGGAGTACTAACTATATGAACTAGGTAACATCCTCATGATATTATTCCTAATGATCCATACATTAAGGATCAATCAACACTTCACAATGAAGATGCAATTCAAATTAAGCTTGGTACATTTGAAAATACACTAATAGTTTTGCTAGCTACCTCTCTTACCCCTGACAAGAATAAAGATATCAAACAAGTCCGTAATGATTTATCTTACATTTTTGCATGGAACTATAGCAATATGCTAGGTATTGATACATTTATTACGATGTATAACATTATCCTTAACCCTAGTAAAAACCCAGTCCACATGAAAATTCACAAGATGCACCGCAAAGTAACTATCCTATTCAAATAAGAGATCCATCAATTAATCAATGCTTGTTTTATTTACATTTTTGAATATTCAGCTATGTCAAGATAGCTGAGATTGTATCTGATCCTCCAAATGCATAAAAAGTGAAGTCCTTTGAGAAATCTAGGTTGATAAGAGTTGGAGCTTGTGATATTGCGTGCTTGATGTCTTCAAAACTCTCTTTGCCTTCTGTCCATTTGAATGCCAGACTCTTCTTCAACATCATAGTTAGAGGCTTCACAAGAGTGGCAAAATTGGGCACAAATCTGTAGACAAAGTTTATCCTTCCTAAGAAGCTTTGGAGAGATTTCTTGTGGTGTGGCAATGGAAGCGTTCAGATGGCTTCAACCCTTTCAGGATCAATTGTTAGCCCTTCCCTAGAGACGATGTGGCCCAACAATTTGCCCTCGTGTGCCAAGAATATACATTTCTTTGGATTCAACGACACTCCGAACCTTCTACACCTCTAAAACACTTGTCTAAGGTGAAAGAGATGGTCTGCTGCATTCTTTGAGAAGACAGTGATATCATCTAGGTATACCAGCACTATCTTGTTGATCAATCCTTTGAACGCCATATCCATAGCTCGCTAAAATGTTGCCCCGGCATTTGGCATCCAAATGGCATCTTCTTGTAAGCATATGTGCCCCATTTTGTAGTGAAGGCCGTCTTGAATTGATCTTCTTCCTTTACCATTATCTGATTATAGCCTGAATATCCATCTAGCAATGAAAACCTTTCTGAACCAGCTACAACCTGCAATATTTGTTCCATTGATGGAAGCGGATAATGATCTTTGAGTGACGCTCTATTTAGATCGCGAAAGTCCACACACAATCTTATTTCTCCGTTTCTCTTTCTTACTGGCACCAAGTTTGCAACCCAACTTGAGTGTTTGATGGGAAAGATGATACTAGCCTCAATGAGCTTGCTTAACTCTTTTCTCATGAGAGGCTCGATATGAGGATTTCTTGGCCTTTGCTTTTGCACAGCGACAAGCTTGGATTCGGATCTAACTCAATAGTATGTTGTGCCAACTTTGGATTGAAACCTCTTAAATCTTTGTAAGTCCAAGCAAAGACATCTGGGAACTCTTGACAAAGCTGAACAAAATCAGATTTCTCTTGTGAGGTACTTACTTTGCCAATTTGCAATGTCTTGCCTTCTTCTACTAAAATAGGCTCTGAATCTTCACCCTTTACTTGAATGTTCGCTTTCTCCTTCCGGAACTGATCATTCGGGTTGAAGATTGACTCTAAGGTTATGAGGCCTTTTGGTAATTTGTTAGTTCTCAGCTGCACCACTTGGTCACCATACTGCTGCTCCAGCTTGTCTTGATTTCTCATGGAGAACTCAGCTTCTTCTTGCAGGAAATTAACAATCTCCTGATCATTCTCAAAGACTTGCCAACTTGTGTTGTTATCCGGAATAGCTGGTCTCACTATCACTTTGATATGAGGCTGAGTTTTCTCACTTTTGATACTTTCTACAATGTCAAACACAGCCCCAATTGCTGCCACCATGTCAAAGGCTTCATTCTTTTTCCTTGGGATGGAAATGATGCTAAAAGCTTCAAAATCTTCAATAAGATCCCATACCCGATTTTTGTAGTTCTTCAACAGATCATTTTTGGCAGCATTTTTTCCTTTGACTTGGTTTACGATCAGCTTACTATCACCAAATACTTGTAAATTCCTGATGCCTTTCTTCCTTGCCCAGTGTAGTCCATGAATTAAGGCTTCATACTTAGCCGTGTTGTTTGAATAGGAAAACTGGAAACGGAAAGCTGAGTAATACCTTATACCTTGTGGTGAAATGAGCATAGCTCCTCCTCCTGCACCTTGTCTACTCCTTGACCCATCAAAGAACAATTGCCATACTTCATTCTTGTCTTCATGATCCGGCTTGGTGATCTTTGGGGAGAGGTTGATTCTCTTCATGTAAGCAATAGACTCCCACTCGAGATTCTTCTATTTCTTGATAAGGATCAAAAGCATGCACCTTTGCTTGCCCATTCATCAAGAGTCAAATCGGGATGCTTCCAACCTTGGTGTCACTTCATCGTGCTTGGATAATCTTCTTGATCAAACACTCGAACAATTGGTATTGATTTGGCTTGGAGTGTAAGGCTCAATATGAAAGTTTGCAATAGGTTCGACTGATTGTGGCTTTGGTTCCATACCTTGTTACGAACAACATGTGTGACCATCCGCCAAAAGATAGCCTCCAATTTTAGCGGTGAAGTCTCTTGACAAGCATAATGCAAAGAGTGGTGGTAGGTCTATAATCGACACATCTTGTAACATCATTGCGTTAGGACATGCGTGCGGTGTGAGGCTCAAACCTTTGATTACTCAAACCGTTGTCACTTTGCTGTCCCGTCTAATTGCACTACACCCCAGGAGATGACTTCATATTGGAGTCCTAGGTGATCGACTATTTGCTTGGGCATTCTTGAACTACTTTCCCGTGAGTCAATCATGCAATTATGTACTGACCTATCTCCTACGATCAATGAAACATAAAATGGAGGGGGCTTCAACATTTTACCTTCTTTGTCCTCCATGATTTCCTTCAGTGGGTAGCATTTGTGAGTACCTCCTCTTGCATTTGGACTCGTTGATTTGAAGTTGACCGATCTTTCATGGCAGCTTGTAGCAAATCTCTTTGGCCTCGGGATAGATAGTGATTCCCACATTGATATGTTTACATTTTTCTTCCTCATCCGATCAATGATGTTGAATGGAGATGAAGTATCCCTCTCGCTGTCCCTTGGCTCCGCACATTCATTCCTTGCACATGGGGCAGCAATGGTGTCTGAGTTGGTTTAGGAGCTGGTTTGGATGCTCCTTGCATGTTTGGAACTATATTTTGTTTGCCAGCGGCTTGTGGAGTGGTAGAAGGTTGTGGATTACTCGACGCCAATGGTTGTTCCTCTCCCAAATTTCTCCTCTTTGACCTTGTGTTGGCTGCAACACTTTGAGAGGGTATTTGATTCATACCACAGAAATCTTCAGCCTGCCAATTGACAAGAGTAGTTTCGTTCGGAGATGTCCCTTGCTGAGGTGCCTCTTGCTGTTGGTCTTCTTCGTGGCTGGACTCTTGCGACCCACCAATGGTTTGCACCATTAGAGCCTGATTTAATGCACCGTTAAAGCACATTGATTGGTTATGTGGCTGACTGCACGGGAAACACCAATCATATTCTTGGGCCATGTTATTTTGGACTGGCACCAAAGCTCTGGATGCAGATGCAACATTGGGGTTGTAGGGCTGAAATGGTCTATTAGCGGGAGGCCTTGCTTGATTCTGATTTACAGCTGGATTGGGTGGTCTTTGAGGTTGATATGGTTTCCTGTTAGGCTGAGCTTGAGGCTGATACGGTCTAGCACTTTGAGCTTGCTATCTTTTGATAGTAACCAACTCATTTCCCAAATTTTGCAATTGTTTCATGACCTCTTGGAGTTCATTTGAAGCACTAGAGGATGAAGTAGAAGTTTCATTTGAACTTTGATTTCTAGGAGTGGGAATAGAAGCCAAAGTGGGTGCTTGACTAGTGCTTGGATTTTCTAAGTTCGGATACAAGGGCATGGGAGGCCTAGGAGCTAGCTTACTAGCTTGAATAAGACAGTTTTCAGCCCTAATGGCAATGCTATAAGCAGCAGGTAAGGTTGTGCCTCCCATAGATTGAATTAACATAGAAATATCGAATTCAAAGCTTTAAGGTAATATAGAAAAGCACCTTCTCGCATTGGCACATTTCACTACTCTTGGAATCCTATCCCAAGACCTTTGAAATCTGAAGTTGAAGTCGTCCACCGCTTGTTGGGGGATCTCTTGATGGTTGTCAATTGTTCTAGTAGAGAAAAATTGTCTCCCTTTTCTCCAAACCGCTCATGGAGAACTATGCATAATCGATTCCAATTTTTGATAGAACCACTTCAAGGCTTCGAACCATTGCAATGCCTTCCCTTTGAACGATGATGCCAAAGTTTGTGACCACATCCATTTCATTTATCTCATGGATTACACAGACGTTAGCAATATCTTTGACATGATCACAAGGAGTGGTACTATTTTCTCCAAAAAAATGGAATGTTCTTCAATGCTGCAATGGAACTAGATTCTCGTGCATTGAGGGCAAGTGGGTCATTTCTTGCCCGGTGAAATTGACAAAGGGATTTAGTGGTTGCGCCATTCTGATTGGCCTAAGAACCCTTGTTGATGCGAGAAAAGGTCTACCAGGTGGAGGTGTAGACAAAGTTCTATTAGGTGGAGACGCAGATCTTTGAGCTCTTCTTCCCATTCTTTCTCTCGCTGAGATAGATGCGAGATAAACAAATAGTCCTTCGTCCCTAGTTCTTGATCTGGTCTATATTCTTCTCATAAATTCACCAGGCTTGGACTGCAGAAACCATCGGATTATGCCTCTTTGGGAGTCACCAGATGTGTGATTTAAAAGCTTCTTCAAAGTGGAACTCACAACAAGTGCACATCAATCTTGTTGCAGTATGAAAGTGAAGACCTCTAAGGTCCCACTTTGCGTGCGAATCTGTTATCATCAATCACAGCACCCCCGTGCATATACTTGAACTCACAAAGTGTGATTGGATAACATGGGTACTATCTCCAGTTGTGGGACTTGCTACTTGAGATAGACCTCTAGAGAAAGCTGGTTCTTGCTCCTAAACTACCTGCCACAATCTACTCTAATGCAGGATAAGCTAACTATTCTAATCTAAATTTCCAAGGGACCAGGGAGAGAGAATGCATAAAATGAAAGCCTACACTAAAGTGGTGATACACCAGAAAAGGAGGATGTGAGAGTAATCTCCAAATGTGTGAAATACAGAGGCAAAGTGCACACTAGAAGAGGTGATGACAGTTCTCCATAATCTAGCAAAATGCATTCACAGTAATATTCCAAGCACACACAATGATAATGAATTCCTGCAAGAACATAATAATAGACACAATATTCTTGTAGAAAGATAAAAGGGGCAAGAAGAATGCAAGAAAACACAGCAGGGGAAGATACATCCACAAACTTGTATTTTATTGCTTCCTGGTATGCACAGTTCAGTCTATTACAAGATAAGGGCCTGGATCACCATGCAAGGAGTCCACTACAAGGGCCTGCAACACACTGGCTTCACAAAGCAATTTTGGTAGAGCTTTGCTACCCAAAAACTCTCCCTTTACAATGAGCCCAACACTCCAATTTATAGAAAAATGAGAAGGAAAAGAGAAGGGAAAATGGAAATCCCGAAATCTGTCCTTCAACCACCTGTAAGAGGCATTAAATTGAGTGAAATGGTTATACATTACTTGCAAAAGGCTCCCATACTTTGTCCCATCTTTGGTTTTCAAATAGGACTTTTTAGAAGAACAACAGTCAGGGGACAAGAAGTCCCTCCTCTTTAATGGGAGAGGTTCCCTTATTCTGAAACAAACTTATTTACAAAAGTACAGAACATTATTTTATGGTCGAACTTGGATATTACGAAAGTGTTCTTTTACAAGGATTATCAGTTACACAAGGGCTGAAGAAAGGGAATTAGAAGACAGGCAGAATAGCAACATTCGGAATTATAGATGGCAGAATAATTCTTCGTGTATGCGAAGCTTCGAAGGATTTAAGACAAGATCATTTGCGTTGGTTGAATGAGATTAAATTTAAGGACACAAAGTTCCATAAATAACCTTCTTCAGATTTGTTAATCAAGGACACAAAGTTCCTTCTTGGTTGTACAAGATCACTGTATTTGCAAAACTGAACAGTATGCAATCAGAGAGACTAAACGAGTTAGGAACAAAATGATCTTCACAATATTAAAGGAGAACACAGAGACAACAAGAATCAGATAGACAAAGAATGGAAAGCCCTTTTGTATTGATTTCTTTAAGATCTATTTACACTTTCAGCAAATATCCAAGTTCTTCCTCCTCTCAGTAAAATGGCGTGGAAAGGCCATTATATAGATTACAAATCCGTTACTCCTCGTAACCGTTTCTTTTAACTAAAGAATAGTTAAGGACCGCCAATTGCAATGCCTTAACTAATTACAAGGAATACGAAAAGAAAGGGAAGAAGAGAAAAGAAAGGAGAAGGAGACAGGTGTCCAGTTCTGAGAAGGACCCACTGTCTTCAGAAACCGCCGCTTGAGTTTTCTTCCACGTCTCAGCCACGTCTTTGCCACGAGGACACACGGGCGTTTCATCTTGAAGATGTCAATGGATATCTTTGAAAACCCGATGTAACAAGCGTCTTGAAAGTTTCGTCCTTCGTAACTGCTTCTTGAAATTTGATCTTCGGATTGATAGCATCAGAGCCGCAACTTAAATTTATTTTTTGAAAAACAGCATATTCGGGTCGAGCGGGAAAAACTAAGTGTGAATGACACTTGAGTACGCTTGGGGCAGTGAGAGGAATGCGCGAAACACGCGGCTCGGCTCGGTTCGGGGCGAAAGCAGGAGAAGACGCACAAATGTATTTGGGACAAATGGGGCGAAAATGTGTGAGTACGCGATTGGGTGTTTCGGCCAAAATTGGAGCAATGAGGCCCGTTTGGACTTGGGACATTCGGGACAAAAGTTCAAATGTACGCGACTCGACCGCTCGGCCGAAATAGGAAAGCTCGCACTTTTTAAATGGGGAAGTTGGGACAAAATTGCGCGAAGGACGCGGTCGGGCGAACCGGCCGAAAATGGAACAGAGAGCAATTTGGAACTCGGGACAGTTGGGACAAAATCGGGTGAATCGGCCGAAAATGGAACAGCGGGCCCGTTTGGACTTGGGACATTCGGGACGAAAAGTTCCGGAGTCGCAGCAGATTCGGCAGTTCGGGCGAAAATGGAACGACTCGCACTTTTTACTTGGGACATTCGGGACAGGAAAGTGCGAAGTACGCGGGAAGGATGATTCGGCCGAAATGGAACAGTTTGCATTTTTGGCTTTGGGGCACTTGGGACAAAAACTTCCGACAGGCCCGAAAATGGGACAAATTCGGAGGTTTCGGCCGATCGGAGAACAGAAGACACTTTCGTACTTGGGACAGATGGGACAAAAAGTTCCGACAGGCCCGAAAATCACACAAAACGACCCAGAACACAGATTTTTTCGATTTCACGACTTAGGCACCTCAGAGAAAAACACTTAAGACTCAAAATTTTGAAATTTTACTCTTATCAGAGCGGGGAATTTTGAGTGGACAACAGCTGGCTCCTTCTGGGGATGACTTGGTATAAATTCATGGAATGAGACAAGGCAAGAACTTAGATAACTCGGTGAAGCAGACCAGTGCCTTATCCATTGGGCCACGGAGTCAAAAACAAACCAATACAGAGGGCAACACACACAACCGAAGGGAAACACACCAAAAGCAGGAAAAGCAAAAACACTGTACAGAATATACAAAGGGGCTCCCTAGTCACCTAGGACTTGAACGACTTCAAATACTGCCCACTATAAGGAAGTGGGAGGGGAGAACCATCCATGTAATCAAGATAGAAAGAGTCCTTACCAGCAAAGTGTCTTATCTTGAAAGGTCCAAGCCACAGAGAATCAAATTTTCCATGGCTGCCACGAGGTTCATGTCTTTTGTCCCATAACAGCACGGTATCACCAACTTGGAACTCTCTGGACCTAGCTTTCTTATCGAACAGAACCTTCACCTTCTGCTGGTGAGCAGATATTCTGTCAGCAACCTCCAATCTATCCTCGTTCAGTTTGTGCAGGTACATGATTCTTTTGTCCAGAGCATCACTGAAACTAGTGTCTTGATGGCCTTCATCGGTGCGAGGTGGCGGTTCCACTTTATCACTTTGGTAATTGGGCCTCTACTCCATACACTACTTGAAAGGGGGACATTCCAATGGCTCTTTTAGGTGTGATCCTGTCTGCCCAAAGAGCATCATAAAGCTTCTTATGCCAGTTTCGCTGAGACTCATTGACCAACTTCCTTATGATAGTCACCAGATTTTTGTTGGTGGATTCTGCTTGTCCATTTCCCTGGGGATAATAATCTGAAGAATGAGCCAGAGAGATGCCATACCCGTAGCAGAAATCCATGATCTCAGTTGAGGAGAAGTTTGAAGCATTATCTGTTACAATCTTGTTAGGTACACCATACCTTACCAAGATGTTCTCCTTGATGAAGTTGCATACTACTTCAGAAGTAGTGCTCTTGACTGGGATAGCTTCCACCCATTTGGTGAAGTAGTCAGTGGCAGTTAGCACATGAGTGTGCCCAGCACTAGAAACAGGGTTGAGTGTACCAATGAAGTCTAGACCCCCTTTGTTGAAATGGTTCCTCGATCCACAGGCGGCTTGAGAGGCAAAGCGGCCAGTTTGGGTCTTCCCACAAAAGTCTGACAGGCCTCGCATTTATCCACCCACTTGGATGCATCTCTGAACAAGGAAGGCCAGTAATACCCTCCCCGGAGTATCTTGTGAGCTGTGACTGTTGACGAATAGTGCCCTCCACACGCCTGATCATGGAAAGCTGAGAGAAACTTTCTCTGTTGTTCCTTATCAACACATTTCAGAATCTCCCATCTAAGCCACGCTTGAACAAAGCATTTTCCCACAGTACATATTGCGCTGATCTCAATTTAACAGTCCTCTTTTCCTTGGCAGTTAAATGAGAGGGGCATTCCCCATAGGTGAGAAAATGGGCGATGTCGGCATACCATTCATCGACTGAACTAAGGAATAGAACAGTAGGAATGTCAGCTTTCTCCTCCAGCAACTCATGTTTGGCTCCTTCAGCAATGAGCTCACAAAGACCCTTGCCACGAACCAGCTTGGTCGGTTTGATATCAATGTCATACTCCTGGACCTTAGCCACCCAGTTGCCCCTCTTGGATCCAAATTCTTGTTGTGTAAGGATTGACTTAACAGTCGTATCTGGAACCAGCACCATGGAGTGAGAATTGAGGATATAAAAGCGAAACTGCTTAACAGCCTTGACTACTGCAAAAGCATGCTTCTCCATCATGGTGTACTTTAGCTCATGATCCTTCAGGATATAGCTCATGAAGGCAATTGGTAGCTCATGTCCATCAGAATCTTCTTGGGTTAAGACAGCAGCCAGGGTATTGTCTGTAGCGTAGCAATAGATGACGAAATCTTTGTTGAAGTCAGGGCAGGCCAAAACTGGAGTTTTAGCAATGGCTTTCTTGATACCCTCAAAGGATTCCTTTCCTTCAGAAGACCATCCAAATGTTTTCTTCCCTTTCATCATCTGAGAAATATTCAACGTTAATTCAGCAAAATCAGGGATAAATCTTCTTAAGAAATTGATCTTACCGAAGAAGGAATGCACGCCTTTTTTACTAGTAGGGAGAGGAATTTGCTGGATGGCCTGAACTCGTTCAGGATCAATCTTGATGCCGTCCTTTGAGACAATGTGCCCTAATAGCTTTCCTTCTGTAACACAGAAGACAGATTTTTTAGGATTTAAAGAAATCCCATGCTCTCGGCATCTCTGCAGAACTGTTTCCAGGTGGTCTAAGTGATCTGCTCTTGTCTTTGAAAACACTGTCAGGTCATCAAGGTATATGACTATACATTTCCCTTTCAAGCTTCCAAAAGCCAAATCCATAGCTCTCTGGAAAGTGGCACCAGCATTAATCAGCCCAAAAGGCATTCTCTTGTAGGCAAAGGTACCCCAAGGAGTGGTGAAGGCTGTCTTGTGTTGATCTGCAGTGTCAACCTCTACCTGATTGTATCCCGAGAATCCATCAAGCATAGATAACATCTCGGATCCTGTTACTGCTTGCAAAATCTGATCCATCATAGGCAGAGGGTAGTTATCTTTCAGAGAGGCCTGATTCAGGTTTCTGAAATCAACACAGATGCGGATCTCTCCATTCTTTTTTCTAACAGGCACAATGTTTGCAATCCATGTTGAATGGTGAATGGGAAAAATAATCTTAGCCTTCAACAACTTCTGGATCTCCTGAAAGATGGTGTCAGCTATTTTTGGATTGTACTGCCTTTGCTTCTGCTTGAAAGGCTTGATTCCTGGTTTGAGAGGAATAGAGTGCTGCATTTCCTTTGGCTTGAAGGCTTTTAGATCTTCATAAGAATATGCAAGAACATCCTTATACTTCCTTAGAAGATCAATTGCTCTTCTCCTCTCTTCTGTTGTGCAACATTTCCCAATATTTACCAGCCTCGGGTCATCAGAACTCCCAATATCAATTTTATCATACTCAGCTGATTGCAGAGGTCCAGTAGAAGCTTTAGATCTCACGTATCTGTCGTGTTTATCAAACAACTCCTCCAAACTCACCAAACCTTTGGGAATCTTGTTTCCTTTGAGCTTAATGCACCCTTCCTGATCAGTTTCTTCTCCTTGGGTGACAGCTTGGTCAGAGGACACACTCTCACGAGGCAGGTTGTCACTTCCCTCAAAATATAGTTGTTCGAAGTTCCCCTTGAGTTCCAGGAAGGAAAGCAGATGCTGGTCATCGTTGAAAACTTGCCAGTTATTAGTATTGTCAGGAACACTAGGCCGGTGGACCATTTCAATAGTGAACTTATCCTGAGAGAATTCAGGATGGGGAATCAATAATGACCCTGAGACAGCCAGTGAATCAGCCCTGCGGTTCTTTTCTCTGGGTATTGCTTCAATAGAGAAGGCATCAAGGAATTCAATTGAATCCCAAACCTGATTCCGATAATGCTTCAGCCTTCCATTCTTTACCTGAAAAAGGCTTCTGACTTGCTTCACAATCAGCTCTGCATCACCACGAGCCAGAAGATTTTTTACACCTTGTTCTTTGGCTACTTGCAGTCCAAGAAGGAGAGCCTCATACTCTGCCGTGTTGTTGGTGTTCTCGAACTGCAACTTAAATGAAAAAGGGTGCAGGCAGCCTTCAGGTGATACTAGCAAGACGCCAGCTCCAGAACCAGCCGAGGAACAACTTCCATCAAATTCTAAAGTCCAGATGCCGTTAGGATCTTTTGGTGATACTTTGGAGGGTTGGATTTCATCAGGGGATAAAATCATGTAATTACCATGGCCCCTGTCCTCATAGAGTATTTGTGCCTTAGGATCATCAGTCTTCTGCACAATATACTCGGACTGCTTCTCAGGTAGTAACTTCTTCATTTGTCCATGGACAGGTATGAGTGCGTGTGACCAATCCATTTGAATCTCTCCACCCACATCTTTACAGAAGTTCCTACTTAGCAACATTCCATAGGAAGGAGGAATGTCTGCTACTAGGATGGTAGCCAAGACCTTCTTCTCAGGTAAAGCAGCAAAAGCCACTTGTGCATCTTTAATCCTTCCAACTAAAGGTACTTCCTTACTTTCCATGGAGTAGCAAGATCCATAAGTGCGAGTAAGGGTCAAGCCTAAAGCATGAGCTACCTTAGCAGGCATCACATTATCTGAGGCTCCGGAATCTATGACACAGTTACTGAGCCTATGGCCAGCTATAAGGAGTGTTACATAAAAAGGCTTGATTTTGTCTCCAGGTGAGGTGACAGCAGCTACCAGGCTAGGTTGTGGTGCAGAAGGAGGTGTGGGCAAAAGGCCTTTAGAGGTGGTCTTGGAATGGGAATTTACAAATTGGATCATCTTGGCAAAAGCTTTAGGGTGGGTTTGGTAGTATTCACTTAAAATTTGAACTTTAGTCCTTTTAAGGTGATCAACAATATCAAAGGATCCGAGAGGTGGATGGGCCATCATCATTTGAAATTCTAGGCTTATCGACTTTGGGAGAAAAAGAAGAAGAAGAAGCTTTTGGGAGCGGGATTGGCCAGTACTTACCTTTGGTGCAGATGAGGTAGGGATAGGAGATCCTCTTCTGGCAATTACAGGGATAGTTGCCGGCTGCTCCTTAGATTTCTTTAGGGGCTGTGTCACCTTCTCCTTCTGCCTTGTCTGTTCTCGAGTCATGACAGCAAATGATTCACTGTTCATGTCTGCTACCACTTCATCATAGTCATCTCCATCATCAATGCCTTCAGTGGTAAAGAAATTGACTCGAGATCCTTCGAGTTCTTCTGCCTCATCATCGAATTCCTCCAGGAACTCCTCACAAGCTTCATTATCATCTTCTGGCTCTTCAACCTCACAAGTTGCATTCACCGGAACTTTGACAGGAGGTCCTTCAAGTGCCAGTCTTGTGTGGGGAGCTGGCAAATGGTTTCTGGGTTGAAAATTTCTTCTCGGAACGTCTGCATATGGTGCATGCTGGGCTAATTGTTTCTTTATAGCCACTAGATCATTTGCAAGTTTCTGGACTAATGGATCAGTATTGGGTCCAGAGGTGGAAGAGGAAGAAGCAGTAGATTTAGATTTAGGAGGATCTCTTCTCAACTTCCCTGACATGATCAGGTCATCCTCGACACTAACAGCCAGTTCTTGATCTAGAATTAACGTTCCGAGATTAGCCCTTCTTAGAGCATAACTGACTTTAGGCGTTTGGGCATTCAAAAAGAAACATTTCTGAATTTGATCAACCGGTCGAGTATTTACAGGAATTTTGTTGATCAATCTGTTGAACCGAGCCACAAATTCTCTCATAGGTTCTGATGGATCTTTCTTTATCTGAGAAATCTGGGCAAGCAGGGCATGCACATCTTCTGCCGGCTTGAAACGGCTTTCAAATTGAGTTCTCATTGTATTCCAGTCGGTGATGGCACCAGCCGGAAGGTGATAGAACCAGTCAGCAGCATTATCCTGTAACGTCTCAACGAACAGTCTTACTGAGACGTCTTCATGTTCAACCCCCAAGACTCCACAGGCAACTATGAATGCTGCAATATGTTCATCAGGGTGAATTTTGCCATCTCCTTTAAATTTTGGGAAGTTCTTTCGGTTACCTCTAGGTAACTCATGCAAAGGCTGCGCAAGAGCCAGGGGCCCGACACGTTGACCCCATGGTAATTGTGCCATTCTTGGAAATACGGCTTGGAGGGGAACTGTAACACCGGCAAGGATCAAAGCTCGTAGATTAGGACTAGCAGGCTCTGAAGGAATACCACCCGCAGGACTTCTATCTTGGACAGGTGGAGTGCTCGTCGAACGAGTTCTTCTATTGGAAGGGAAAGGAAAACCCTGTTGCTCCAAAAGCTGAAACTGAGAATCTTCGATACCAAGGGCCCTTCTCCCTCTAGTGAAACGTGGAGTCGCCAGATCAAAGGATGATCGAAAAATTGCAGTACTGGAATGTGATTTTCCCCAGCGGAGCTGGAATGCAAATTTCCTCCCCAGCGGAGTCGCCAAAAACTGTTGGTTTTCAAATAGGACTTTTTAGAAGAACAACAGTCAGGGGACAAGAAGTCCCTCCTCTTTAATGGGAGAGGTTCCCTTATTCTGAAACAAACTTATTTACAAAAGTACAGAACATTATTTTATGGTCGAACTTGGATATTACGAAAGTGTTCTTTTACAAGGATTATCAGTTACACAAGGGCTGAAGAAAGGGAATTAGAAGACAGGCAGAATAGCAACATTCGGAATTATAGATGGCAGAATAATTCTTCGTGTATGCGAAGCTTCGAAGGATTTAAGACAAGATCATTTGCGTTGGTTGAATGAGATTAAATTTAAGGACACAAAGTTCCATAAATAACCTTCTTCAGATTTGTTAATCAAGGACACAAAGTTCCTTCTTGGTTGTACAAGATCACTGTATTTGCAAAACTGAACAGTATGCAATCAGAGAGACTAAACGAGTTAGGAACAAAATGATCTTCACAATATTAAAGGAGAACACAGAGACAACAAGAATCAGATAGACAAAGAATGGAAAGCCCTTTTGTATTGATTTCTTTAAGATCTATTTACACTTTCAGCAAATATCCAAGTTCTTCCTCCTCTGTAAAATGGCGTGGAAAGGCCATTATATAGATTACAAATCCGTTACTCCTCGTAACCGTTTCTTTTAACTAAAGAATAGTTAAGGACCGCCAATTGCAATGCCTTAACTAATTACAAGGAATACGAAAAGAAAGGAAGAAGAGAAAAGAAAGGAGAAGAGGCAGTGTCGAGTTAAGAAGGACCCACTGTCTTCAGAAACCGCCGCTTGAGTTTTCTTCCACGTCTCAGCCACGTCTTTGCCACGAGGGACACACCAGACGTTTCATCTTGAAGATGTCAATGGATATCTTTGAAAACTGATGTAACCGACGTCTTGAAAGTTTCGTCCTTCGTAACTGCTTCTTGAAATTTGATCTTCGGATTGATAGCATCAGAGCCGCAACTTAAATTTATTTTTTGAAAAACAGCATATTCGGGTCGAGCGGGAAAAACTAAGTGTGAATGACACTTGGTACGCTTGGGACAGGTGAGACGCGAATGCGCGAAACACGCGGCTCGGCCGGTTCGGGCGAAACAGGGAGAAGACGCACAAATGTATTTGGGACAAATGGGACGAAAATGTGTGAGGTACGCGATTCGGGTGTTTCGGCCGAAATTGGAACAGCGGGCCCGTTTGGACTTGGGACATTCGGGACAAAAAGTTCCGAAGTACGCGACTCGACCGGCTCGGCCGAAATAGGGAAAGCTCGCACTTTTTTAAATGGGGCAGTTGGGACAAAATTGCGCGAAGGACGCGGTCCGGGCGAACCGGCCGAAAATGGAACAGAGAGCAATTTGGAACTCGGGACAGTTGGGACAAAATCGGGTGAATCGGCCGAAAATGGAACAGCGGGCCCGTTTGGACTTGGGACATTCGGGACGAAAAGTTCCGGAGTACGCGGTTCGGCCGGTTCGGGCGAAAATGGAACGACTCGCACTTTTTACTTGGGACATTCGGGACAGGAAAGTGCGAAGTACGCGGGAAGGATGATTCGGCCGAAATGGAACAGTTTGCATTTTTGGCTTTGGGGCACTTGGGACAAAAACTTCCGACAGGCCCGAAAATGGGACAAATTCGGAGGTTTCGGCCGATCGGAGAACAGAAGACACTTTCGTACTTGGGACAGATGGACAAAAGTTCCAGGACCCGAAAACGATTTTTCTCGATTTCACGACTTAGGCACCTCGAGAAAACACTTAAGACTCAAAATTTTGACCTTATCGAGTGGGGAATTTTGAGTGGACAACACGTCCCACACGTCCCTTTTCCCAAATGTCCCAACGACTTAACCGCCCGCTTCCATGTCCTTTTCGCACGGGTGACACGTGGCGTGATCTCGATTGGCTTTGGCTCCTTCGAATCCGCGTCCCGTGCGTCCCTTTGGCCTCGGATGTCCCAGATGCTATCGAACCACCCGACGCGTCATAGATGTCCCTCATGTCCCGACTATTGCGAGGACTAGGACTTAGCCATTTTCATGATTTTCCTCGGCCCGAACTTGTTTTTGCAATTTTCTCACATTTTTAAAAATTTGATGGGTTTTCCTCTTGGACAAGAGTTAGAAAGAACCCGAGGGGACCCTTAAACATGATTTTTGCCTTTAATCAATATAATTGGTTGGGACTAAAGAATTTGATGCATGTTATCAAAATTTACCTTGGGGGTGAATTTTGGATAACACTCACCACTCGTAAACTACTCTTTCGAATATATGCAAACATGGTGATTCTCAACTTGTCATAAATAAAGTAAATGATACATACAACATAAAAGAGGAACACTCAATCCCATATAATACACTTTTCAAATATCTCTTGGCTACATTCGAGCCTTACTCTATCACTATAAGTTTTCATCACTTCTTCCACAAGATACCACTCGATGAACAAACCACATTTATCATTATGCACTTGCAAGTCATCCATCCATTACGACCTTACCTCTTATGGCTTATTCCTTCACGAACAATTAGGACAACCCCAAATGGTTTACTCCCATTTACAATTTCTTTTATAAAATGTTTTTTAGATAATACGTAATCTCATGAAGATTTTCTTTTGGGACATGAGGTTACCCGTTATGTCCTCATTGGTACATAATTATTTAAATGTGTGTTTGATGGTCAATGTTTCACATAGAAATGTTTCACTTTTGGAATAGAGTTGCTTTCTATCCTTTCATTCCTTTGAGAAATAGATAAGTGCTAGGGCTAGGAGGAATACCTGAATGTTGAGAGGGTGTGCGTGTACCGTAGAGAAATATCGAGATCAACAAAGAAAGAACTCCTTTTGTCTTGGAAGGACTACCTACAAGTAAGAATACAAGACCACCGATTTTAATTAGATAATAAATGAGGGAGCTGCCTTAGGCCCGGAAATATAAAACTTCCTTTCGAAGGTGGTCAGTTCCCTTGCTAATATGAATTAACACAAATTATTGTAAAATCACAATTTAATTGCCTCGTTGAAACAAGTAAAGGAAAGGCTGGTTTTGGTTTTGAATCACGGTGGTATCGACGCCGGTCGGTGTCACCGTGCTTGGTTGATGATAACCGATATCGGTAGGGGTAGTGATTTAAAGGGTTGGGTGAAGGTTGGCTATAAGATGGCTATATGATAGCTATGGTGTTTATAAGGCTGATAAAATGACTGGGGATAGGTAATGAGGTGATGGAGAAGACTCAGAGAGTATGGGGGTTGTTCTTGGGGCAAAGTAGGGGTAGAGGAATGTAAGTTAGGTGGAGAGTGTTACTGAGGTAGTGGATCTGATGGTAGACTTGTAATTACTATGATTCAAAAATCCAAGAAATATTATTAAAAGAACATATAAGACTTACTTACTAGTTCCTGATGGAAAATGCAGGTTCTGGGACTGTGATGATGAAGACAGGGCTCAAGTAGGATGATCTGACAATCCAAGATGAGCTATCTCCTCTCCTGATGCTCGGATGAGTGTCACTGGACTCTGGTTATTCAGTTGCAGTCTTGGGCTTGATGTCCTTCTCTGCGAACTTCTCTCTTTCCTTCACTTGTCTCTGCTCAGCCAAGTCAATTCCAGATCCTTCCAATGACTTCTCCTCTAGATCAAATGAAAATCCCCCTTTGTTTTTGGTTGGGAGAGGTCATTTATAGGGAACCGATGGCGGTTACGTAACCGACGGCGGTCGAGTAGGAACCGGTATCGGTCAGGTCAAAGTGGGCTATTTTTAGTAAAATAGCCAACTTTCCCTCCTTTTCTCCCGAGGGATTAGTTGCGGGCTTGGTCAAGTCATTATGAGGTTGGTTTTAGGTGCGGGTGAGGAGTCATTAGTCATGGGTGTGGATGTAGACCAAGTTATAGGTCTTAATTAGGTTAGTTTAGGGTTAGGACTAGGTCATGATGAGGTGGCGAAATGAGGTGACAGGTATGTATGGTGATGTGGATTTATTAATTATAAGGTAATTAATAAATAATTGTGTAAGGTTTAGGTGATGAGGTTAGGTTGCGAAATGAGATGCGGGGCACAGGGGGTCGTAAGACACAAATTTGGTGTCTACATTAGCCCCTTGTTGTCGTGTAGCTTGTCTTGTAAAGCTGCACAGACAATAATAAGAAGTGGTTACCCCCGCAGGGGTATAGGTAATCCCCTCAAATCTATCACAGATTGAGGTAGCGTGAAATCAGGGATAGGGTTGATAAAGGGTAAATGGTGTTTAGATGATGGTAAGATGGTGGGGTAGGTCCAAGGAAGCGACGACGTTGCGTTGAAATGCATTAGTGCGACCAGGGTACATGATTTGAAGAGCAAACAAGCAATTCATAGGCCAAGGTCGATAGTTTATCCAAACAAGGGTGATATAATCCTGGTATCCAAGGCATAGGAAGTAGCTCTAGGGGATATAACGGGTAAGGTACACGAATGTTTAGGCATGTTCGGCGGTGCAAATGGTTGGTTTGGTCGAGATAAACGTCATGGTCTTGGTCTAGGCAAAGTTGGTCAACTGATCAAGTCAAGTACCCTAATCATGCTAAAACATGAACAGTGAGCTCGATTGAACAAAAAGCTTCATGATGGGTGGATAAAATTGTAATTTGTTGGTTTTGGGCAAGGTATTTGAGTGGTGCGCCTTGGGTCGAGACCGATTGATGAGTGAGGGCCATGGGGCCATGGGGTGGTCAGCCCTCGATTGGTTGTTTGCGGCCTTGGGTCGGGCCAAATAGTTGGTTAGTTCTGGCCTGGGGGCCATAGAAATGGTGGTTACGGCCTTGGGTTGGGCCAAATGGTTGGTTACGGCCTTGGGTCGGGCCAAATGGTCTGGTTGTGCCTTGGTCGGGCTAAATGGTTGGTTATGGCCTTGGGTCGGGCCAAATGGTTGGTCGGCTTTGGGTCGGGCCAAATGGTTGGTTGCGGCCTTGGGTCGGGCCAAATGGTGGGGGAAAAATGGGGCACAAAATGGTTGGTTTAGGATAGATTAGGTGTTGGGCATGAATGGGGAGGTGTTAAATTGGTAGGGGCATAGGTAAATGGCGAGAGTAGAGCTGAGTGATTGGTAGGGTGCGAGATAAGGCAAGGGGATATCGTAAAGGTTTTATGGTAAAATAGGTGGGTGTAGGTGTGTGTTATAGAGTCGGGGTGTGGTCGGGTGGGTAAAAGGGGGTATAGAAGGTTAAAGTAGTTGTTGTTTGAAAGGGTAGGTCTAATGAAGTGGGTGATTTGTGCAGGCACGTCAGCAGCTGACTATGCGGGATAGGATGCCCCCGCTGTTGAGACGGATGCGGCCACACGTGTCCGCAGCAGAGTGGGCCATTATGCGCGAGGTGGGACTCGGCAGAGTCCAGTGATATAGGGCTATAGATAGGGATCACAGTCTTATGGTTGCCCTCATCGAGAGATGGGATCCGGCGACTAATGTTTTCCATCTCCCGACTGGAGAGATGACTATTACCTTGGAGGATGTATATCGCATCCTGAGACTGCCAATCATAGGAGAGGCAGTATTCCAGGTAGATGCAGAGATCAAGCTATGGACAAAATTCTACAGGTATTTGGGGGATGCAACTACACTTATTGACCTACCACAAGCGAGTATTGCTTATGGGGACATGTATCGCGCCCACCGATATGAGACATGTCTTGCCGTGTTGATGATGATAGGCATCACATGCTTCACCCTCTCCGACTCGTAGGGAGGCCGATTTTCACACAGTGATGGGGGTGTTGCTACATGAGATGGTGGAGGAGCATACGTGCTATGCTTGGGCACCAGTATACCTGGTGCAGCTATACAGAGAGCTGTGGGGCTATCGCCGGATGAGGCGATTCGGATTTGTTCCACATTTTTGTTACACTGCTGGGCATATGAGCACATCATATGTATTCGACCAATAGGGCTGCCCCAATGGCCCGAGGCCACAGTGATATACAGATATGGTTTTCGTGAGGTGGTTGGGGTCTTGGGCCAACCACGAGTGGTACTTCCGATGGACGGGATGTAGCTTACTACTACCGTTATTCACAGAGAGGGCATGACCGCATTGATATTGTATGGAGGCCTTATAGAGGTCATCGCCCCGCGGAGGAGCCCGATCACGGTTGCGTTGGATCCAAAGATACTTTCTCGGATAGCGGGACTGAGGTTGGGAGAGTATGAGCGGATACCCCTGGAGAGGGTATGACGGCAGTTGGGGGCTACGACAGGATGAGCCACCTCCCTTCCCTCAGTACTGAGGGAGGATGTAGAGGCCCCACTACCTGCACCACAACCCGTGGACCCAGATTGGGTAGCAGAGAGGCCGACGATGATACCATGGACGACGCCACCTGCACAGGATCATTTTTGGTATGGTGGGCAGGGGAGAGAGCAACGAGGAGAGCAGCAGCACCACGGCTGTACAGCACTGCATTAGGGTTATAGGAGAGGCCGGCTATTATACAAGAGAGGACCAGCTATAGGTGCGCTTGTTACACATGGGGCAACTTATCTTATAAGGTAGCTACAGGCACAAATAGGTGTCTTACAAATGGCAGCATGCCCAGCTAGCACAAAGACAAATGCACAAAGTGTCTAGTGCCGCACATTGCACCACCACCACAGCACACAGGCACACACCGTACACACCAAAGCACCACAGTGGGTGTACCGGTAGGACAGGGGCCATTGTTATTAGGAGTCGGGGGACCAGCCCCAGCAGCCATGGTGGCACGGGCCCGTTATATGGAGGTGAGAGCAGAGGCCCGGTATTATCAGGATGTCCTTGATGGTACCGGGGCTGACTATCAGCCATATGCGGCACACAGAGCCGAGACCTCTGGAGTCGAGATCCTGTGGGGGTGCGCGCCACCGGTGGGTCCGGTGACGGGGAGGAGGCGAGAGCTAGCATAGTGGACCACAGGGAGAGAGGAGCTGAGGGCGGTGGGGAGAGTTGAGACATCCTTGGAGAAGATATGTGTTTTTGTTTGTACATTGGATATAGGCACCGGTCTGCGAAACCGGTTATGTATATAGAGGCCTGCATGCCCACATATGATTCATTCATTCATTTATTCATCTTGTTGTATATACCGGCCTCGCGAGCCAAGTCACGGTTGTATATATACGGCTCACGAGCCGAGTATATTTTTGATATGAGAGACCGCCTGTGAGCCGAGTCGAGATTTTGATTTTGATATTATTGCGGCCTGCTCATGCCGACTTTTTATTATCTTAAGATCATAGAGGCCCCTATGTCGGCAAGTTGTATATTTGAAACCTTTGATATATATATATATATATATATATGATATATATGTATATGAAATTTTTATTGTATGTTTATGAAATGTTTTATTTGTTTTGTCGATGGTTTGTGAAATTTAATGTATGATGAGTTTGATCCACATGGTGTATATGAAATGTTGTATGTGTTTTGTCGATGGTTTGTTTTATTGTAGATAGATGATGTTGATGAAATAGCGATAATATATTGATGTGATTTTGATGACAAATATTGGTAAATGGTGTTGTGATGCAGGAAAAAGAGGCGGGCGCCACAAAAATTTGCAAAAACGAAGAAACAACCTAGGTTTAAGCAAAACGGGGCACATGACCGATATCGGTTATGTAACCGATGTCGGTAGCTATATGACCGATAGCGGTTATGCAACCGATATCGGTTATTCCAAAATTATATTTCCTAAAAATAGAACCGCTTGGTTGGCAACTTAAGTTCTTATTTTTAGAAGCATGCAACAAGTTAAATACGAGAATGCGACGCTGTTTGATGACTGAGACAGGTAATTGCATGAAAGAATTGAGTGATAAGGAGGAAAGAGACAGGTGAAGTGAGTGTGGGCTGAGATTCAGAAGGCAGAAAGACAAGTTATATTTGAAGAGGGTGGTGAACATGGCTGAACGAGGAGAAGCATCCAGCAGGCAGAGACGAAGAGGGAAGACAGGTTCCACCTCAAGCTGCTGCATCCCAAGAGGTAAACTGTTTGGTTGTAATTTGATTCTTGCATGTTTTTACGAAGAGGATGAGAGAGAGTAAGTGGGTAAAGATGAGAAAGAAAAGGTGATAGGCAAGGGTTTGGGATGAGGTGAGTGTTATGGGGTAGGTAAGTTGGGGTGTTCACGTATGTTTTTAGGTATAGATAGGAGTAAACGGGCAAAATAATTATCGTAGGTGTATGTTTTTAAGCCAGGTGTATATTTTTGATGACAAGGACCGGTATCGTTTAGAGATAACCGGTATCGTTAGTTATCAATCGGTTATTAACGGTATCGGTATCTATAATCGATACCGATTACTATCGAGGAGTTTCCGAATGTGAGAAAACCGTGGGATTTGTTTTATTGAATAATTATGTGTCGTTTTGATGTATGCAGGCAGAAGCAGGGTTAAGGATGAATGATACTATGCCAGCGTTGTTGTCACGAATCCGAGCGGATGTAACACCAGCTGAATGGGCATTGATAAATCATTTGGGGTTAAGTGGAATTCGCTATTATTCACGAATCGCACGTAACCATGCTATGTTGCAGGCATTGATTGAGAGATGGAATCCAGAAAAGAATACCTTCTATCTACCAACAGGGGAGATGACAGTGACGTTGGAAGATGTGTTCCTTATTTTGAGACTCCCAATTATAGGAAGACCAAGATATCGTGCCTTGCTAGCGCGTGGTGTGGGGAGTGATAACAACAGTATTTGGTCCATACGCACGAGATTTGACACAACGAGGTTTAACATTCACTTATGGTATAATGTATGCAACACACCCTGAGGCAACAAGGTTGGCAGTAGTATTAATGATAGCGGTGGGGTATTATGCATTACCGAGGGTGGATGGTGGAAGATTTCCAAAAGCATTGATGAGTGTTATTTGGGAAATGATAGAAATGAGCGTGACTTTCGCATGGGCACCCGCATATCTGGCAGAGTTATACAGGGGTTTATGGGCCTGCAGGTGAAAACACAGGACGACACTGGATTGTTCATACTTATTACATTGTTGGGCCTATGAGCACATAGTTTGTGTGCACCCAATAGGCCGACCCATCGAGTCGGGAGAGACAGGAGTGCAGAGGTTGGGATTCAGACGATGGGTCCAGACAGAACAAGAGGCGAGATCCCAGGCCGTGATAGATGACATCGAGTATTATAGATAGGTATGGGAGATGGTGACGATTGCGGATATTTGTTGGAGGCCTTACGGGAACTACATGGTGATAGAGAACATAGCTGAGGAGTTGAGGGGTGTAGAGCGCTTGAGGTGGATCACAGGGCACAGGCCGGGTGAGTACGAGAGGATTCCTCTAGATCACGTGCGGCGACAATTTGGGTTCGTTCAGGATATACCTATGACATATAGACCATACATGAGGATCGATGCCGAGGCAGCATTCTCACCTCCCCGGCCGACACCTCCAGAAGGGCCAGAAGAGATAGCAGCCGATCGTAGGGTAATGGATGCGGGAACGACAGAGGCCTATAGAGTATGGTGGGTAGCAGAGCTGCGAGGTGCACGTGAGTGCCCTGACATAGCTGTGATTACAGCGGAGAGAGATCGTCTGTAGGATTTGGTTCACCAGCTTCAAACACAGGTGAATGAGACAACGGATTATTAGAGGTTTCACAGTTACGAGTAGAGAGACTAGAGGCAAGATTCCTCCACGCGAGAGGACGTATTCGTATGTTACAGGAGATGTTGGCAGATCAGTGGGAGGAACCAATAGCAGTGGCACCTTTGAGGATGGAAAGGCCAAGTGAGGGGCATCGACGATCATGATCACCACCGGATTCGGGAGGAGGCGCAAGGGTCTAAGTGAATTTCATAGGAGTATAAGAATAAATAAGGATGCCGACCTGCGAGTCGATGATAGAGAAGATGTATTTGTTTAACATCTAAAAACTAAATATGTATGTTGTTTTGAGGGATGATAATACTAAGAATGGTTGTGTTTTGAATGTTGTTTTTGTTTGTTTTGAAAAAGGATAAAGATGAATGTTGTCAAAATAGAAATACACAAAAATATTTATATTTACAACACATGATAGGGTATGGTAGGGGATGGTCGAGCTAACCTTGGGAGACCCCATGTCTCCTAAGTGCTGCCTACATAGCCCATTGCACAAAGCAAGGAAGGGCCTCAGACCGATGTAGTTCTCCCTTAGGACTAGGGAGAGGTGAATTCAGGCAATTTGGTTGTAGTTAGGCAATGTGTTGTTTGATAAGAATTTGACGTTGATAGGGTAATGTTGTTGGTGTTGGTAAGGTATTGGCGATGTTGGTATAGGTATAGGTGAAGCGAAAGTTAGCCTACCCAAGTGGTAGGGAACCGTATCCTGATTAAGGTCAACACACAATCCTAGAGTCGAGCAAAAGAGGCAAAAGTGTCCCGTAGTTGAGAAGAGCTAAACAAACCACATATTAACATAGGATGAGCTTGAATCCCTAGGTACCTTGCATAGGTGAGAAGTCGATAGGTGAAAAGAGTTGTATAATCACAATATATCGGATATACGTCACGCCCCTTGAGTTTTGTTGCTTTGATAAATGGTGAGGTGAGGTGGTAGATATGGGCGAGGGTGCTGAGAGCTTGTTACAAGGTGATTATTCTGACGAAAGAGAACCAAACCTAAATAGACAAGTCCATGACTCAAAAGTGCTTTTGAATGCGGCTTTTATTTTGCTGAATATAGACTGATCGATGCGGGAAGTCTACAAGGGATATGTATTTTGTTACTCTTGAGGTCTTCACGAAGCTGATCAATGCGAGAAGCTTCTGATAAAGGCTGACTGTGTATAGCTATCCTTCAAGGGAGCAATCTATTTATAGTAGCAGATGCGGCGTTTGTATATAGCCGTCTCCTTCTGGGAGCAAGTCTATATATAATAGCAAAGCAATAGTTTGGCATATAGCTGTCCTTCGAGAGGAGCAATTCTATGTATAATTTAGAGGTCTAGATGTCCGTTGGGCATAAAGCATCTAGTTTTGTAGGAAGTTTGACTCAAGAAAATCCCATAAGTGTTTAATTAAGAATGTGTCATTTTAATACTTTGAAGTCATGGACTAGACTAAAAAGGGGAAGGCATCTTTAAGGGGAGGTGATAATCAAACCATGTGAGCTTGATTTGATTTTGAGATGTAGGAAACAAAGTGTATGCGGTGGTAAATGAGCTCAAGGGACGAGCGCAAGGTAGATAAGAAGTGATATAACACTAAATTCAACAGTAGAATGGTCGAAGATGCAAGGCATTAAGGGGCTCAGGCTCAGGTTTACCATTAAGCTGAAGCTAAACGATAAGTGCCTGATCCATAAGTGTGAGTGATAATGTAAGGCCCAATCCAATTAGGAGAAAATTTTCCACGTTTGCTCTTTTCTAGTTTGGTTACATGTTGATTCTCTTTGAGGACAAGATCACCAACCTTAAAGGTATGCTCATGAAGTCGCTTATCATAAGCACGCTTGATGCATTTTTGATAGATTTGAAGGTGGTCAAGAGCCGTAAGACGACGCTCGTCAAGAAGCTCTAATTGGGCTAACCGCTCTCGGGAAATCATCGTTGGTGAGAATATCCCAAGAGATATTCCGAGGAGGGTATTTGTATTTCGAGAGGCAAGACAAATTCTCGCACTATATACCAAAGAAAATGGTGTGGCATTAGTGGAGGTATGAATGCTAGTACGATAAGCCCAAAGGGCAAAGGGGATGTGATCATGCCAATTTCTTCCACAAATCATTAACAACTTTCATGAGGATTTTGGTTAGGTTTTATTAGAAGATTCAAATTGACCATTGGCCTGTGGATAGTAAGGTGATGAGAAACTAAGTTTGATACCAAAGTTGTCACAAAGGTCTTGTAACAACTTATTTTTGAAAGATTTACCATTATCTGTTATCAGGCGATGAGGAACACCAAAACGACAGATAATGTGATGGTTAATGAATTCGACGATTTTTTCTTTTTTGGTTGAAATGAGTGGAATGGCTTCCACCCATTTAGTGTAATATTCGTTGCTGTGATTATCCAACGGTGACGTTGCGAAGAGGGTGGGTGAATCTCACCAATAAGGTCTAAACCCCATTGTGAGAAAGGCCAAAGATCTCGTGCGACCTGTAGCGGATGGCTAGGAGTATGTTGAAGGTTGGCATGTTGTTGACACATAACACAACGCTTAACATATTCATAGTAGTCGTTATTAAGAGTAGGCCAATAATAACCTAGGCGAAGGATTCGTTTAGCCACGGCAAGGCCACTAAAATGTCCACCACAAATACCATCATGGACTTGTTGGATGGTATAGGTGACCTCCGCACCGGTTAGACATCGAAGGAGGATGCCATCAAAGCCACGTTTATAAAGGAGTCCCCCCATGACAACATAACGAGAAACACCTTTAAGAAAAGCACGTTTTCCGTTACTAGTAAGGTCAGGTGGGAGAACAGAGGTTGTAAGGTAGTCGTGAAATTGGTGATACTAGGTATCCTACGAATTAGCAGACACATTATTTATCATACAAACAACCGGGCCGAGTAAGATGGGGCAAAGAGTTGTTGGACCAAGACGAATATGTCAGAGTCAGTTGGTGAGGCAGGAATTTGTGAGGCTAAGCAAGCCATAGTATCCGCAAATTTGTTAGTGGAGCGGGGAATGGTTTGGATAGAATAATGAGTAAATAAGGTCAAAAGTGAATCTACGTAGTGTTTGTACTTTTGAAGTTCCTCATTTTTACATTGGTAGATGCCCATAACTTGGTTAACTACCAATTGAGAGTCACCGAAAATGTTGATAGATTTGACACCTAAGTGTAACGCAACCTGGAGACCCAAAACAAGGGCCTCGTATTCCGCTGTATTATTAGTGCAGGGGAAATCGAGCCGAATGAAAGAGGCATCGGCTCAGTGTCAAGAGGAATGAGAACAACGCCGGCTCCTCCACCGCACTGGCATTTGGATCCATCGAAGAAGAGGGTCATTGGATACGACTCCTCCCTGAGTGAAAGAGTAGCGATGAGTTCATCGGGGAAATTAAAATTGGTAAATTGTTCCCTAGGTAAAGGGGCCTCCGCGAGTTGGTCTGCAATAGTTTGTCCTTTGATTGACTTCTGGTGTATAAATTCAAGGTCGAGGTCAGCAGGAGCATAAGCCATCGGGCGATGCGTTGGTTTAGATGTGGTTTGGCATACATATAATGAATGGGGTCCGTGTTGGTGATGACAAAAGTTTTGTGATTCAGGAGGTAGTGTCGGAGTTTGGTGGCTACGAATGATAGGGCTAGGCACAATTTTTCTACATGTGTATACCTAGTCTCGTAATCCACGAGAGTACAACTTATATAATAAACGGCTTGTTCTCGATGTGCCGAGTCCCGATGTGCGAGCATGGCTCCTATAAAGATGGTCGGGCAAGGGCGTAAAGGTAAAGGTAGAAAGGGCGATCATCCTGAGGTGGGATAAGCACAGGTGGCTGCAAGAGATAGGCTTTGAGAGCTTCAAAGGCTTGGTGACACTCTTCGCTCCATTAAAAGGCAATGTCCTTTTTAAGAAGGTGATGGAAAGGTTGACATCGATCCGAGAGTTGGGAAATGAAACACCGGATAGATTGAAGTTTACCTTGCAAACTACGTAATTGTTTGAGGTTTTTGGGTGGGGGCATTTCTAGGATAGCTTTGACTTTAGATGGATCGACCTCAATGCCATGCAAAGAGACGATAAAGCAAGAAGTTTTCCCGAAAGAACACCAAAGACACATTTCTTTGGTCAAGCCGGATAGAATATTGTAACAAAGCATCAAAATAATGGTTAAAACATCGAGATGTTCACCGCGATGTTTAGATTTGCCAAGAAGATCATCGACATAATCTTCAAGAATAGTGTGCATAATGTCATGAAAAATGTAAGTCATAGCCCACTGATAGGTCGCACTAAAGATTCTTAAGGCCAAACGGCATGACACGATAATAGAAGGTTCCCCAAGGAGTTATGAAGGTAGTTTTATGTTGATCGGCCGGGGCTACCAAAATTTGATTGTATCCCAAAAAGCCATCCATGAGAGAAAGCATTTCATGGCCCGCAGTGAGATCAACAAGTTGATCAATACTTGGGAGGGGGAAGTCATCCTTGGGGCAAGCGAGGTTAAGGTCTCGTAAACTCCATATATCCGAAGTCCCCCGCTTTAGTGACAGGTACGATGTTAGAAATCCATTGAGGATAGTCAATAGGCAAGATGAAGGAAACAGAAAGGAGTCGTTGAAGCTCTTCTTTGACCAAGAGGGCAATGCGTGGATGCATTTTTCTCAGTTTCTGTTTGACTAGTTTGGAATCAGGTTTTAGGGTAATGTTATGGACAGCAATGTCGATCAATTCCCGCATGTCATGTAGACCAGACCAAGCTTGGTTGGTCATGGGTACGGAGAAAGGTAGTAAAGGTGGCTTGTTCTGATGTGTTAAGGGATTGTCCGATCTTCACAATGTGAGGATCCTCCTCTGTGTGGATGTTGATTTCTATAGTCGACTCATTCAACATGGTTTGAGTTTCAGAAGGTAAGGCACATTGAATATAGGAGTCATCCGCACCAAGGTAAGTGAGGATGGAGTCGTCATCCTGGCACTCAACAACATTAATCGAAGGTGAATCCTCTTCGATCATGTCTGGATACAGAAGGGGAAGAGAAGATGGGTCCTCATTATCACGTTGATAAGTGAGAGGACCTAGGAAGATAGCATTTATGAAAAAAAAAGGTAGGAGGGATAGATTCAGGGTCTATCGACTCTGTGGGTGACGATGGCAAAATGGGTGATGATGGTTTGGTAGGGGTGACGTCGTCATCTTCCAGAATACAACTGACACGAGGTTCTTTCGGTGTAAGTGTTTCAGGAAATCCGAGACCACTACGATCATTGTGCTTGCGCAGTAGTTACGGAATGATCAGTATGTCGGCCTTGTTCATAAAGACCAAAACCAAAGCCTTTCCAAGCACAAACAGTCAAGAAGGTGAGGGTGAAACGACGATTTGTCGTATTGAAAATCGATTAGAAGGGAACCACACCAAGAGGAGGTTCAGGGGTAACGGAGGATGCGCGACACCCCCATACGTTAGGTTGGTGCAATTAGGTGGTCCGTAAGAGATTACCTCCCCCACGCGACGGTCGTAGGTAGGATGCGCATGTAACTAGTCCATACTCCTGTGGGGTATGGAAAGAACTAACGTTATATAGGCGGTACTCCCCAACGTAAGGTGTTGAAAAACATCTACTAAGGGGTCTGAGGTTGGGATGTTGTCTCATGGAAAAGTGAAGTATTTGCGATGGCGGTTTCATTGGTTGAAGGTGTAGGTGCGGTTGAAGTGGATGGTAGAGGTGTGGTTGAAGTGGATGGTTGGGTTGGATGAATGGGTGTCTTGACTGGTACAAGCACATCATTAGGGCGATATAACATATTGCAGGTTTTGAAGGGGGGAGGATCAGCTTTTATGGTGTAGGACTTCCCCTCGTACTCAAATTTTATGCATCTATGTAAGGTGGAGGGAACGCATCCCATAGCCCGGATCCAAGGGCGGCCTAACAACATATTGTATTAGAACTCTCCCTCAAGGACATAGAAGAGTTCGGGTAAAGTGCGTGGCCCTACATGAATGTTAAGGATCACGGTACCTAAGGTAGAAGTAATAAGATCATCAATGACCGCAACATAATGGGGTTGGCACACATGCAGCTAGAAGGGATATTCATTTGTTGGAAGGCTTTTGAAGAGATGATGTTTAGACTAGCCCCCATCAATCATAACACGACGCACCCGAATGTCCCGACATAAGCTGAGATGAAAAGAGTAGGGTCAGGATCTTCTGCACCAAAGTCAACAATTTCATCTTCGGAGAAACTCGACAAAGCTGCATTGCATGCATGAGAGACAGAAGTGGTTGGGGAGATAGGTTGTTTGGTGAGTGAAGCAACGTGATTGGGTGTTAGAATGGAGGTAACAGGCAAGGTTTCATTAGGTAAGACCTCTATCCCTCAAGGATTTCAATGAGAGCTTGTCGATGAGATTCAAAGTTTGAATGAGATCATACAAAGGTCATTTTTACAGTGTGATTGGTGAAGTTGTTTGATCATGGTACGGTGGGCAACTCCATTAGAGACGGGTAGGCGGGTCCATGAATAACCACTTTAGGTGGTGGTGCGATCGGATGGTGGACGAGAGAAAGAGAGGCCGCAGTGTGCTTTCTTTGGCTTTCTCATTGTTTTTCTCGCCTCGAGTAAAGCAACACTAATCATATTGATCTCGTGAACACGAGAGGAGGAAGATGGTATGGATAAGTCATGGTCTTCGAGAGGTGGGGTTGTAATAATGATAGATCTTGGTGAAGCGAGGACAGTGGTATAGGAGAGGGAATTAAGCTAAAGGTCTCTCCTTCGTAAGTTGTCTTTCTTAACTTTTCTATCTCGAGAGAGGTGACTCGATGAAGTATGGCTTTCAACGCTTTGCATCCTCTACGTCATGTCCTCGGTGTGCGTGGTAAGCACAGATTTTAGACTCATCATAACCTATAGGTCGAGGTTTAGATGGATCATAAGGTCTAAGTGGGGGTAGGGAAATGGTCGCATTCTCCACCAACATAGCAAGGATTTTGGCGTAAGACCCTTTGAGTGGGTCAAAGTCAGAGGAAGATGAGGCTATTGACTGGGTAGTTTTTGGTAATGATGGGTATGGTTGATTTGTATGGGTGGCGGTTTAGCCAAGGGGTTTTGATAATGGGTTTTAACTAAACGTGGCTTCTTTGGTGTAGGCTTATGTTTAGCTGGTTAGATGATGAGGCCACGATGATGTGGTATCGTAAAACAACCATGAGAAATAGGAGTGACAAAGAAACAAATCTTTTGATGATGGAATTTGTTTAGGGTTGATAGGTGGATAGGGATACGCGGGTGATGGTGTTGATATACCCTCGATCTCTCGTATGGGTGCGAAGGTGTAGGTCATTTTAAAGAAAACGCAGGAGGTATGATATATTGATGCAAGGTGGAGGGATGAGGTCCCAATATGGAAGGTAGGTGTGACGACGATGGTTTTAGTTGTGATAGAGGCATAGGTTGAGGAGATTGAGTCTGTCTCCTAAGTGGATGGACGGCTTTATTTTTAGATAAATCTAGCCGCTTAGGTGGGTGTGTTAGACTGGGTATTGGTGAGGTCCCAAGCGTAGGGGAAGATTTGGTTAGGCTAATAGAGGTGGATGAGGTATTTGGTAGAGATGAGGGGGGTGAAGATGAGGACATAGGCATTTTAAGCTTCTGTAAACACTTCGGGTATATGGTAGAGGCGTCTGGATCAGTCATCTGCATTTGAGTAGAATATGGGGTACTCAAACGTTCCCATAGGACTCGTCTATCTTCTGAGGGATGACAATCCTCACGTGTGAATAGGAACTTTTGTATGGAAGAAAGGTGGGTTGTGATTCCGGTCCACTGTGGGTGTGATACAGGGGTAGATGAGGCACTGTATCAATGGGCGTTAAGAGGTCAACCGGTCACTGAAAAGATTTAGGCGATGAAGAACTAATAGGTAGGAGGGCGTGTTTGAGAGGATCCGTCATGTTTAAAGAATGTGGTGATGTCGGTGCAAGAGGTTTCTCATCTAAGGATGACAAAAGAAGTGGTGAGCCTTCCTCTTGTACAACAAGAATGGTAGAAGGAGACGTTTGGGAAATAGATAAGTTAGATAACATCCGCTCACAGTCTTGCAAGGATGTGGTGTAAGAAGGCTCATTTGTGAGAAGAGAACTCTGGGCGGTTAATTCCTTGATGGGTAAAGGAACGGCAAGGATTTCGTCTTGTCTTGATGGTGATGAAGGGGGTTCGGTTCCTGCGTTAGTGAAGAGGCTTGATTCAGAATTTTTTCGATAGAGGCTTTTGGCTGGGAGTCGAAGACTGCATGGATCTCATGAACACTCTCCTCGCTAAGATATCTTGGTTTATGTTACTGTTAGAAGAGTGATTCGGGAATGGTTTGTTGAAAATTTTCAAATTTCGGTTAGCAGGAGCGTTAGGATTATCGAGGGCTATATCTCCTACATCAACCATTTCCTGCACTATGTTTTTCAACATCTTGCAGTTTTCATGACTGTGTCCCTTCACGCGGTGAAAGTTACAGAAGTCATTTTCTTTGTACCAAGAAGGTATGGCGCGGGTGGAATCAAACCCGAGTGAGGTTTAACAGGAGGTAAGGTAATGGCTCCTGCTTTAAGCAATTTTTCCAATATCACACCATAAGTTTCTCCCAAGGGAGTGTAATTGATGGGCTCCGCTTTATACTTATAGGTGGTTTTTGGCGGGGTATTAGACGGTGGTTGGGATTTGACCATCACCACGTGCACAGCTCCTTTTGATTTCAAAGCAGTTGATGTGTGAGGATTGGTGGTGTTAGGTTTGTTGGTGGAATCTTGGGTTCGAAATTGGGGTTTTTGTTGCGCAACCGCAATTTCTCTTCCTCTAAGGCTCGAATCTCTAGTTTTCGAGCCATAGTAAAGGCCTCATCAAATGTGTGGAAAGTTTGAATTTGGAGGGTAGGAGAGATGTGCTTAGTGTAGGCCCGCGTAAAAAGTTTGATAAGTTCGGCCTGAGGCAAGGCATATGTAAGTTGGTTGATAAGGCCCCGCCATCGTCCAACGAAATCTGCATGATAGATTCGTCTTCAAATTGTCGGATGGCATAGAGGTCGGTGATAGATACTTTCTTGGCAATGTTAATGGAGAAATGATCCAAGAAAGATTGGGCTAGTTGGTTAAAAGAGAAGATTGAGTGCTGGGTTAAAGCACTGTACCACTCCAAGGCGGGTCCTGATAAGGACATGGGAAAGGTGCGGAGTAGTAAGGCATCGTCATGAGCAATTAGATAGCAGGCATGTCTAAATGAGCGCAAGTGTTGTTGAGGATCCTCCTTACTATTAAAACGAGTAAATTTTGGTAATTCCCATTGAGGAGGATATGAATGAAGGGGGACAGAAGGGTGGATAGGCTCCTGACAAACTTGCTCGTATGTCAGGGCGCTACGACTTCCTGAAACAGAAGCCTCCAGATTTTGCATTTTTCCATCATTTGTTTGATTAAATCAGTAGTTGGATGAGATGATGGTGCGGTTGTAAAAACGGAGGCAGATTGGGCCAAGGGCCACCACTAGACAATGGTGGGGTTAAATGTTGATAAGGTATGGAGGACGAATATGTTGAGGCGACCGAATAGGGATGTCCTATATAAGATGTTGAGGTCACCGGATACGTGTGTGGAAATGAAAAGGTGGGCGGAGCTTGAGAAGGAAAGCTCGTGTGGATAGGTGGCAGAGAGCAAGTCATGAAAGGAGCAGTCTGCAAGAGAGATGAGGTAGGAGCAGTCGGCGGTAATGATATGTGGGGCCCAAGATTAACCAAAGGAAAGCCAATCTGTGCCGAACCCCTGAAGCCGCTGGATTGGGAGACGGGGCTAAGGATGCAGAAGGCAAAGCGGAGTTATCAGTGGAGAAGGAGCTAAATGAGCAGCTATACTAATAGGCATGCCAACAAGGAGTTGACCATCGGGCGTACGGTCAGGGGCATGAGACAAATAATATTGTACAGCGCTAGGATTAGCATCCAAAATTTTTGCAAATTCCTTATCTCCTACAGGATTTTAGGGAACCTCACTGGTGTCCGTAGGGTTCCCCATAGAATGTGAAGGGGGTGATTCAGCAAAGGCACAGAGCAGGCATGTGAAACCATGGCGGCGGCTTGCTTTCGAGTGATAACAACCATGGACAAGAGTACATAGTAGGGTTTCAATCTATCGAAATGAAAAACAACCTCTGAATGGTGAAATTGGTAGGTTGTTGGTTTGTCGTGGATCTATAAAAGACAGAATCGATATCGGTCTCTGCTAACCGATGTCGTTAATCAGAATCGGCGCCGGTCAAATAACCGATGTCGGTATAATAGGACTGGTATAAGAAACTAGTAAGAAGCTGCTGATTTGAGTTTTTAACAATACTTAGTACATCTATCAAACTATTCTGAAGTGATCACTGTTAGTATAGGACAGAGAAACAGAGCTAAAAACAAGCAAGATGTACACACAAATCCAGAGACTAACCCTAGGATTAGTTTTAATTATTGTGGGCTTATGCCTTTAGATGCAGAATGATGTCAATCCTAAACAAAAGACTTAGGGGAAATGTCAAGTTTGTTTTGGCTTATAAGGTTACCTCAATCAGGTGGAGGAATACCGCGGAAAAGGGGGGATGTTTTGAGTTGTTGTGTTAATTATGAAGTGATTCGGTATGTGTTGTGCAGTGAAAGTAAGATTAATTTCTGTCAATACCATGGAAATCACCCCATGTACGACGACTGCTACTTAATCTACGTTCACTAGAATTGAAAACAACAAGCAAGAATGTAATGCACGTGTTTTAAACCCAAATCGAAAATGATATTCGATGAAGCAAAGAAGATGACTTTCACTAATGCAAAGCTGGGAAAGCAAGACAAATTCTTTTACCAAATATAAGAAAATATCATGTGAAATTTTTAGGAGAAGAAAACAGCAAGTATGCTCCTTATATGAAAGCAAGCAAGAAAGAAAGAAACCCGAAATGGGTCCCACCGGGCGTGCCAAAATGTTTCGCACACATAAATGTTTCAGCTTTTGGAATAGAGTTGCTTCTATCCTTTCATTCCTTTGAGAAACAGATAAGGGTTAGGGCTAGGAGGAATACCTGTTGAATGTTGAGAGGGTGTGCGCATACCGTAGAGAAAGATCAGATCAACTGCAAAGAACTCCTTTTTGTCTTGGAAGGACTACCTGCAAGTAAGAATACAAGACCACCATATTTTAATTAGACAATAAATGAGGGAGCTGCCTTAGGCCCAGGAAATATAAAACTTCCTTTCGAAGGTGGTCAGTTCCCCTACTAATATGAATTAACACAAATGATTGTAAAATCACAATTTAATTGCCTCATTGAAACAAGTAGAGGAAAGGCTGGTTTTGGTTTTGAATCACGGTGACCGATGCCGGTCAGTGTCACCGGTACCGGTTGATGATAACCGATATCGGTAGGGGTAGTGATTTAAGGGGTTGGGTGAAGGTTGGCTATAAGATGGCTATATGATAGCTATGGTGTTTATAAGGCTGATAAAATGACTGGGGATAGGTAATGAGGTGATGGAGAAGACTCAGAGAGTATGGGGGCTGTTCTTGGGGCAAAGTAGGGGTAGAGGAATGTAAGTTAGGTGGAGAGTGTTACCGGGTAGTGGATCTGAGGGTAGACTTGTAATTACTGTGATTCAGAAATCCAAGAAATATTATTAAAAGAACGTATAAGACTTACTTACTAGTTCCTGATGGAAAATGCAGGTTCTGGGACTGTGATGACGAAGACAGGGCTCAAGTAGGATGATCTGACAATCCAAGATGAGCTATCTCCTCTCCTGATGCTCGGATGAGTGTCACTGGACTCTAGTTATTCAGTTGCAGTCTTGGGCTTGATGTCCTTCTCTCGAACTTCTCTCCTTCCTTCACTTGTCTCTGCTCAGCCAAGTCAATTCCGATCCTTCCAATGACTTCTCCTCTAGATCAAATGAAAATCCCCCTTTGTTTTTGGTTGGGAGAGGTCATTTATAGTGGAACCGATGGTGGTTACGTAACCGACGGTGGTCGAGTAGAACCGCATTTGTCAGTCAAAGTGGGCTATTTTTAGTAAAATAGCCAACTTTCCCTCCTTTTCTCCGAGGGATTAGTTGCGGGCTTGGTCAAGTCATTATGAGGTTGGTTTTAGGTGTGGGTGAGGAGTCATTAGTCATGGGTGTGGATGTAGACCAAGTTATAGGTCTTAATTAGGTTAGTTTAGGGTTAGGACTAGGTCATTATGAGGTGGCGAAATGAGGTGGCAGGTATGGCGATGTGGATTTATTAATTATAGGGTAATTAATAAATAATTGTGTAAGGTTTAGGTGATGAGGTTAGGTTGTGAAATGAGATGCGGGGCACAGGGGGTCATAAGACACAAATTTGGTGTCTACAATCAAATATTATGCAGTTTGGGGATTAATGATATTCACATTGCTATTTCAAAAATACATGACAACATGTGTAACAGTCATTTCTGTGGAAAAGATATGTCTCAAAATATTTTATGTTAGGGATATAATTGTCCTACCATGGAGCAAGGATGCCTTGAATATGCTACTCGATATGAAGAGTTCTAGCATCATGATATCCTACATAACACACCCATATATGATCTATAACTCGATTGTGATGACTAGACAATTTTTCCTTTGGGTATTCAACCTCATTGACATGATAAATTGTTAGAGTAGGTATTTACCTTAGCTCATGTTCACCTAGGTACATTATTATAGTTATCCTCACCCACTTATGTGTGTGGATATTTCTTTTTATTTATTTAGATATTAGGAGATATTATCTAGTTGTTAGGTATAGTTCTTTCCTTGATCTATGGTATTGACTAGATCCTTGATGTCTAGTTCTCTCATAAATCTATGGACTTGACAAGTTCTTTCCATGATTTATGGCTTGATGTATGACCTTGACTGGTTCTTAGATTTTTATTCCTTTTGTATATAAGCAAGGCCCATTCTCATTGTATTTCATTGAGTTCCATAATAATATATGATATTGCTGCTCATTTATTTGCAAAGGTTTATGTAAATTTATTCTGGTGAATTACTTTCATCTTATTGATCGTGATGTTTGATTAGCATCTGTGTTCTTGGCTTGGTACGATTTGGTTATTTATGGTATCAGAGAAGGAGATTGCTATCGACATCCATTTTTAAGTTTTATTTTGTAAATAAATTGTTTATATATTCATATATTTTGGGATTTTCTCATATTTTGTTACTGCATGCATTTTTATGTAAAACAAAGGCTTCCGTTTTATTCGGAAGGTGGTAAAACCCTACGATCGACCGTAAACTCAACCATTTCGGGAGGCAATAGTTTTTTTTTTTTTGTTGTGTAGAGAATCATGGTGGGTTACCTTGGGATTTGTGTTAGTTGTGAAGGAAAACTAGCAAATCATTTTCTAGGTTTTTATTTCTACGGGTGTAGCATTCTCGGTTGGCATGCAGCAGACGGTTTCGGAAAAGACATTTCTTTCCTCTTTTGGTAGGGGTCCACGGACGACGGTGCACTTTTTGCTATTTCGGGAAAATCCACAGACTACTATTTTGGGTGGTGAAGGTCACTTTCAACCCATTTAGAAATAACATTTTTCACTAGAAGAAGTAGTTGGATGTGACTTTCTTGAAAACTAGTGACACACCCAAAATAGTAAGTTGCACACACCCATTAAAATTCTTAGCCCCTGGTCATATGGTATAGTTATATGAGGGCTTAAAGAGGTGCTTAACTCCAGACCCATTTCATTTTATTTGTGTGGTGAAGGCAATAGCATTTTATTTTGTTTTAGTGGCAACTAAAATAAATAACAGAGCATAATATTGAAAATCTTGTAACTTTTGATCGGTAACTCGGTTTTGAGTACCATTTTTTGCCAAAGTTCTTGTTTTCAACAGTCTTTCCATTGAAAATATTTATTTTCAGAATCACACTATAATTATAAATTTCCATACTGTAACACGCACTCATTATAAAGTGCCAAAATCTGGGGGACTCTTGTTGCATTGCTTAGTTCTTGCATTTCTTTTGGTGATTTTTTGAGGATGGCATCTACTTCTGCATTAGATAATGTTGGCCATTAACAACACATAATTAACACACATGGAAACCAAGAATGGAAACAATAATTAAGTGGAAAGGATTATGGGCTTTAACTTCTAAAGAACAACCAATTTTCACTAGAGAATATGAGAAATTTTAGTACCAGTGCAAATTTGATGAGTGTATGGGTTTGATAGGAACTTATGTAAGTGATAGTATTTTGTTTCATTTGGAAAAGTGTGACTCTCCTTTCAAAATATGGGAGAAATTGGAGGATTTATTTAGTAAGGTGGATCATATGAGAGCCATGCAACTTGACATTGAGATCACCTCTCTTAATCCTAAAGATTTTCCAACAATTATAGAATATCTTACCAAGTTCAAGCATTTGTTAACATAGTTGAAGGGCAAGGAAGAAATAAGAAAGATGAAGAGTGTGTTTACTTGATTCTATCCAAGTTAAGAGGACCATTTCAAATTTTTGCTTCTACCTTTTTCTCTAGCATGGATGCCTTAGGTGACACATTCAAAATTCCTAACTTAGAAACATTTTGTGAAAGACTTACTAGGGAAGAATCCAAATTTTCTCACCTTGAGTCTTCTACCTCTCAAAAGGCATTAGTTGCATCTAATCCTAATGGCAAGGAAAACCATACAGTAAAACCAAATCCAAACCTTCTCCATCTCAAAATGCTTTTAAACCCAAAGAAAACAACTTAAAACCCAAGGAGTCTTCTAAATCCAAGAATAAATCTATCCGTTCATGCTCTTTTTGTGGGGGTAGTAATCATGAAGAACATAGGTGTTATAAGTGAATGAAAGCCTTAGAAGATGTAGTGAAGAAACACAAAATTTATATCTCCACTCCACCTCCTTCTAATCAGCATGGAAAATCACTTAATGTTGTTGGAAGATCTCAATTATTACCACTTACGTGCAGTTGGGTTATAGATTTTGGTGCTTCTCATCACATGACTTCTTCCAAGGAGTCTTTTGTTTCTCTAGGTTTGAGTTCTACTTCCAAAATTGAGGTTGGAGATTCTTCATTTCTTTCTATTGAGGTAAAGGTGACATACAACTTGATGGTGGAAATATCCAAGATGCACTTTGTGTTCCTAATTTAACTACAAATTTTCTTTATGTATATCAAATTTGTCATTCCGGTCAAGGAAAAATAGTGACTTTTACACCACATGGAGTAGAAGTATGAACTTTATTGGAGCCTCATTCACTGGTTACTCAGGGTATTGTTGATCATAGTTCTAGACTATATCACTTTGAGGGTTTTGATGACACTTCTTCTATAGGGATAGGATTGGTTTCTCATGTAGATTCAGAGAGTAAGCTTTGGCATGAAAGATTTAGATATCTCAATTATAGATATTTGAAGGAGTTGAGCACTCATGGTATTGTAGATGGTCTTCCTAAAGTTTCTTGTCTTGAGGGAGTTTGTCATTGTTGTGAATTAGGAAACAACACCAAGATCCTTTTCCTAAGAATTTATCTTAGAGAGCTTCTTTACCACTTGAGGTTGTGCATAGTGATTTGATGGTTTTTCCTACCCCATCTTTCAATGGAGCTAAGTATGCACTTACATTTATTAATAATTTCTCAAGGCATACTTGGGTTTATTTTATCAAGTACAAAAGTGATGTTTTTTCACACTTCAAAGTCTTCAAAGCTTTGGTCAATAAACAATATTATAGTAGCATAAAGAACCTTCATACGATAATGGGGGAGTACTTCAAGAATGAGTTTTCGACTTGTTGGCAACTCAAGGCATTATTCACTAGTATTATGTTCCTCATACTCCACAACATAATGGCTTAAAGAGAAAGAAAGAATAGAACTTTGAAGGAAATGGCTAACTCAGTATGATGCATTCTATAGATATACCTCCTATCTATTAGGTAGAAGCAGATTAATTGTGCTAACTATATTTAGAATCGCACACCACACAGAGAACTTGAGCATTTCACTACAGAGGAAGCTTGGTCCAACATTAAGCCAAATGTCTCCTTTTTTTTAGTCTTTGGGAGCCATGTTTGGGCCTTTGTGCCAAAGAAGAAAAGGAAATATTTGGATAAGAAGAGTAAATCCTTGATATTTGTAGGGTATTGTGAGGACATGAGAGCTTATTTTCTTTTAGATCTTGATACACATGATGTTCTTTTTCTAACACATGTTCAGTTTGATGAGCATTTCACTCCTCGTGATTATTCATCTTCTTCCATTCCTTCTTCTTCTTCATCTCATCTTGAGAATCCTTTCTTTGAGGATATTGATGAGGAGGTTATAGATGTCATTGAGAATCTTATTCCCACTGATGTTGTCACTATGCCTAAGTGGGCTCGTATAGTTTACGAGGAAACACCTTTCATAGAGGATCTTCCACCCACTAGGCATCATCACACACATTCTATAGGTTATGGAATTTTTGTCGGGTAGTTTATGAGGATCCAAAGTATTTTCAAAGGTTCATGGGATACATGAGCGGATGATGCGATGACAACCGAGTATTCTACTTTGATGAAGAATCATACTTGGGATTTGGTATCTTTTCCTAAAGGAAGAAAGATGATTAGGTGTAAGTGGGTATACCGAACCAAATATGCAGCTAATGGGTCCATTGACAAGTATAAGGCTCGTATTGTTGTAAAGGGTTTTTATAAGTTGTAGGTATTGATTACTCCGAGACTTTTGCACCCATTTCCAAAATGGATTTTGTATGCCTTGTACTTGCTATTGTTGCATCACAGGGGTGACCCGTATACCAGATGGACGTGAAGAATGCCTTATTACATGGAGATCTACAAGAGGAAATATATATGGAGTAGTCGGCTAGATTTTTTCAGGATTCTTCTCTTGTTTGTCAGCTCCGAACGTCTCTCTATAGTATTAAACAAGTCCCTCGGGCTTGGTATGAGAAGATGGATTCTTTTCTTCTATATCCTGGTTTTGTTTGGTGCCAATCCGATCATATAGTGTATCTCCAACATGTTGGTGAGGATATTTTGATACTCGTCTTGTATGTTGATGATCTGTTATTTACTGGAAGCTCTTCTTCCCACATTCAGAGTATTTAGAGGGCTCTTTCTACACATTTTGACATGACAGATCTTGGGCTATTGCATTATTTCCTTGGTTTGTAGATTTCTTAGATAGATTTAGGGATTCATTTGAGTCAAAAAATACACCCATGATCTTCTTAGGCACTTTGATATGGCTGATTGCAAGCCAAGTCCATCTCCTTTTCAATCTACGGTTACTCTTACATCCACATGTACCACACCACTTTGTGATCCTACATTGTATAAGCAGTTGGTTGGGAGTCTCATGTACTTGACCCATACTCGCGCTAATATTTCATTTGCAGTAGGGATTGTATCTCGGTTTGTACATTCTCCTCATAGTAGTCCCTAGCAGGCTGCTAAAAGGATTTTGTGCTATTTGCATGGCACTTCCTATTTTGGCCTACACTACACTAGCGGCTCTACTCGGTTGGTTGGGTATACAAATTCATATTGGGAAAGTTCTATTGATGATAGTTGTTCCACTTTTGGTTATATTTTTGTATTGGTTCTTCTTGATTGCTTAGGCGTATAAAAAGAAACAAAGCTATTGCACTTTCATCTTCGAGGTAGAGTACAAAAAGGCAGCGCTTACACCAAGTCAATGAGATTCTTTGGTTTTGCTAGTTATTAACAGAGTTCAAATTCCCATAGGATTAATCGATTGTAGTTTGGTGTGACAACTAAAGTGCAATTCAGATTTCTCACAACCTAGTTGAGCACCAGGGACCAAGGATATTGAGATACACATCCACCTCATTCATCAGCACATTCAGATGGATTTCTTTTCTTGGATTACATTCCGACTCAGTAGCAGGTTGTAGGCATCTTTACGAATCCTTTTGCATCACCTCGCTACCTTGAGTTGCATGGAATGCTTGGGGTTTTAGAAGTTTTTCTTGGGGAGTTTTCATGAGAACATCTTCCTCCTCCTCCTCCTTCTTTCTCTTTCCTTCTAGCAGGATTCTTTCCTTCTTTTGGTTTGATATTTCTTCATGGATATATTGTACATGAGTACCTCATCAGACCTAGTTACCGGGAATCATATTGTGGACATGTCACTTCTATTTTGGCCCCTAGCTTCACTTTAGGGGGGGTGTTAGAGTAGGTATTTACCTTAGTTCATGTTCACCTAGGTACATTATTTTATTTATCCTCACCCACTTATGTGTGTGGATATTTCTTTTTATTTATTTAGATATTAGAAGATATTATCTAGTTGTTAGGTATAGTTCTTTCCTTGATCTATGGTATTGAATAGATTCTTGATGTCTAGTTCTCTCATAAATCTATGGACTTGACTAGTTCTTGGATGACTAGTTCTTTCCATGATTTATGGCTTGATCTACGACCTTGACTGGTTCTTAGATTTTTATTCCTTGCCTATATAAGCAAGGCCCATTCTCATTATATTTCATTGAGTTCCATAATAATATATGATATTGCTGCTCATTTGTTTGCAAAGGTTTATGTAAAGTTATTCTAGTGAATTACTTTCATCTTATTGATCATGATGTTTGATTACCATCTATTTTCTTGTCTTGGTAAGATTTGGTTATCATTCCTTTTATAAATCCTAAATTGGTTGATGGAAACAAATTCATTCTTACTACTACTGAATATTTTACTAAAGTGGTCGAAGAAATCACACATTTCTTTGCCGACTTGAGCATGCATTTATGTTTTTGGTCCCCTGGAATAGTGTTTTTCCTTTGTTTATTGTTTAGGAGTTCAATTTGGTTTTGGTTCTTGGGTGTTTGAATTCCTATAAGTGCATGGCTTGTGCTCAAGCAAATGGCCTCTCTCTCAAGTTTTGTTTTCTGGATTCCTCTTTGCAATTCCTTTAGTTTTCCTTTGCTTAGAATACTTAGTTTTCTTCATTGCATGTTTTGGTTAGTATTGTATTGCAGCTGGTAAGCCACATATCCATCTTGTGCAAGTGCAGTCATTACTTGGGGCCACCATTTTTTGTTAGAGTCTTCTGATTTTCAGTGGTTTGGTCTGTCAGCTTGCTTAGGATTGATAGCATAGTTCATTTCATACTTGGTTAGTATTGTTCAGCTGTCGGTAAGCCACATATCCATCTTGTGCAGGCAGTGTTGTTGTTTCACCCATGGTCTGGAGTTTTTGGTCTGAAGCTTGGCTGGATTTTGAAGTTTGATCTTTGCTCTCATTCCCTCATTTTAGTGTTTTAGTTAGTTAGCTTGTTTAGAAGCCATAGCTTGAATTCACTTGCATCTTTTGTTAAATTGCTCAGCTGTTGGTAAGCCATAGACCCATCTTGTGCAGGCAACGCTGTTGTTTTATCTAATCCATTAGAGTAGAATAGCTTAGGAAGCCATTAAAGTTGCAGGTTTTGCTCTTCATACAGGATAGTTTCAGGTTCTGGACGCATTTTGTTGCACGATTCGCAGTAGATCCCGCTAGGAATTGCATAAGCCAAGCTCTGTACTCTTGCGCTATCCCTCTCCTATCCGCGTTCTATTCTATCTGCATTCTGAAGGTTGTCCCTTGTTCCAAACACCTATTCCTATTGATGCAAGCATTACACGCTTTTCTGGATCTACGTGAACACAAAGAACGAAGAGATCATACTGAGGGGACAAGATCACACACACCATCGGATTCGCCACTGTTCTGCGAAATCCAGGTTTTAAACTTTCAAAGTTCTAGTTAAAATCATATCAAACAGAGTAGTTAATCGCTTTATTTCAGTTAATTTTATTCTCGATATTGCCGGGGAAGCTGTGGGGATTGATAGTTTCTGAGAAACTATGATTCACTCCTCACTTCTGAGGTAGGGTCGAGAATCTTGCTAATAGATTAGTTATTTCATTGTTTAGAATAGATATACAAAATTGCACAGACAAATAACCACACTCGCTATCTTGTTTGTTTTAAATTATTAGTTTAGTTGTCAATTCTAAATATTTTAAATAGCTGCTTTCTTAAATTCATTTAAATCATCAGAAAATACAAAAAGAAGTCATATATGCTAGAAGTATACTTAGATTTCACTTTATTATAGTTTGTTTTATTACTGCTTTTGCATGACAATTACGGGACCTAGGGAGCCCAGGGAATACATTTTCGAGCCAATCGTGCCTCAACCCAACCTCATAGCGGCAATAACTGATATTGACCAGAACCTTAGGATACAAGTCTTCCAAACAACAACAGATTTCCAGCAGGTCAGATCTCAGTTAAGAGGATTAAACATAGAAGACGACCAAGCACATACGTTTTGGTCAAGTCAGCCAAACTACAGGTTGCACTAGAAAAATATCCACATGACTGTAGAAGGATTCGAAAGAGAACAAACATTCGGGTGTGATCCTTTAGTTCCACAACCAGATGCAGGAGACACCCACACAGACATAGATACCAGCCTAAGAATCCAAGTTGCAAGAACACCTGTGAGGTATTCCGAGAAGATCGCACAGCTATTGATTCTCAACATAGAGGCTGAAAAAGCATATGATTATTGGGTACTAGGGATCAGGACTTGATTCCACGCATGACCATAGCTGGTCCACAACAACCACGAGTCTACGGTTGTGACCCACAAATCCCACAGCCCAACGAATCCACAGGTCAATCCGATATAGACGCTAGCCTACGCACCTTGGTATTTAGGTCCACTCCACTTCCACCTATCATCATCGAACAACTGTCTTTACTAGATATAGCGGCTAACGAAGCTAGGGAATTCTGGACTAGGCCAGAAAATCATCCGTAGAGTCAATTATATTCATCATCCACTATATGACCTTATCAGGAGATATACACGAAACAATCCCAGGTCATTTTCCACGTATTCCGCAACCCATAGATCGAATCACGCCAGAGCTCGATATTGATTGGAGCCTTCGAGCACTCATCCTCGCCGATCGATCTATCACACCACCCAAGTTAGAAGGGCCTTCTTTGCCTTAGATTCACAAATTCCACTAGTGCGTGTCAAGACATTAGACTCGCCTAACTAGTTTGTCTCGCATATTCTACCCCCACCGGCCGTAGGTTCCATCCTTGTAGATTCCACTACGCCTTTCGACGCACCTCCGAGACTCGGAGGTCGGGTACGCAAGAGTTACTTGTTGATTCTCACGCCGCCCTTGTCACTTTTTCCGCTTTCACGTACAAAATTGGTGAACCCGACGTGAAACAAACAAACAATTGTTTCACCTTCTCTTTGAGAAGTTTCAAATCTTCTCTCATCCACCTTCTCCTTCCCATTATTCTCGCGGGTATTCATATACCCCGAATATGTCTGGATTCGATGCATATGGCAGACTCTCTTGGGTCTCGAGGCATACTACGCCCAACAAATAGGCAATCATCACCCTCGCTCTCGCATGGGGTGACAACTATTCAACTAATCAAATTGTCAACACAAACCCCAAGAATCGAGATATAGTTCTTTTTTCAAACCGAGGAGTTAGATCAACCCCTCGAACCCAACAAACAGAGCCTTCAGTTCAAACAATATGACGCTTACCGAGAATCTGGTTCATCTCCTCAAATGCTACTCAGACCACAAGTTAGTAGGCAATCAGATCCATACCTGGTCTTAGATGATGGACAATCAATACGTTATCCTAGGAGTGAACAACGCTCCCGGGGAATGTACCCACCTATAGGAGGTTTACAAATACAACCCGAAATCTCTTTTCAAGAAAATACCTCTATGCCACTGCATACAGAAATATTCTTGGAGAAACTTGGCAAGATAGCGATCAGTTTATGACAGGATATCACGTACCTTTACAACACCAAGGTATACAACCAACGCCGCTCAGGAAAAGTACCGTGACTTCACCAAATGAAGTCATTTCAACGTTAGTAGAAAGAGTGAGAGGGTTAGAACTGGCTCAAGCAAGTCACAATTCTCCGTCATACAAACAGAAGAAGTTCCAACCTCCATACCACTCGCCAGTAGATCTCTCACGGAGTAGGCACGTTAGGCATGCCTCCTCAATATCCACAACAAACGCCAACAAGGCCTATCATCTCTAACACTATTCCTCCCGGCTTAGTGTCAATAATCCATTCCTCGACAATACCCCATCCTACTTAAACATATACTCTAAATCACCACAAGGAGATATGTTCTCCTCTCCCTAAGATGTTTTCAAACGCAGGACCTCCCTATGCCCCTGCCAACACATACGCTGCACCGTATCAACAACCTATCCCACCACCGCTCCCTCAGCAACCACCATCAATGGTCGAAAGCTATGCGATAGGGACTTATTCAGAATATCTAAAGGAACCCTTAGACTTCACCATACGAAGCGTCATGCTTCCAAGACCTCTCCCTGATTTTCCCAAGTTCAAGGGTGAGGGAGATCCAAACGCGCATATCAAAGCTTACGCTACAGCCATTCGGGAATTACTCCCATGGGATGGGGTTGTTGCTAAAATATTCCCCAAAACACTGGAAGGCATTGCTCTCGATTGGTATTATAGAATACCTGAGGCTTCCATACATTCATTTAAACAACTCGTGTCAGAGTTCATCAAAGCCTTCGACATGAACAAACTGTTAAGAACAGGAATCAGGGAATTCTTGCATATCAAACAAGAACACAACGAATCTGTCACCCATTTCATCCAGAGGTGGCGTACAGTTCTTTATTCATCAGCAAGTGCTCCAAACATGGATCAGATGGAACTATGTGATTTATTCCTTCATTCTCTCAGTAGAGAAGTGAAGGAAGAAGTCCAGAAGTTCCCACTAAGGACTTATGATGAAGTACTTGAGAGCGCTCTGCGAATAGATCAAGCAATGATAGATAGTGGTCGTAAGACATATGGAACAAACGGGAGGTTAATCACCTCCACTCAAAACACTACAACTACCACAAATGTCAATCAAGGACCCAAAATCCTTAACAAAAATCGTGGGGTAACAACGGATGGGGTAACCGACCAGCCCAAGAGGGTAAATGTTGTTAATGCTCCGTCACAAACAAACAACCAACGAAACAACAACTTTACCCCGACAATCAATACAGTGGATTTTAACCATCCACAACAACAACAACAACAACGGCGAAATCCCATACAAGGGCCAAGCCAAAACTCATTTGGTTACCAAAACCAAAGTCAAAACCAGAAACAACAATTCCAAAACTTTGGTCCTAATAGCAACAGCTTGATCGGAATTTTAGGCCACAATACACACCAAACCAACAAAACGGGAATTATAACCCCAATTCTTATTGTGGTTTCCATAAAATTCGGGGTCACGATACTAGAACGTGCCGTGACTACAATAAATTTATGCAACGTTTGCCAGAAGAACAAAGACAGTTCTTCACAGCACTGCTTTTGGCGTGATCCCGCCTCATCATCACCAAATACTCTCAGGGGCGCTTCTCCTCGAATGCTCCCCTCAAGATCTTTAATGATCCGCTCCCAAATCATGACAGCAATAGGCTCAATCCAACCGAACAAACAAAGGTGCAAAGTGACGGAAACAATGACCATGAAGCCTCGACTTCATTAAATCCACAATGCCACGCCACACTGGGAGCTCAACCGAGACCTAAGATAGTCAGCTTTGGTAGAATTAGACGCTGAACTACCTATCGAAGCTATAACAAGAACACGAGAGTATTTCTCTCAACCGAGCCCAAGTCATCTCGCCAGAGACATGATAAGAGTCAAAAATAGTTGAAAACCCATCGGTGCCTATGATTTAATTAGTGACCTAACAAAGACCTTTTCACACATTTCATTTTTGGACTTACTAAAGAACTCTCCCCTCACAGTAGCTGCTTTTTTAGAAGCATTAGGTCTAGGCCATCTAATTAACATCACTCCACCTCCCGAAACACAAGTAAATCACGTAGATTTTGATATCCACCTCCGGGCAGCCGACAAGGATGTCGAATTCATCTTCGAAATAAGTAAAATGCCCACAGATGCTGAGATCGCACGCCGAGGTGACCCAGCCTTACACTTGCAAGTGTGGGTTTATAATAACTATGTAAAACGGGCAATGGTTGACGATGGGGCCGCAGTTAACATAGTCCCTTTCTCTTCCTCCAAAAACTTGGATATGGAGAAACAAACTGTTCCACTACACGAAATACCTTGAGAGGCTATGATAGCCTTAAAGCCACTTCGATAGGAACTATAATACTGCCGGTCACCTTAGGGCCCAAAACCATCTTGACTGAGTTTTATATTATAGATCGGGAAACTAACTATAATATGATCCTCGGCCGACCTTGGATACATCGAATGAAGGCAATCCCTTCCACGCTATTTCAAGAAGTAAGATTCTTGCATCTGGGAAAGGTATTTGTAGCCAAAGGCGATCCAAAACCTTTCGATTTGCACCTAGCTGATTTAAAGAAAAGACCAGGGGTGCACTTAGAATTTGAACTTCCAACAAACCAACTTAATAAACCCTCTGACCCAAAGCCAGAGGAAAAGTTGATACCTACGACGGATCTTGAAACTACCAGCATAGCCAAAACAATTCCAACCCCTAAAGGTAAAACTAAAGAAACAAGATTATTAGGGACTACCGCGAAAATCGTTGAGTTGATAGAACAAGATTCACCAATGTTCTTACCATTCGATTCAAAGAGGGCATGGGATTTTCCCTAGGTGTTGGTTCCTCCAAAGAGATCTCTCAGTATGGTAGAAGTAGAGTGTGCAAACGCAGCAGATGCCCCAACATCTACACTCCCGCTAAGTATTGGACTCTCCATTTCGATGGAGCTAAATGTCGTTATGGAGCGGGGGCAGGTATAATTCTTACTTCACCCGAGGAGAAGGTCCTCCCATTCTCTTTTAAGTTAAACTTTGAATGCACAAACAACGGCGCTGAGTACGAAGCCCTCCTCCTTGGCCTCACCTTAGCCAGAAGAATTGGTATTAATAACATCAGAGTCTTGGGAGACTCGCAATTAGTAACAAACCAAGTTTCTGAAGTATATGAAACTAAAGCCGAACATTTACAACTCTACAAAAACGCTGTATTAGATTTAAGCAAGGCGTTTAACTTCATATCCATTGAAGCAATCCCGCGAGAGAAAAATCTTCTCGCCGATTCAATAAAGAACCTCAAGATCACGCTTTACTCCAAGCAATGAGCTAGAAGATACTCACTTCACAAAGATCCATTCGTGATGAACCATTAATAAAAACAATGACAAATCCTCTTTTTAGCAAGCGAAGTGAATCTACCATCCTAGACCATGTTGGAAATGATGCGGCTACTTTGGATTATTTAAATGCCTATGCAACATTACATCTCTCCTATCACATGCTAGATTTATCCCTGATTCCGCATTCGTCTTCCTACTTCGGAAATCCCGTAACGGATCTTCCCTCACAAACGGAGCCTAGCATATACGCAATAGAAAATGGAGATGATCTAGATTTACCTCCAAAGACCACCCGAGTTGAAGAGGGTAACGCCTCTTTTCGATCGAGGAAACAATCGATGTCAACATCGGACAAAGATGAACCAAGAATATTGAAACTAGGTTCTTCGTTAACACCAAGAAGTGGAAATACATACTCAGTTCTTCTCAAAGAACATCAAGGCGTTTGCATTTAATTACAAGGAGATGACGGAGTCGCACCCCACATCATGCGTGCACAACCTCGCACTAGATCGATGCAAAGCCAATTAAACAAAATCAAGACCCATGAAGCCCAAAGTAGCTCTCATGGTAAAAGAGGAAGTAATAAAACTCCTTCAGGTAGGATTCATCAAGCCAGTTGACTACTCCCAATGGGTATCTAACATCGTTCCCGTTCTCAAGAAGAACGGAAAGATACGCATTTGCATAGATTTCCGAGACATCAACAAAGCGTGTCCTAAAGACGATTTCCCATTACCATCCATAGACGTTATTGTTGATGCAACAACTGGTTTTGAACTCTTGTCTCTCATGGATGGATTCTCGGGATACAACCAAATCAGAATATCCGAGCAAGATCAAGCTAAAACCACGTTCATAACTCCTTGGGGAACCTATTGCTATGCTGTCATGCCTTTCGGTCTCAAAAACGCTGGTGCTACATACCAGCGGGCTATGACTTATATATTTCACAATTTAATTCATAAAATCGTGGAATCCTACGTAGATGACTTATTGGCTAAAGCCAAGAAGCGCTATGACCATCCCGAAGTACTCCGCATCATTCTTTCACGCCTAATAGAATACGGAGTCACGCTAAATCCAGAGAAATGCGTCTTTGGTGTAACAGGAGGAAAGCTCCTAGGTTACATCATATCGTCACGAGGGATCGATGTTGATCCAACCAAAATTCGGGCTGTCCTCGAAATGGTCCCACCTTCGAGCGAATCTGGAATCAGGTCATTTCTCGAAAGCTAGGTGCAATCCGAGATTTATCCTGACTTAAGCTTCGCTTTCATCCAATCAACAATTTACTCAAGAAAGACTATAGCATTGATTGACCGAAGATCGCAATGAAGCTTTTGATGCAGCTTAAACGCTTTTCTGTTATCACCACCTACGCTAATGCCACCTAAGCTGGATCACCCGTTAATCCTATATTCGCGAGCTACCAATGTCTCGCTGGCCTGTATGTTGGCCCAAGAAGACGATGACAAGAGAGAACGTGTGATTTATTTCATTAGCCGAACACTGCTCGACTATGAAACACGCTATACACAAGCAGAGCGAGAATGTCTCGCCATAGTCTTCGCAACCAAACGCCTAAGACACTATATGCTAAATCAAGAAACAAGGTCATGGTAAAACGACCATTTACGGACTTTTCTCACACAAGGTTCCTTGTCTAAAAAGGCTGGACGTTTTATAACCTTAATGGGAGAGTTCGAATTAACATTTGTAAATCAGAAATCAGTTAAAGGACAAATCATCGCGGATTGGTTAGCTGACAACCCATTAGATGGAGGCGATCTAGTAGATTTGGATTTTCCAGATGAATGCGTATACTACATCGAAACTCGACTCGCTATCTCTCGAGTGCCCTCGTACACCGATATCATTAATTATATATCATGGACCATACGTACTCTGGATGCAGCTTACACCACAACAAAGAAGGCGATTACGCATAATCGTAGCTAAATATGTCATTATAGAGCAGTGTGCTTTCTATCGAAAAGCATTCGATGGAATGCTCTTAAGGTGTGTCGTCACACAGAGTCCAAGAGGATTCTCCATGAATCCCACAGTGGTATATGTGGAGGCCACTTCGGTGGCCATGCCACCGCTCGAAAAATACATCGAATGGGCTATTTCTGGCCCACTCTAGAACATGACGCGATAGAGTTTGCACGCAGGTGTCATAAGTGCCAAGAATTCTCCCACGAGATCCACATGCCAGCACAAGCTCTACAACCAATCGCAACTCCATGGCCCTTTTCTACATGGGGCCTGGACTTGATAGGGAAGTTCTCTCCCTCATCCACAGATGGCCATAATTTTATAATCACGGCCACTGAATATTTTACCAAATGGGTGGAGGCCATGCCTCTTACCACTGTACCTGGTTCTGTAATCGCCAAGTTCATTTTGAACCAAATCATTTGCAGGTACGGTATCCCGCAAATCATTATCTCAGATAATGGAACTTCTTTCAAGAATGAGGAAGTTCGTGAACTATGCAACAAATTTAAAATAAGCCATCATACGGCTTCCTTGTATTATCCCCAAGCCAATGGGCAAAGTCAAGCAACAAACAAAAAAACACCAAAGCCATTCTCCTCAAAACAAAAAAGAAAACAAACGAGATTGGCATTTAAAGTTATATCCGGCCTCAGGGCCCACCGAACCTCAATAAGAACACCAACGGAGCAACTCCTTTCTCGCTAGTATTTGGGGCAGAAGCAGTTCTCCCGCTTGAGGTCGAAATACCTAGTCTCCGCATTTCACTACAAGGGATTCTGGATGAAGACGCTTACAGAGAAGCACGTCTTTCCCAATTAGAAAGCCTAGATGAAACTAGGTTAGATGCTGAGCAGCGGCATAGAGCTTATGCTGACCGAATGTGCCGGCAATATAACAAGAAGGTTTATGAACGCGATATATACGAAGGTGATCTAGTTCTAAGACTAGACAGCTGGATCGACAAGAAGACCGGCGAAGGAAGGAAATTCCGCCCAAATGGTTGGGCCCATACCGAGTCACAAAAGACTACGAAAATGGTGCATACCTCTTATGCACGCTAGAAGGTGAGGAATTTGGTGAAACAGTCAATTCCCTGCACCTCAAACGTTTCTACGCATAAGCAGTTGCAGCTAAGCACCGCTATATAACTATCTACATCAGATCTTCATATAGATTTAGATCATTTTGTCCACTTGTTCTTACACAAATTGTGATCAAGGAATCTATTCTCAAAGTAATTCATTACAAACTCATGATGTTGTTGGCACAAAACTTTCTAATCATATCTCTCCATTTTCACGATATCATCAATCACTTCAGAATCTTTTATCAAATAAAATCAAACATGACGAAGTCTTAACGGTAACCATACCAAGATCTGCAAGTTTGTTCTCGCTTTGATTTCTTCTTAGGATAGGTGTCTTGCCTATGGTCTGTTCTAGAAGCTTCATGGTGTCACATCTATCCCATATACACATCTCTTTGGAAATAAGCATATACTGACATTTTACTCAAAAAGACAAGTCAAAAAGTGATTAAAACAGAAAATTTTATTTTTACACATTTCCTTGCCCCACCAACCTTCGGTGATGAGCTTCACGTCTCTTACTAGTGACGTAGGGTTGGGAAAGGATGGAAATGCCCTTACTCGCCTATGCCTTGCCCACGGTGATAAACCCATGCTTCTTACAGGTAGCATGGGGCAAAGTGTAGGGGGTCCTCTAGACAATGCAAACGTTAAAAGGTCATAAACAAACTATTCAAACTTTGAGTCAAAAACGAATGAATCAGATGTTCAAAATTCCAAGAGAGTTAAAATCCTAAAACCAGATTTTGTCTACTATGTGGCCATCTACGGGTCTAAGTCTGATAAACCGCAAAGCAAGTCAGCACCCAAAACTATGAAGTCATTCGGTGGAGTAAGCTTGTAGTTTTCAATTTGGTTCCACCAAAGCTTCGTCTGCCTTTCATCACTATCATTTCACCATATTTCATAACTTGCGCCCTTCTTGCTCTCTGGTGATGAGCCCTCGCATCTTACTAGTCATGGAGTTAGGAGTGGGGCAAGTTAATCTGTTCATCATATTGGTTATTTTCATCACTTTGCCAAAACAAACATGAGGTATCCAAATTGCTCACAGAAGCTAAGATTTAAGATCACAATATATCTACAATATCATGTATCAGCATCATGAAACACAAAAAGAAAGCAAGCATTTGCATCATCTGTTCTCCATTGCATACATATAAAAAAGCATATAAAACATACATCGTAGTATACACGAGGAAGCTGGAAACAGAAAGGGAAAACACCAGTGACAAGTTTTGATCCAAAAACGAATGCATATATATAAATAATCAATGTTTATATACAATGCCATCATGCTCTAGGCATGGTCAAAACGCTCAAAGAGCCCGTGATATACAAAAGAATCTATAGTACAAAACGCATAGGAGCCAAGTAGTCTCTCAACCCCTGCGCGACCCCTCTGAAGGTGCGCGCCCTCGCCTAGGGCTCCGGCTACGCCGGCGCTCTGAATGCACGGAGGGCTCAGGGTCCCGAGGGGCAGCCGCGGTCTCGCCACGAGAATGGCTCCTCATAAGACGCTCGGCTGTCCTATAGCCTGCCAACTCTGTACGGAGAGTCGACACCATCCTGGCCACGTGCCAAACGGGAGCGAAGACGTCAGTATGCCTACCGGCTGCTGAAGGCTCCCCGACATCTACAGATAGCTCCGCACGGGTCTTATCCATAGGGATCATCAGAGAATCAGTGCATACCCTACGGGTTAGATCCCGCCACTCACAACAAATCTCTCGCAAAACAAAGAAGAAAAAATGAATTAGAAACTAGGCAAGAGACTAAAAGATACAATATCAAAACACAAGGAGAGATAGCAATTAAAAATCCTAAATTAAACAAACATTGAAAAGATGAGAGGATAACTTACTCGGATCACCGGGCCTCCAAGATGGGTCGCTGGGGCCAGCACCCGCCGCAGATGCCGCTGCCGACTGAGGGGCTGCTCCTGTAGTAGGAGCAACATGACGCCCCGCAACTGACTCATCCTCTCCACCATGGCCCTGGGAGAGTGGCTCCTCTGAAGCTAGAGTCTCTCTCTCTGCACTCTGCTCGGCCCTCTCTGCCTGCAAAATATCCCGAGTGTCATGCCACTCAGATCGCTATCATCCGTCTCCCTCCGACCTCCCTCTGTAAACTCCTCAGAATCGGAGTCAATATCTATGGGGTCATCGCTGCTGTGAGCAGGACCCGCAGCAATCTGAAGCAAAGGTGCCCGGGGCGCACCGGCTCTCCCTCTAGCCCGAACTACCCTCCTGGCTGCAATGGGAGTGCCAGGAGTGATCACTGTCCAACCACGGCCTCTAGGCCCCCCTCTAGCCTCGCGGACTGATCTGTAAACTGGTGCCACTGGGGGAAGCATGCCCGCATATGGAAGGCCGAACTGCTGAGGAACTCTGCCAAAAGGGTGTACCTCCACCCATCCCACGCGGTCGATAAGCTGCCCTGTGGTGGAGCAGGAGATCAATGTAAGGGTCTCCTCGCCCCATATGCCGGCCATAAGCCGGTACGGCGTCGCCTCCATATCTGCTGTGGTAAGGGAGGCAACTGGCTGGTGAGGTGCTCTAAGCACCGACATATCTGACCATCTAGCTGCCCTCACAGCCCCTGGGTCTGCCACCTCTACCCCTCTGCCATAAGGAATAAAATGCTCATACACCCAACTCATGACTAGAGTCGGGTGGCTCAATGACTGTCCCTGCAAACGGACCACCCTGTATAAGTCATGGTAGGTGGTCCCCAGAATATCTGCGCCCTAGGCATATATCCGGCCATGCCCCTCTATCTGTGCAATGATGGGGGCCCAGCAGTATAGTAAAGTATCTCCTCCCTTGTCCCCGATCAGCCTCGAGGCAAGGATCCCCATGATAGCCTGTCGAAATACGGGGATGGGCAAAGAAGGAATCGATCGAACTCTCACTCCCTTCTTCGACCCCGTAGAGATGGCTGCATCCCCCATGTAGCCTGCCCACTGTGCAATCTGTGCTCGAGACCCTGCCGTCTCCAGTGTGAGTCTCCTCCCGATGATCGGGACCCCCAGGATACGGTAGACATCCTCCAAAGTGATGGTCCACTCACCACGACTCCCTGCAATGGAAAGTGTTCCGATCTGCATCCCAATATGAAAACAAGTCACAAAGTATGTGACTGGATGGTGTGACATGGGGCACGCGTGATATACGCAATATGCCGGCCCTCTGTAATGTATCCTCCTCATCCTGAGAAAGGGCATCCAATACCCCGAGAGCCAATCACACTCTCTCTCTCGGCTCCATCTGATATACTCTGCTCTCGCCTGCATACAACCAAAACACACAAAACAGAGCAAGTTAGTATCTAATCAATATCGAGAGAGTCATAAAAGCATATAGAAATGATAAAAGTACAAGTACAATCTCCAAAATAGGTTCCTTTTGCATTCTGTGTAAAACCGCCGCCCTGAGCAGAGGGGCGGTTTTGTAACCGCCGCCTTGAAGGCGGCGGTGGTCAGTAACCGCCGCCCGATCAAACCGGCCCGATGGCGGCGGTCATGTAACCGCCGCCCTGGCCAGGGCGGCGGTCGCGGTCCGAAAACCCGCGCGGGTTGTTAACCCCAAAAAGCCCAAAATGTAGCAAAAATAGACCATTTTAACTAAAAACAAAGCCTACCCAGTAGGCGCCCCCCTAGATGGACCTTTTGAACCTAACATTTTCAAAAATAATCCCCATATGAAGAATTTGCCATTTCAAATTTGAAGAGGGAAAAACACAAAATGGAAGAAAACCAACCTGTGATCGCTGAGGTCGGTGTTCCGCTCGTGGAGGCATGATCACGATCTCGCTGCGAACGTTTCGACTCTACTCACGTGAGAAACCGTCACCGTGGGTCCCAGAGCTCAAAATCAATCAAATCGACTCACGCAAATGAATAGGAAAATGGGCCCACTTTCATATATATATCGTTCTATTTCATTTTAAAGTGACTTTTTCGCAGGTTTGGAGCGCTGATGGAGGTAAGTTTCTATCCCCGCATGAATGGTACGTTCTCCTTCCCTATTATTTTAGCGTGTATCTTCCAAATTATCAGATCTATCTCGCACTTGAGTTCTCTTTTCATTTTGCAGTAGCGGAATTTTGATGGCGTCATTTCAACACACACCTGACGAGTAAGGTATAGCTTCTAACTCCCCATTTCGGGACTCGCCATACTGACCCAACGCTTTTATGCCTCTTCTGGCTAAAACGCTTCTCCGAGGGGGCAATATGTACGTACCCAAAATTGTAAGGTACTGTATCGCTGCAAAAGTGTAACAAGTGCCCCGATGATGATACAGGTCTCCTCGCAAGGTGTTCGGATCCGAAAAGCCCTCGAGTATGCGTTAACATCCCGCATGCCCCGCTTAGCCCCCGCGCCCTTTGTTTTCCCCTTTTTCCCTCTTTCCTTGGCCTCTTGACCTTCAGTGACGAAACCGCCGCCCTGCAGGGCGGCGGTCTCGTGACCGCCGCCCGAACAGGGCGGCGGTCCCGTAGAACCGCCCCCGCTCTCAGCGGCGGTCCTGTGCGCATTTTCCAGAACGCTCTTTTGGACGCGACTCGCGTGAAATATCACGATTCACCAGCTTTTCTTTGCCGACTTGAGCATGCATTTATGTTTTTGGTCCCCTGAATAGTGTTTTTCCTTTGTTTATTGTTTAGGAGTTCAATTTGGTTTTGGTTCTTGGGTGTTTGAATTCCTATAAATGCATGGCTTGTGCTCAAGCAAATGGCCTCTCTCAAGTTTTGTTTTCTGGATTCCTCTTTGCAATTCCTTTAGTTTTCCTTTGCTTAGAATACTTAGTTTTCTTCATTCATGTTTTGTTAGTATTGTATCAGTATAGGTAAGCCACATATCCATCTTGTGCAAGTGCAACATTATTTTCCATTTTTTTTAGAGAGTCTTCTGATTTTCAAGTTTGGTCTCACACCTTGCTTAGGATTGATAGCATAGTTCATTTCATACTTGGTTAGTATTGTTCAAATTGTTCAAAGCCACATATCCATCTTGTGCAGGCAGTGTTGTTGTTTCACCCATGGTCTGGAGTTTTTGGTCCGAAGCTTGGCTGGATTTTGAAGTTTGATCTTTGCTCTCATTCCCTCATTTTAGTGTTTTAGTTAGTTAGCTTGTTTAGAAGCCATAGCTTGAATTCACTTGCATCTTTTGTTAAATTGCTCACCGTTGTAAGCCATAGACCCATCTTGTGCAAAAGTGCAGTAATGTGTTGTTTTATCTAATCCATTAGAGTAGAATAGCTTAGGAAGCCATTAAAGTTGCAGGTTTTGCTCTTCATACAGGATAGTTTCAGTTCTGACACATTTTGTTGCACGATTCGCAGTAGATCCCGCTAGGAATTGCATAAGCCAAGCTCTCGTACTCTCGCGCTATCCCTCTCTATCCGCGCTTCTATTCTATCTCGCATTCCGAAGGTTGTCCCTTGTTCCAAACACCTATTCCTATTGATGCAAGCATTACACGCTTTTCTGGATCTACGTGAACACAAAGAACGAAGAGATCATACTGAGGGGACAAGATCACACACACCATCGGATTCGCCACTGTTCTGCGAAATCCAGTTTTAAACTTTCAAAGTTCTAGTTAGAATCATATCAAACAGAGTAGTTAATCACTTTATTTCAGTTAATTTTATTCTCGATATTGCCGTGAAGTCATGGGGATTGATAGTTTCGAGAAACTATGATTCACTCCTCACTTCGAGGTAGGGTCGAGAATCTTGCTAATAGATTAGTTATTTCATTTTATTTAGAATAGATATACAAAATTACATGCATAAATAACCACACTGCTTATCTTGTTTGTTTTAAATTATTAGTTTAGTTGTCAATTCTAAATATTTTAAATAGTTGCTTTCTTAAATTCATTTAAATCATCGTAAAATACAAAAAGAAGTCATATATGCTAGAAGTATACTTAGATTTCACTTTATTATAGTTTGTTTTATTATCGCTTTTGATGACAATTACGGACCTAGGAGCCCAGTGAATACATTTTTGAGCCAATCGTGCCTCACCAAACCTCATAGCACAATAACTCGATATTGACCAAAATCTTAGGATACAAGTCTTCCAAACAACAATGATTTCAACAGTCGATCGATCTCGCTAAGAGGATTAAACATAGAAGACGACCAAGCACATACGTTTTGGTCAAGTCAGCCAAACTACAGGTTGCACTAGGAAAAATATCCACATGACTGTAGAAGGATTCGAGAGAGAACAAACATTCGGGTGTGATCCTTTAGTTCCACAACCAGATGCAGGAGACACCCACACAGACATAGATACCAGCCTAAGAATCCAAGTTGCAAGAACACCTGTGAGGTATTCCGAGAAGATCGCACAACTATTGGTTTTAAACATAGAAGCTGAGAAAGCATACGATTACTGGATACTAGGGATTAGAACTTGATTCCACGCATGACCATAGCTGGTCCACAACAACCACGAGTCTACGGTTGTGACCCACAAATCCCACAGCCCAACGAATCCACAGGTCAATCCGATATAGACGCTAGCCTACGCACCTTGGTATTTAGGTCCACTCCACTTCCACCTATCATCATCGAACAACTGTCTTTACTAGATACAACAAACTAACGGCTAGGGAATTCTCGACTAGGCCGTAAAATCATCCATAGAGTCAATTATATTCATCATCCACTATATGACCTTATCGAGATATACACGAAACAATCCTTATCGGGAGATATACAAAACAATCCCTAGTCATTTTCCACGTATTCCGCAACCCATCCATGCAACATTCCTATCTACCATCTTCTTCACACATATCATAATATACACTTTGTGCCACATCATCGTGTTTTCTTGCATTCCATCTATGTGTTTCATGATATACACTTTCTTCTACATCATCATGTTTTCTACTATGTTATTCATATATTTCATGATATATGCCTTGTGTTGCTATTATCCAATTTATCCCCTCAAGAAAATTGATCAAACATGACCTTGCACATGAGAAAATTTAAGGATCGGTTAAGTCATGTGAGCCCACATTTCAAATCTAACAATCAGGTTACAAGTAGGCTCGAAAATGGCAATGGAAGGTGGGGAAATGAATGGCCAACGAAAATGTTGAAGAAAAGCCAACTCGGTAAGTCAAGTCAAGCCTAACGCAAGTTAAATTGAAGCAAAGCAATAGAGTTGTGGAAGGTGCCACATGTCAACTCAGTGCAACTTTCAAAGGCACGAAACAATCGAGACATTAGGGATGTGCTTGACCCCCACGTGGATCTCAACACATAACAGCTCATAGATAATGCCAATTGTCCAACCGGCGCAACTTTATAGTTGCACCGATAGACTCCAAACCCATAGAAGTTTTCACTAGAGGCCTGAATTGGCTAAGGATAAAAAGAGTCAGCATAAGCCTCCATGTTCTCCATCAGTGCACCTTTAAATATAAAACCCAAGGTGGGGTCCCAAAATGAGTGTAGGCCCTCCACGTATCTAGGGTCCAACAAAGTTGCTATCTCAAATTTTCCCCGTGGAAAAATTGATCAAACATGAACCTACACCTGAAGAAAATCAAAAGGGTCATCCTGTCCTACAAACTCACATTCAAATCCAATAGTCAAGCTACAAAGTGGGACCCTAGAATGGAGGAGTAGGGTTGGGGAAGAATTAAACAACATTAAAGGAGGCCAGAGGCTCACGGGAGGCCAACGAAGTCAAGGGAAACTAGAGGCTCACAAAAGGATAAAATTCAAAAGGGGCTCGATGTTTTGGACTTAGCTACATACGATTTGAATCGGGGCCAAAAACAAACTCATGGAAGGTGTCATGTGTCATCTCAGCGTAATTCCAAAAGGCGTGTCAAAAAGGTAGGTCTCAAATGTGCGTTGAACCTCCACGCATTCAATCGGCACAACCTTAAAAGTGAAACCCAAGGGACATTCCCTAAGTGAGCGTAAAGCTTCCACGTGTCCTAGGTCTAAAGGGATGTCTCATCGGCCATTGAAAAGTCATAGATCCACGAAGAGTGCCACATGCCTCACTGGTAAAACTCCAAGGATAGAATCCAAAACAAAGACCCCAAACAAGCGTAGGCTCACCACGTGGTCTAAGTATAAGCATTCCAGTGGAAGACCCCACATGTCTAAATGACACAACACCAAGGTTGGGTCCAAAGAGTAGGTTCCCAATGAGCGTTGGCTCGCCACGTAGTCGAGTCAAAAAGAGGGACAGAGTGGGCCCAAATCCATTAAGTATAAGAGTGATGGCAGAAGCCCCATGTGTCTCAACAATGCAACACCAAGGCTAGGTCCAAAGAGTGGCTTCCGAAATGAGTGCGGGCTTGCCACATGGTCTAAGTCAAAAAGGGGTCGAGTCACCGTGTAAATTGACTAAGTACGATGAGTGTTAGAGGAAGCCTCCATGTGTCTCAATGGCACACCTTTAGAGGTCCAAGAAAAAGGTGGTCCACCAAATAAGTGCCAACCTTGCACGTTTCTTAGGTCCATAAAGGAAACAAAGTCAAAATTTAGAAAGTCAAAGGACTCACGGAAGGTGCCACATGTCGGTTTTGCGCAGCTTTAGAAGAAGAACCCAAGGAAGAGACTCAAATGAGCACCAAATTTCCATGTGTCTCAAGGTCTAAAAGTTAGTACGCCCAAATTGGATAAGTATGGAAGGGCCAGTGGAAGCTTCGGTTAGGAAATATTTATATAGTGCTTCACATATTTATGTGTGTGAATAATAATTACATGTGTAATTATTATTGTTGAGAGATTATTGTTAGAGATGTTATAATATATTGTTTCAACAATATATTATTATATTTATTGTTATGTGTGGGTTACGTGAGTTATTCTCACCCCACATAATTAGGCTTCGTTGAGATTTTGTAGTTGAGTTAGTTTCCTATATTCTAGGGAAACTCCAGCCTATATATTAGGCTATTGTATTGTGTGAAAGATATAGAGAATATATTATTATTTTGCTGTGTAAATCTACTTGTTCTCCAAGATTTGGTATCAGAGCAGCATTTGATCCATACAATGGAGAGTTAATTTGTATAGGGGCAATAGTGTATTACATTGCCTTGAGGAATAGCAGTCTTATCTTTGTAGAGAAGATTTTCTATATGCTATAATTTTGTAATTAGACGTTATAAGTTTCAGAGTAGGGAAAATCCATCAAGACAATTTTTTAGTTGCAGGTTCACAGAAATATTAGAATAGAGCAGCCCATTGGCATATAGTGTTATTTTTGTTTCTCAGATATGAATGCGTCCATGATTGCAACTTAAAGGCGTGAATAAGAAGTGTCATTTTATGAGGTTCGAGTTTGGTGTTCAATACTATTGTTTGGCATTTTCATTTGGTATGGATAGCTTTCACGTGCACAGGAATAGGATGTCTTCCCTGCCAATCTAATATATGTGCATTTCAAAACTTCTTCAAAGGATTCATTTTCCAATGTTCTGAATTAGATTTGATCGACCTGCTTCAAAGGAGTTTCAAATCTGTCAATCAACTGCATAGACTAGTATCTTTTCCTAGCATCGCCATAGAAATCACACCAAGGGCTCGGAGTCAACATTCAAAATTTGCATAATCTTACATCCATTTATATCTACATCTTCTTGTCTCTTAATGGATGTTTATCCTGCAATTTTTTGCATTGGGTTCTATGTATTCAGATTTAGTTTCTCAGTCGTGGAGTTGAATTCGGTGTTGCATGAATGATCTGATTGATATTGGCTACGCCTATTCGAGTCTTGCCATTTTTCAAAGAATTCTCTACGATATTGAAGTTGCTCAGTCGTGCCATTCCTCAGGAGTTTTGGTTGGACATCCTCCTGAGATATGTCGTTCAACCCTTCCAATATGCATTAAATCTTTGAACGAGTTCCTGGATGCTTATACGTGGCGGCTTGGTGATTATCATTAACAATTGTATTGTGAATTGAAGCTCTCCAACTTTGCTTCATTGAGACTCTTATCTCCAGTGCGGATTCCTACCTTAACATCAGTTTCATATTCTTCTAACAAGACTAAATGAGATCTCACATTATTTGGTTGTGGTCGTATTTGCATTCATCAACGTTTTTCGGGATATAGGTATTTTATATTGTAAATATTGGTTTTATTCCTATATTTGTGTCGTATATGTCTTGTTTTTATTTAGTTGGGTTTAATTTTTTAAGTTCGATTGGGTATTGGTCATCAAATCATTTGTTAATATAAAGTTACATAGTTTTGGGCTTATGTGATATAAGGTTTATTGTTGATAGAGTATTGTAAAAAGTTTGTAAGAAGTCATCTCTATTTGAGTAAAGGTGTCATTGTAAAACTAAAATAGGTGATATTAGGTTTTTGTTATTGTGGTGTCAAGAGTCGGAAATTGTAAAAAAAAAAAAAAAAAAAAATTTGCCTCACGGACGCATTTTTGGTGTTACCCGACGTCGGAAAAAATAAAGTGTTTCACATTACGGGAGGGAAGAAAAGAATAAACAATGTGGAACAGTTGAGCTTCATATCCAAATCCAGCTGAGCTAGCAGCATGAAACCGAGGCAGGAGGCATCGGAGGTTGGAGGTCATTCAACGACCTCTTGTCAGTTGCCAACGGCAGGGCCGCATATCAGCTTTGGTGACATATGTGTGTGCAGTTTGATTTTAGTGCTTCTAGTGTGGTGTGCCTCAGTTTGCAGTGATCTTGTTTTCAATAAGTGGAAATTTCACATTGAGGGGGGGAACATCATTCCAATGTTCCATTTCCAGTATGTCAGTTTTTTCTATGTATGTATGAGCAACAGATGTCAGCAGAATTTCCTATGTTATTCCCTACAGTGAGATGTGATGAGGGCTAAGAATAGTACTTGGCATATCATGATGTGGTTGTAGGTAAACCACTTGAAAACCTTCATTTGTGGTTTGTGGTAAACCAATAGCAAAACCACCATTCTTGGTTGTTGATAATCCATTCGCAAAACCACCATTCTCGGTTTTTGGTCAACCGTTTGCAAAACCATCCTTGAGGTTTGTGATCATCCTATGAAAATCATCAGATCATGAGCAGGTGCAAGTATAAAGGCAGGTTTTCCCCATGTTCGCACTAAGGGGGGGAATGTTAGGAAATATTTATATAGTGCTTCACATATTTATGTGTGTGAATAATAATTACGTGTGTAATTATTATTGTTAGAGATGTTATAATATATTGTTTCAACAATATATTATTATATTTATTGTTATGTGTGGGTTACGTGAGTTATTCTCACCCCACATAATTAGGCTTCATTGAGATTTTGTAGTTGAGTTAGTTTCCTTTATTCTAGGGAAACTCCAGCCTATATATTAGGCTATTGTATTGTGTGAAGATATAGTGAATATATTATTATTTTGCTATGTAAATCTACTTGTTCTCGAAGAGCTTCCACATGTCACATCGTGTAACTTCAAAGGCGTAACCCAAAGAAGAGACTCAAATGAGCGTGAGACTTCCAGGTGTCCCAGGATCCGAAAAGGTAGAATCAACCGTTCAAAAGTCTAAATAGGGGCGAGCTAGAAGAAGGTGCAACATGTCGGATCGGTGCAAATTTATAGATCAAATTTGGAGTCAATGTCCCAATACATGCTGAGCCTCCACATGTCCAAAAATAAAAAAGGAAATAGATCCAGACATTTAAATCGACTAAGTATAGAAGGGCTAGTGGACAAAGCCACATGTCATCCCAGTGTATATCAAAGGTTAAAAATCAAGAGGCAGACTTAAATTTATGCTTGAGTCTCCATGTGTCCAGAATCGAACATTTTACCCCCACCAAAGAAAGAGGGACATGTGGCCATGTTTCAAGTCCGTGGGAAGGCGGGTCACCGGAGGCAGCTTGGATTTTTGTCTTTTGTTTCAAAAAGGCATAAAGTATAAAAGTGAATTGTACCTCTCAGCCGAGGCCTAGAGAAGCCATGTGTCAAGCCTAAATTACAAGCATGTCAGTAGACTTGGGGAGAACTTTTCACCAAAAGGGAAAATGTGGGGTTGGTGGGCAAGGGATTATTTCCTTTGCCAAGCAGGTCTATGAGGTCACAGGGGAAAATTTTCCAAAAGGGAGTTTCAGGCTTGCGTGGGCCATGAGGATTTTTTTGAACATTTGTAATTTTTGATCAAAAGGTGAAAATTGAATCTCAAATGTTCAAATGAGCATAACTTTCGACCCAACACTTAAAATTTGACAAATTTGGTACTATTAGAAAGGTCTCAACCTTGTATACACCATGGGAGCTAAATCCTTTAATTTTGACAAGGTTATGTGGGTGAAAAATTGGAAAACATCTTTCATGCCATTAATGTATGATTCGATTACTTCAAAAACCAGATCAGATTTGATTTGATCCATCATTCTTCCTTCTTCAACACGCAAGATAGACATAGAGAGGCAGACTTGATAAATTATGGGTAGATTCATAGTAGGCATTTATGGTTGGTGGTTAAGCTTTAAGAGAAAATTCGAGTTTCTCTTCTTTCTCTCTGGTCTTCACCATCTATATAATATAAACACTTCTCATTTGAGAGGGAGAGACATTCTGGGATGTGGGGAAACTCTATAAAATTTGTTTCCCAACTCCATTTGAGCTATAAGCCTTCTCTTCTACCTCAGCACACATATTTGTGCCTCTAAGAATCCATGTAATGGTCTCATGCACCTCATAGAGCAATAAAATCATGTTTTAGTGGTGTTATTCAACCCTTTTCATTGTTTTTTGTTTCTACGAGCCTCTCCATTTCAGATTCACTTCTTTTGCATGTGTTTCTCATTTACAGGTGTAAGATGTCATGCTTCATGGAGTTTCAATGGTGGATTTGAATCGGGCTTGTGTCACTTCTGTATGACCTCTCTTATCTCATTTTTCTCTTATTTCATCCTCCCTCAGCAGAGTATCTCACCACTTCCTTTTCTGGTGTATCACCGCTTAGTGTAGGATCTCTTTCACCCTCTCTCTCTCTCTCCCGACTCCTTAGATAGTTAGATTAGGATTAGATAGGTTCTTCCTACACTCGAGTAGCTTGTGGCAAGTAGATTAGGAAGCAGGAACCAACCTTATCTGGAGGTCCATCTCAAGTTTTGCAAGTCCCACATCGTGAGAGATGGTATGATGTTGTGCAATCACACTAAATGCCCCACTTCAACTCAAATCCATTAGAGGGTGTTTTGATTTTGCACTAACAATTTTTACACACTTAGTGGGAGAGGTCTAAAGCACCTTACCACTTCATCTTAGCAGGTTGGTGTGTTCCTGTTAAGATTTAGCCTTTTGAGGCACATGTAAGCACATATGGCAACTCCATCTAGTCAAACAACCCATCTCTAAAGTTAAAGACATTATCCTATCCATTTTCACCCACTTTTCTTTCCATATCTACCATTTTCTTCCATTCCATGAAGTTGTGCAATCATCACTTCATTTCCATCTTGGAATTCACACTTGTAGTAGCAACAATGTAGTCCACCTCTAATGTATTTAATGACTCCTCCATATAAGCATTATGATCAAATCCATAACCATTATGTTTACCCATATGAGCAGTGTCAAAGCCAATTTGGTGATGGAGATTATCAAGAACAAGGGTATGCATATAATGGTAACAACGACATCAAAAATGCTTATCTACTAGAGAAGAATCAAGGGATGGAGGCACGCATTGTACAATCAAGGGCCACAACTCAAATGAAAGAATTCATAAATGGTTATAGGGCACATTGTCCATGGGCCGACCCTATGCCAAGGTAATATAACCCTCAGGAGAAGGTTGACTTAATGACTGAAATTTTTTCCTCAACTTACACAATGGATTGATGATATTGAGGCATATGAGCAAAGTGCAAGACAACCTTTTAAATGGGTAACTCAATCACCAACTCCTTGTCCTTCATTTTCTCTTTCTTAAGCTTTATCATTTCATTAGTGTCAAGAGTCAAGCCCCTCAATTGCTTCCCCAAGTGTTTATTTCTCTTCTCCATCTCCTAGTCTTGCATCCCACCTCAATTTCTTTTCCCTTTTCCCTTCCAAGTAGTCATCCCATCTAAACAAAAAAGAAGTTCCACTTCCCTCACCATCACAAAAATAGCAAAACCGCTTAAATCCCAACCTACCACTCCTCCTACTTTCCCAAGTTCATGTTGGGAAGAGACTCAAGAATCCAATCAAGGAGAACAACAAAGAAAAGAGGAACCCAACAAAGAAGAAATGATAGAAAATCTAAAGATTTGGACTACTGGATTCTAGATTACAAAGATTCCCTTGATGGTTAAGCCAATAGAGGAGGTCAAGGTTGAAGAACCAAGTGGCTAAGGCTCGGTTTACAACGAACAAGAAGGAGAATCTCAGGAATTTGTTTTCTCTTAATGCAAAGTGTCCATAATGGTACCTTTTCTCAAGAGGATGCTGATCTAATCCAAGCTACACAATTTTTTAAGGAGGAAGAGGAAAAATCAGCTTCAAGTCCTACTGAAGAGGAGCAATTGGAAGAGATCAAATCAGAGTTGAAACCACTTGATGAAGAAAGCATTATTGAATATTTGTTTCTTTCATTTGAAGGGCTTGATTTGATTGATGAATCCATGAGGGAATAAGAACCATCAATTCCAAGTCTAGTTAAAGAGAAGCATATGGAGGTGACCAAGATAGATTCAGAGGCACTAAATCATGATTCAATTACACAAGATATTACAGACCCCTCTCCTATTCAACCTCTCCAAAATTCTAATTTTTTTGAAGATTTTGAACTCACTATCTTTATGTTTGAAGATGAAGTTTCGTATGGAGAAAATAATGATGATTTTAAGATCACCATAAAAGAGGGAGAGACCTTGCTATAATAGGACGGTGAATATTTTTATTTCTATCAAACTTAAAATAATGTTTTGATAAGGAGGAGCAGCTTAAAATAGCAATATTTTCTCCCCAATCATTCATCCTTCAACCACAAGAACCTACATCGCCATGGAAGAGAACATGCAAGCACAACCTATTGTTTTTTAACATGCCTTTCAAATCAAAGATGCAAGATTCTGATCTTCTAAAAGCCACACCTATTGTAGAGGAAGGGAAAGAATATGAGGCTATCATCCCTCTCACACCATCCACCAAGGAAGGTCAGCAAGAAGACTCCACTCTTGGACTTGAATTTTAGAGAAATGGGCACATTTAAAGGACCGACTATGTGCAATCAAGTACTTGGCTTCATTAGAGCCAAGTGATAAGCTAGAACCATTCATGCCCACTTCAAGGCATGAGGATGATCTCCAAAGTACCAAGGATCAGCTGCAATTCCTCTTCAATCCAAATGAAGAACAACTAAAAGAGACATTTTTCTTGTTTCCAGTTGACACCTTGATGATATGGGTGGAGGATCAGTTTATGGTTAGTTTTTCACTAATCCAAGCAGCCATATTTAGTGACAAATCATTTGCATGGCTGTCACTTTTGAGAAAGGGAAGCTATTTTTCCCTACCTATAGCAGGATTTGTTTAGTTTTCTCTCTTAGGTTTAGTGTAGGAGTACGAGTAGATTTTTCTTTCAATAGAAGAAGTGATTTTGCACACTCTGCATGTTCAACTTGCGGCATGTATGCTTTTCAGTTTTTGTACATAGTGTGTGTTGTGGTGTTTTGTTGATTGTGCGTAGTCCATCCAGGGACAAGTTAAATCCCTAGGTCAATATAATTTTCTACTCTCTGAACCTCATTTTCAAGACTATCTTATGAAAATTAAGAGTGCAAACAATGAGGCGGTTCAGTTCACCAAGTGCAAGTAGTCAAGATCACTGTTCAAGGACAAGATCAGTACTAGGCTCTCATTCATGACTCCATGCCCAATGGATGCTTTAAGGCCACTGGTCTCTTCATCTAGCAGTAGATGTCCCCGTGAGTCGCCAAATTGTTATCTCAATTTTTTCCCTCTCAGGAAAAATTAATCAAACATGACCTTGCACAAAATAAAATCAGAAGGGTCGGCCCTGTCTTGCAAGCTCACATTCAAATTAAATATTTAGGCTATAAGCGGGACTATACAATGAAGGAGTAGGGTCAGCAAAGAATTGAACAACATTCAAGGAGGTCAGAGGCTCACGAGAGGCCAACGATGTCAAGGAAACAAGAGGCTCACAGGAGGATAGAAGTCAAAAGGGTATCAAAAATTTAGACTTAGCCGCATATGAGTTGAGCCAAGGCTAAAAAATATACTTGTGGAAGGTGTCATGTGTCAGCTTAGTGTAATTCGAAAAGGTGCATCAAAAAGATAGGTCCCAAATGTGCGTTCAACCTCCATGCATCTAATCAGAACAACCTCAAAAGTGAGACCCAAGGGACAGTCCCTAAGTGAGAGTAAAGCTTCCACCTATCCCAGGTCTAAAGGGAGGTCTCATCGGCTGTTGAAAAGTCACAGATCCATGGAGGGTGCCACGTGTCTCATGGGCACAACTCCAAGGATAGAATCCAAAACAACTTGGAGTGTTGCCTTGCTAGCGGGGATGGCCTCCACCCATTTAGTAAAATAATCATTTGCTACAAGAATCCATCTGTGGCTAACACTTGAAGGGTCTAAAATCTCACCAATGAAATCCATCCCCCATTGTCTGAATGGGGCTTCAATTAATACAGGCTGTAAAGTGAGGGAGCCTAAAGCTTTTAGTCTTCCAGAGAAGCATTGGAAACTTTCATATCTTCTAACCAATGAGATTGTATCCTTGAAAGAGTTGGCCACCAATAACTAGCCTTCATGATTTTATGTGTTGTGATGTTACATACAAGCAAAGTGCCCCCACAAACTCCTCCATGGAGATCAACAATTATCTTGGGAGCTTCTTCTTCAGTAATGCACCTTAAGAGGACTCCCTCTAGATTCTTCCAAGCTAACCCAAAATCAGTGATGAAATATTTTTGGCAAGCCAACTTATGGTCTCGCTTCTGGTTCCTACTTAAGTGCTCGGGACAGCTCAGGTGTTTGAGATAAAAGATTACATCTTTATACCACTCATAATTCATCAACCTTTCAAATACACATTCCGTTTCTTCTTCTACCTCATTTACATCAAATTTTTTCCAAGTTGCTCTCATCCATAAGCTTAACTAGGCCCAATCCTCTCACCAACTTCTTGGTTTGGATTTCCATATCATATTCTTGCAATTTTTTCCCATCTACATCTTTTTCTTGAAACCTCCAACTTTGATAAGATGTCCTTTACCATGGTATGGGAACATAAGCAACAACCTTTAAACTTAGACTATAAGGCTTGAAAATCTTTATTGCTTTTTCTAAGGCAAATTCCTTCTTTTCCATAATGGTATACTTTAGTTCTACCCCATGCAATGCCTTATTGAAAAAGGCAATTGGCCTCTTAGCCCATTCATCATCCTTCCGTAGCATGACATAAGTAATAGTGTTCTCTGGAGCAAAAGAGAACAGTTGAAAAGGCTTCTTATAATCTGGAGCCACCAATATTGGTGCATACTTGAGTGCCTCTTTAATCCCATTGAAAGCTTGGATGGCATCATCCTCCCATTTGATGACCTGGTCCTTCTTCAACATGGAAGTGATTGAAATGGTCAGTTCAACAAAGTTTGATATGAATCTTCTGATGAAGTTTATCTACCCTAAGAAAGACTGAATTCCTTTCTTATTCTTTAGGATTGGGACCTTTTTGATGGCCTCTACTCTTTTTAGATCAATCATCAGTCCTTCTTATGGCACTATGTGAGAAAGAAACTTTTCCTTCACTCAAAAATGGCATTTCTTTGGATTAAGTGAGATGCCATATTCTCTACATCTTATCAACATCTTCTTCAAGTGAAGCAGTTGGTCACTTCTCTTTCTAGAAAATAAAGTTACAGCATCTTGATAGACTACGATAAATTTATTGATGTAACGAGCAAAAGCAACATCCATTGTTATTTGATGGTAGCTCCAACATTCATCAGACCAAAGGGCATCTTGACATAAACATAGGTCCCTCAAGGAGTAGTGAAGGTTGTCTTGACCCTTTCTCATTCCTTCACCACAACTTGGTTGTAACCAAAGAAACCATCCAAGGTGGACAACTCAAAACCAGTCACTAACTACAACATGTGTTCCATGTTAGGTAAAGGATATTTATCCTTTATTGAAGGTCTGTTCAGATTCCTAAAGTCCAAACATAACCTGATATCACCATTCTTCTTTCTGACTGGTATTAGGTTAACAACTAAGGAAGATTACCTTGTAAATGGATAATCCCACCATCTCTTAGCTTTGTCGAGTTCTTTTTACATTTTAAGGGATAAGAGTGGATTGATGGGCCTCCTTTTTTGACTAAATGGCTTTGTATTAGACACCAAGGGGATTTCATGTTGAAACACATCCTCTCTCGTATGCTTTTAGTTAAGAATAGGTCCAAGCCATACAATCTCAAATTTTTTTCAACAACCGGATGTATGACTGCTTTCTCCTCCTTGCTTTGAGATTACCGCCTAACCATATTTTCCTTGGATTTTCCTTTGTACCAAGATCATGATTCTCAATATCCCTTGAGGTTATCATGCATCTATGAACAATGTGATCAACATTATCAAAATTAGACTCAAGGGAAACCAACCCTCTAGGAATGGTATTTGTTTTTAGTTGGATGATATCCTTTCTAAAAAAGGTTTCTTTTCCTTCTTTTGTACAAACCATCGACTCCCAATCAATACTTTGATTAGTAAATTCTCCCTTGTTTTGCAAGAATCTTCTAATTTGAGTATCATCATCAAAAACTTGCCAATGCTTGATGTTGTCAGGAGAAAAAGGTTTAGTCAATACCTCAACCTCATATTCACAATATGGGGACATTATATAACGTAAAATAGATACCCCAACATTGTAAGCTTATTTGCCAAGTCATTGAACTTCCTACCATGATGCAGTATGTTAAATGAATTGAACATCTCAATGAAGTCTCAAACTACATGCTTGTATTGCTTCATTCACTTGTTCTTTGTGGCATACAATTTTCTGACTTGTTTCATAATTAATTCTGAGTCTCATTTGACAATGATTTCCTTAACACCATATTTCCAAGAAATTATTAAACCCAACAACAGTGCCTCATACTCAACAATGTTGTTGGTGCATTCAAAGTTGATTCTGAAGGAAAAAAAAAAATTTGGCTAGGAGAATGTAGAACAATACCAGCACCATTCCTAAATTTGGAGAAAGCTCCATCAAATAGCAGAGTCTAGGTAGAGCCCGCTTTTTCAATGAATTTACATTCTTCAATCTTGTACTACCTTCCATCGAAAAAATCCCACAAAGTTATCTGCATCGACATTTGTGTACAATACCTCATAGCATGCATTATTGGGATCCTCAATAAGGTGTAGCATTTTCTTTTCTCCATACAACCTGACAAGGCTGCCCTCAACTTGAATGGTATGATAAGACATATCTATTTTGACACTCCCACCAACACTTGCAGCCCATTTTTTTCATAGTAACATGCCCCACTTGGCCGGGTAGTTAACAATGACCACATCAAGTTTTATGTTTTTACCTGGATAAGCTGCAAGCTGCATCACGAAACCCTTCAAACATCCCACAACTGGAATTTATCATGAGTCCATGGAAGTGCACTTCCCACATGTTGTTGTCACTTTAATGTCTATATCATTGATGACTTCTAAAGGCATGAAATTACATGATGCCCTTGAGTCAAACATGCAGTTGTGTAGCAGTCTATCCTTTATGATCAAAGTGGTGACGAATGGATCAACATTCATTTGAGAGTCCACCAAGGATGTCCCCAAATAAACCTCAGGTGGTCCATATATCTATTATGATGTTGGTGGTGCTCCTAGTTCTTAAATGATTGGAGGATTTTCTACAATATTTACATTTCTACCTAGAGCAGTCTTCGCTTCTTGTAACTCCAAGTATTCAAATGCTCTCTTTTTGTGCTCATGAATCCTAAGCAAATCAAAAATTAGGACATAGACTTTGATTTTACTCAACACTTGGGAAATATCATATGGGACATTTTTGGTAAGGCAATATTGGAAGGAAAGCCAACACACTCACTAGGTGGTACATGACCTTTGACAACTTGGGCATGAGGAGGGTATGATTCTTGTTTGGAACTCATGGGGCTTTTAGCAGATGCCTCTTTCCTATGAGTCTCTTTAGGAAAATTTGAAAGTAAGGGAGCTTTAGACTTGGCTTGAGGCCTTGCACCCCTAACAACCTTACTTCTTGTGTTATATTCCCTCTTTAGGATAACAACAACATTCATCATCAATAGCTATCTATCCTCCTCGGATGGGATTGCTCCATCATAATTTTTGATCATCAAATCCCTTAAATATTCAAAATCATTATTCATAAATTCAAAATCCTGTACATTATCTACTTCTAAAGTATGAGAGAGAGGAAGAATAGGTACCCTATGAATTCAGTTCCAAAAGGTGGCAGCAGTTCTAGTACTTATCACCTAACTTGAGGTTGCTCCTTGTTGTGAGTTGAGATAATATCCCATCATGCAAACATCATCATCATTATCATTTCCAACTCCTTATTCTTACTGATCTTCTTCACAAGGATTATGAGGCATGAAACATTTGTCACACCAATCAATGACAAGTCTCCTCTGCAACAACAACTCTAATAGGTAAAGGAAAGGCACCATTCTCGTTATCCCCGGCTTGAGACTGCCTCTACTTCCAAATCAAATAGGCCCCTTACCTTTGTCATCAGATCTTTGGTGATTTGTGAACCTATCTTGGCCTTGTTGTTTATGTTTACCTTGTGAGATATGCCCAATTCCTTTCTCATCCTAGGCTAGCTTGTAGGAAATCTCTTTGACAAAGACTCCTTGCCAAAGTCTTCACAACTTCTTCCAAATCCGCAACCTTGTTGTTAGGGATTTCTCTAGGTTAACCATATTTACACCTTCCCTCTTTGGAGGCTTTCCAATTACCTTGATATTGTTATCTATTTTAAAATCCATGGTGAAGGCCTGCCTCAAATTTTTGGGGTTTTTGTCTCTTAGATAATATGCATCCTTTTTATCAAATGCATAAGTATATTTGATCAAGCATGACTCATCACAAGGCCATATTCTAACAAGAAATCTTCTAAAGGTATTATTAAACCTTGTGATGAAATCATGTACTTGACTCATTAGAGATCTTCTTGATGTTTTCAAATTTTGTCAAGAGAAACCTAGGGTAAGTTATATCACCATATTACAATCTGAATGCATTACTCATTTCAGTCCAACAAGAAATAGAGTTATCTGGAAATGCTTTATACTAGTCCCTAGCATCCTCTTCCAATGTATGGATAAATATCTTGATATATACTTCTTCATGTTCAATCTCCCATCATATTGATAAAAATCTTTAGATGTTGATAACCAGTTATAACATTGTTTCCTTGGAAATTTGGCATTTTGTTCCTTATATCTTGAGGCACTGCATTTGCATAACCAACCATCCCCACAAAATTTATAGGTCCAAAGGTGTTTACCACAAAAGGGGGTTTGGTTGGAGGCGGGACCATGTTTCTTTGAGGAGGTGACCGTGTACGTACCCAAAATTGTAAGGTATCTTGTCTTTAACGGAACAACGTAATAAGTGCCCCAATGATGATATAGGTCTCTTTCGCAAGGTGTTCGGGGTCCAAAAAGCTCTCTCTCGAATATGCATTAACATCCCTCATACCCCGCTTAGCCCCCACATGCTTTGTTTTCCCCTTTTCCCCTCTTTTGTTGCCCCTTTTCTCTTTAGTAATGAAACCGCCACCACGACTTGGTGGCGGTCTCAGAACTCCACCACCCGACAGGTGGGGTCCAGAATCGCCGCCGCCCAAGCGGGTGGCAGTCCTTACACGTTTTCTAGAACGTTCTTTTGACATGACTCACGTGAAATATCAACGTTTCACCAGCTTTCCTCCAACTTAAGCTTGCATTTATGTTTTTGGTCCCCTAGAATAGTGTTTTTCCTTTGTTTTTTCACTTTTTATCTTTTGGTGATTGAATTCTATAAATGCATGGCTTGTGCTCAAACAAATGAATGATTTAAATTTTCTTTTTCATAGCTTAGTTTGTTATTCCTATTTAGAAGCCATAGTTTTAATTCTTTCTTTTCATAGCTTATGCTTAGTTAGCATTGTCCATTCTTTGCATGCTTATTTGTCCAGTAAGCCCACATATCCAAATTTTTGTGCAAATAGTGTTGCTGTTCTATCTAATCCATTAGAAGTAGAATAGCTTAGGAAGCCATTAAAGTTGCAGGTTTTGCTCCTCAAACAGATAGTTTCAGTTCTGACGCATTATGTTGTATGATTTGCAATAGATCCCACTAGAACCGCATAAGCCAAGCTCTGTACTCTTGCGCTATCCCTCTCCTATTCACGTTCTATTCAATCTGTATTCTAAAGGTTGTCCCTTGTTCCAACACCTACTCCTATTGATGTAAGCATTACACACTTTTCTGGATCTACGTGAGCACAAAGAACGAAGAGATCATACTGAGGGGACAAGATCACACACACACCATCGGATTCGCCACTGTTCTATGGAATCCAGGTTCTAGCTTTCAAAGTTCTAGTTAGAATCATATCAAATAGAGTAGTTAATCACTTTATTTCAGTAAATTCTATTCTCGATATTGCCAGGGAAGCTGTGGGGATTGATAGTTTCTAAGAAACTATGATTCACTCCTCACTTCTGAGGTAGGATCGAGAATCTTACAAATAGATTAGTTATTTCATTGTTTAGAATAGATATACAAATTACACAGACAAATAGCTACACTCGGCTATTTTGTTTGTTTTAAATTATTAGTTTAGTTGTCAATTCTAAATATTTTAAATAGCTGCCTTCTTAAATTCTTATAAATCATCAAAAAATACAAAAAGAAGTCATATATGCTATAAATACATTTCGTATACTTAGAGTTCACTTTATTACAGTTTGTTTATATTATTGCGTTTGTATGACAATTACGGGACCTAGGGAGCCCAGAGAATACGTTTTCGAGCCAATCGTGTCTCAACCCAATCTCATAACAGCAATAACTCGATATTGACCGAATCTTAGAATCCAAGTCTTCAAACAACAACAGACTTCCAAGAGATCGATCTCGCTTAAGAGGATTAAACATAGAAGACGACCAAGCACATACGTTTTGGTCAAATCAGCCAAAATACAGACTACCCTAGAAAAACATCTACATGACTATAGAAGGGTTTGAAAGAGAACAAACATTCAGGTGTGACCCTTTAGTTCCACAACCAGATGCGTAGGAGACACCCTCACAGACATAGATACCGGCCTAAGAATCCAGGTTGCAAGAACGCCTGTGAGGTATTCTGAGAAGATCACACAACTGTTGATTCTAAACATAGAAGCTGAGAAAGCGTATGATTATTGGATACTAGGGATCAGGACTTGATTCCACGCATGACCATAGCTGGTCCACAACAACCACGAACCTATGGTTGTGACCCACAGATCCCGCAGCCCAACGAATCCATAAGAGAATTAGACATAGATACTGGCCTACGCACACTAGTATTTCAGTCTACTCCACTTCCACCTATTATCATCGAACAATTATCCTTGCTGGATATAACAGCTAACAAAGCTAGAGAATTCTGGACTAGGCCAGAGAACCATCCATAGAGTTGACTATATTTACCATCCACCATATGACCTTATCCGGAGAAATACACGAAACTATACCGGGTCATTTTCCACGTATTCCACAACCCATAGATCGAATCACGCCAGAGCTCGATATTGATTGGAGCCTTCGAGCAGTCATCCTTGCTGACCGATCTATCACACCAGTCCAGGTTAGAAGGGCCTTCTTTGCCTTAGATTCACAGATTCCATTAGTGCGTGTCGAAGACATCAGACTGCCTAACTAGTCTGTCTATATACCACGCATATTCCATCCCCACCGGCTGTCTCGGCACGACCTCGGGAGGTCGGGTACGTGGAAGAGTTACCTGTAGATTCCCACGCTCGCTTGTCACTTTTTCAGCGTACAAAATTGGTGAACCCGACGTGAAGCAAACAAAATTAGTGAAGCTGACGTAAACTTCCTACTTTCTCATTCGGAGTTATAGTATCACGTGTTCTTTCACAAATCACCTTCGTTCCTTCCCATTATTCTGCGGGTATTCATATACCCCCCGAATATGTCGGGATTCGATGAATATGGCAGACCCCTCTTGGGTCTCGAGGCATACTACGCCCAACAGAATAGGCAATCATCACCCTCACTCTCAGTATGGGGCGACAACTATTCAACTAATCAGTTGTCAACACAAACCCCAAGAATCAGATATAACTCATCTTTTCAAACAGGGGAGTTAGATCAACCTCCTCGAACGCAACAAACAGAGCCTTCGGGCTCGAACAATATGACGTTTACCGAGAATCTGGTTCATCTCCTCAGATGCTACTTAGACCACAAATTAGTAGACAATCAGACCCATATCTGGTCTTAGATGATGAACGGTCAATACGTTATCCTAGGAGTGAACAACATTCTCAGGGTATGTACCCACCTATAGGAGGTTTACAAATACAACCCAAGGTCTCTTTTCAAGAAAATACCTCTATGCCACTGCATATAGGAAATACTCTCGGAGAAACTTGGCAAGATAACAATCAGTTCATGACAGGATATCACATGCCTATACAACACCAGGGTATACAACAAACGCCACTCAGGAAAAGCACCATGACTTCACCAAATGAAGTCATTTCAACGTTAGTAGAAAAAGTGAGAGGGTTAGAACTTGCTCAAGCAAGTCAAAATTCTCCGTTCATTCAAGCAGGAAGTTCCAACCCTCCATACCACCCTGGCCAAGTAGATCTCCTCACAGGAGTAGGCACGTTAGGCATGCCACCTCACTATCCACAACAAATGCCAACAAGGCCCATCATCTCTAACACTATTCCTCCCGGTCTAGTATCAAACAATCCATTACTAGACAATATCCCATCATACTTAAACATGTACTCCAAATCACCACAAGGAGATATGTTCTCCTCTCCCGGCCTTTTTGCTCAAACGCAGGGACTTCCCTATGCCCCTGCCAACGCATACGCTGCGCCATATCAACAACCCATCCCACCACCACTCCTCAAAGAACCACCATCAATGGTTGAAACATATGCGATAGGGACTTACTCAGAATATTTAAAAGAGCCCTTAGATTTCTCCATACGAAGCATCATGCTTCCAAGACCCCTTCCCAATTTACCCAAGTTCAAAGGCGAGGGAGATCCAAATGCGCATATCAAGGCTTACGCTACAGCCATATGAGAATTACTCCCTTGGGATGGGGTTGTTGCTAAAATATTCCCCAAAACCTTGGAAGGCATCACTCTTGACTGGTATTATAGAATACCCGAGGCATCCATCCATTCATTTAAACAACTCGTATCAGAATTCATTAAGGCATTCGACATGAATAAACTATTGAGAACAGGAATCAGGGAATTCTTGCACATCAAACAAGAACACAACGAATCTGTCGCCCATTTCATCCAAAGGTGGCGCACAGTTCTTTATTCTTCAGCAAGTGCTCCAAACATGGATCAAATGGAACTATGCGATTTATTCCTTCATTCTCTCAGCAGAGAGGTGAAAGAAGAAGTCCAGAAGTTCCCATTAAGAACTTACGATGAAGTACTTGAGAGCGCTCTTCGAATAGACCAAGCAGCGATAGATAGTGGTCGTAAGACATATGGAGCAAACGGGAGGTTAATCATCTCCAGCCATAACACTACAAATTATCCCGCTACCACAAATGTCAACCAAGGACCTAAAATCCTTAACAAAAATCGGGGTGTAACAATGGATGGAGTAACCGACCAGCCCAAGAAGGTAAATGTGGTCAATACTCCATCACAAACAAACAACCAACGAAACAACAACTTTACCCCGACAATCAATACAGTGGATTTTAACCATCCACAACAACAACAACAACAACGAAATCCCATACAAGGGCCAAGTCAAAACTCATTTGGTTATCAAAACCAAAGCCAGAAACAACAAATGCAAAATTTTAATCCTAATAGGCAACAGTTTGATTAGAATTTTAGGCCACAATATACACCAAACCAACAAAACAGGAATTACAATCCCAATTCTTATTGTGGTTTCCACAAAATTCGGGGTCATGATACTAGAACGTGTCGTGACTACAATAAATTCATGCAACGTTTACTAGAAGAACAAAGACAGTTCTTCACAGATTTGTTTTTGGCAGATCCCGTATCATCACCACCAAACACGCTAGCAGGAGCAGTTTCCCCTCAAAATGCTCCCCTCAAGATCTTTAACGATCCACTCCCAAATCATGATAATAACAGACTAAATCCAACTGGGACGAACAAGGGTGCAATACCGGGAAATAATGATCACGAAGCCTCGACTTCACTAAATCCATCAGTTGCGCCACAGTTGGGAAGTCAACCGAGACCCAAGATAGTCGGATTAGTAGAGTTAGACTCGAATTACCCATCGAAGCTGTAACAAGAACACGAGAGTATTTCTCTCAAACAAGTCCAAATCACCTGCCGGAAATGGATAACATCCAGCAAATCGTAGCAAAACCTGTGGGTGCTTACGATTTAATTAATGATCTAACAAAGACCTTCTCGCACATCTCATTTTTAGATTTACTAAAGAACTCTCCTCCTCACAGAGCTGCTCTTTTAGAAGCATTAGGTCTAGGTCATCTAATTAACATCACTCCACCTCCTGAAACACAAGTAAATCACGTAGATTTTGATATCCACCCTCCGGGCAGCCGGACAAGGATGTCGAATTCATATTCGAAATAAGTAAAATGCCCACAGATGCTGAGATCGCACGCCGAGGTGATCCAACCTTACACTTACAAGTATGGGTTTATAATAACTATGTAAAATGGGTAATGGTTGACGATGGGGCCGCAGTTAACATAGTCCCTTTCTCTTTCCTCCAAAAACTAGGATATGGGGAAACAAACTGTTCCACCACTCAAAATACATTGAGAGGCTATGATAGCCTTAAAGCCACTTCGATAGGAACTATAATATTGCCAGTCACCTTAGGACCCAAAACAATCCTAACTGAGTTTTATATTATAGATCGGGAAACTAATTATAATATGATACTCGACCAACCATGGATACACCGAATGAAGGCAATCCCTTCTACGTTATTTCAAGAAGTAAGATTCTTGCATCTAGGAAAGGTATTTGTAGCCAAAGGCGATCCAAAACCTTTCGATTTGCACCTAGCTGATTTAAAGAAAAGACCAGGTGTACACTCAGAATTTGAACTTCCAACAAACCAACTTAATAAACCTACTAACCCAAAACCAGAGGAGAAGTTGGTACCTACAACGGATCTTGAAGCTATCAGCATAGCCAAAACAACCCCAACCCCTAACGATAAAGCTAAAGAAACAGTATCATTAGGGACTACTACAAAAATCGTTGAGTTAATAGAACAAGATTCACCAATGTTCTTACCATTTGATTCAGTAGGTATAGGATATTCCCTAGGTGTTGGTTCCTCTTCAGCAGAGGGACCTCTCGTATGGTAGAAGTAGAGTGTGCAAGCGCAGCAGATACCCCAACATCTATACTCCCGACTAGGTATTGGACTCTCCATTTCGACGGAGCTAAATGTCGTTATGGAGCGGGGGCAGGTATAATTCTTACTTCACCCGAAGAGAAAGTCCTCCCATTTGCCTTTAAGTTAAACTTTGAATGCACAAACAACGGCGCTGAGTACGAAGCCCTCCTCCTTGGCCTCACTTTAGCCAAGAGAATTGGTGTTAACAACATCAGAGTCTTAGGAGACTCGCAATTAGTGGCAAACCAAGTTTCTGAAGTATACGAAACCAAAGCCGAACACTTGCAGCTTTACAAAAAGCCGTATTAGATTTAAGCAAGGCATTTAACTTCATATCCATTGAAGCAATCCCGCGAGAGAAAAATCTTCTCGCCGATTCAATAGCGACTTCAACATCACGTTTTACTCCAAGCAATGAGTTAGAAGATACCCATTTCACGGTGTCCATTCGTGATGAACCATTGATAAAAACAATGACAAATCCCTTTCAAGCGGAAGTGAATCTACCACCCCAGACCATGTCGATAATAATATGGCCACTTTGGAATACTTAAACGCCTATGCGGCACTACATCTCTCCTATCATATGCTAGATTTATCCTTAATTCCACATTCGTCTTCTTACTTCGGAAATCCCGTGATGGATCATCCCTCAAAAATGGAACCTAGCATATACGCAGTAGAAAATGGGGAGGATTTGGATTTACCTCCAGCACCACCTGAGTTCGAAGAGGGTAACACCTCTTTGATCGAGGAGACAATCGATGTCAACATCGGGACAGAAGATGAACCGAGAATATTGAAACTAGGTTCTTCGTTAACCCCAGAAGAAGTAGAAATACATACTCAGATTCTCAAAGAACATCAGAAGGCATTTGCATTTAATTATAAGGAGATGACAGGAGTCACACCCCACATTGTGGTGCACAACCTCGTCACTAAATCGATGCAAAGCCAATTAAACAAAATCAAGACCCATGAAAGCCCAAAGTAGCTCTCATGGTAAAAGAGGAGGTAATAAAACTCCTTCGGTAGGGATTCATCAAGCCACCGACTACTCCCAATGGGTATCTAATATCATCCCCGTTCTCAAGAAGAATGGGAAGATACGCATCTGCATAGATTTTCGAGATATCAACAAAGCATGTCCTAAGGATGACTTCCTGTTACCATCCATCGATGTTATTGTTGATGCAACAGCTGGTTTTGAACTTTTGTCTCTCATGGATGGATTCTCGGATACAATCAAATCAGAATATCTCGAGCAAGATCAAGCTAAAACCACGTTTATAACTCCTTGGGGAACCTATTGCTACGCTGTTATGCCATTCGGTCTCAAGAACGCCGGTGCTACGTACCAGCGGGCCATGACATACATATTTCACGATCTAATTCATAAAATCATGGAATCTTACGTAGATGACTTATTGGCTAAAGCCAAGAAGCGTTGTGACCATCCCAAAGTACTCCGCGTCATTCTTTCACGTCTAATAGAATACGGAGTCACACTAAACCCAGAGAAATGCGTCTTTGGTGTAACAGGAGGGAAGCTCCTAGGTTATATCATATCGTCACGAGGGATAGATGTTGACCCAACCAAAATTCGGGCCGTCCTCGAAATGGTTCCACCTTCGATGAATCTGGAATCAGGTCATTTCTCGGAAAGCTAGGTGCAATCCGAAGATTCATCCCGACTTGAGCTTCGCTATTCATCCAATTAATAATTTACTCAAGAAAGACTATAGCATTGATTGGACCGAAGACTGCAATGAAGCTTTTAACGCAGTTAAGCGTTTCTTGCTGTCACCACCTACACTAATGCCACCTAAGCTAGACCGCCCGTTGATTTTATACTCACGAGCTACCAATGTCTCGTTAGCTTGCATGTTGGCCCAAGAAGATGATGACAAAAGAGAACGCGTGATTTATTTCATTAGCCGAACACTGCTCGACTATGAAACACGCTATACACAAGCAGAACGAGAATGTCTCGCCATAGTCTTTGCAACCAAATGCCTAAGACACTATATGCTAAATCAAGAAACAAGGGTCATGGTAAAAACGGACCACTTACGAACCTTCCTCACACAAGGGTCCTTGTCTAAAAAGGCTGGACGTTTTATAACCTTAATGGGAGAATTCAAATTAACGTTTGTAAATCAGAAGTCAGTTAAGGGACAAATCATTACGGATTGGTTAGCTGACAACCCATTAGATGGAGGTGATCTAGTAGATTTAAATTTTCCAGATGAGTGCGTATACTACATCGAAACCCGACCCGCTATCTCTGAGTGTCCCTGGTACGCTGATATCATTAACTATATCATGGACCATACATATCCAGAAGGAGCTACACCACAACAAAGAAGGCGGTTACGCATTATCGTAGCTAAATACGTCATTATAGAGCAAGTTCTCTATCGAAAAGCATTCGATGGAATGCTCCTAAGATGTGTCGACACGGAGGAATCCAAGAAGATTCTCCATGAATCTCACAGCGGAATATGTGGAGGCCACTTCGGTGGCCACGCCACTGCTCGAAAAATACATCGAATGGGCTATTTCTGGCCCACTCTAGAACATGACGCAATAGAGTTTGTACGCAGGTGTCGTAAGTGCCAAGAATTCTCCCATGAGATCCACATGCCGGCACAAGTCCTGCAACCAATCGCTACTCCATGGCCCTTTTCTACATGGGGCCTAGACTTAATAGGGAAATTCTCTCCCTCATCCACAGATGGCCATAATTTTATAATCACGGCCACTGAATATTTCACCAAATGGGTAGAGGCTATGCCTCTTACCACTGTACCTGGTTCTGTAATCGCCAAGTTCATTTTGAACCAAATCATTTGCAGGTACGGTATCCCGCAAATCATTATCTCCGATAATGGAACTTCTTTTAAGAATGAAGAGGTTCGTGAGCTATGCAATAAATTTAAAATAAGCCATCATACGGCTTCCTTGTATTATCCCCAAGCCAACGGGCAGGCTGAAGCAACAAACAAGACACTGAAAGCCATTCTCCTTAAAACGGTGAAAGAAAACAAACGAGATTGGCATTTGAAGTTATATCCAGCCTTGTGGGCCCACCGAACCTCAATAAGAACACCAACGGGAGCAACTCCTTTCTCGCTAGTATTTGGGGCAGAAGCAGTTCTCCCACTTGAGGTCGAAATACCCAGTCTCCGCATTTCATTACAAGGGATTCTGGATGAAGACGCTTACAGAGAAGCACGTCTTTCTCAACTAGAAAGCCTAGATGAAACTAGGTTAGATGCTGAGCAGCGGCATAGAGCTTATGCTGACCGAATGTGCCGGCAGTACAACAAGAAGGTCTATGAACGTGATATATACGAAGGTGATCTAGTTCTAAGACTAGACAACTGGATCGACAAGAAGACCGGCGAAGGAAGGAAATTCCGCCCAAATGGTTGGGCCCATACCGAGTCATGAAGGACTACGGAAATGGTGCTTACCTCTTATGTATGCTAGAAGGTGAGGAATTTGGTGAAACAATCAATTCCCTGCACCTCAAGCGGTTCTACGCATGAGCAACTAGCACTACTTGTATAATTATCTACATTGCATCTTCATACAGATTAAGATCATTTTGTCCACTTGTTTCTTACATAAATTGTGATCAAGGAATCTATTCTCAAAGCAATTCACTACAAACTCATGATGTTGTTGGCATAAAGCTCTTTAATCATACCTCTCCATCTTCATATATCATCGAATCATCTCGGAATCTTTTATCAAATAAAGATAGACATGACAAAGTCTTAACGGTAACCATACCAAGATCTGCAAGTTTATTCTCGCTTTGATTTCTTCTTAGGATAGGTGTCTTGCCTATGGTCTATTCTAGAAGCTTCATGGTGTCACATCTATCCCATATGCATATCTCTTTGGGAATAAGCACATACTGACATTTTACTCAAGAAAACAAGTCAACAAGTAATTAAACAAAAAATTTTAATTTTACACATTTCCTTGCCCCACCAACCTTCGGTGATGAGCTTGCGTCTCTTACTAGTGACGTAGGGTTGGGAAAGGATGGAAATGCCCTTACTCACCTATACCTTGCCCATGGTGATAAACCCACGCTTCTTACTAGTAGCATGGGGCAAAGTGTAGGGGGTCTTCTTGACAAATAAGTACAAATGGTCATACGCAAACAATTCAAATTTTCAAACTTTGAGTCAAAAACAAATGAAACAGATGTTCAAAATCCCAAAAGAGTTAAAATCCTAAAAACCCAGATTTTGTCTACTATGTGGCCATCTACGGGTCTAAGTCTGGATAAACCGCAAAGCAAGTTGCATCCAAAACTATGAAGTCACTCGAGTGGAGTTGGCTTGTAGCTTCCAATTTGGTTCCGCCAAAGCTTTGTCTGTCTTTCATCACTATCATTTCACCACATTTCATAACTTGCGCCCTTCTTGGCTCTTGGTGATGAGCCCTCGCATCTTACTAGTTGCGTGGAGTTAGGAGTGGGGCAAGTTAATCTGTTCATCATACTGGTTATTTTCATCACTTTGCCAAAACAAACATGAGGTATCCATATTGCTCACAGAAGCTAAAGATTCAAAATCACAATATATCTACATTATCATGTATCAGCATCATGAAACACAAAAAAAAACAAGCATTTACATCATTTGTTCACCATTGCATACATTCTAAAAAGCATACAAACATACATCGTAGTATACACAAAGAAGCTAGAAATAGAAAGGAAAACATGAGTGACAAGCTTTTGATTCAAAGACAAATGCATATATATAAATAATCAATGTTTATATACAATGCCATCATGCACTAGGCATGGTCAAAATGCTCAAAGAGCCCGTGATACACAATAGTACAAAATACACAAGGGCCAAATGGCCTCTCAACCCCTACGCGACCCCTCCGAAGGTGCACGCCCTCGCCTAGGACTCCAACTACGCCGGCGCTCTGAATGTACGGAGGGCTCAGGGTCCCGAGGGGCAGCCGCGGTCTCACCACGAGAATGGCTCCTCATAAGGCGCTCAGCCATCCTGTAGCCCGCTAACTCTGTGCGCAGGGTCGACACCATCCTGGCCACGTGCCAAACGGGAGCGAAGACATCGGTATGTCTACCAGCTACTGAGGGCTCCCCGGCATCTACGGACAGCTCCGCGCGAGTCCTATCCATGGGGATCATCAGGGAATCGGTACATACCCTGTGGATCAGATCCCGCCACTCATCAACAGTCTCTGCAAACAAAGAAGAAAAAAATGAATCAGAAACCAAGCAAGAGGCTAAAAGATACAAGATAAAAACACAAGGAGAGATAGCAATTAAAACAAATCCTAAATTAAACAAACGTTAAAGAAGGAAGAAAGGATAACTTACTCGGATCACCGGGCCTCCAAGATGGGTCACTGGGACCGGCACCTGCCGCGGATGCCACTGCCGACTGAGGGGCTGCTCCTGTGGCAGGGGAAACATGTCACCCTGCAACTGACTCATCCTCTCCACCATGGCCCTGAGAGAGTGGCTCCTCTGAAACTAGAGTCACCCTCTCTGCGCTCTCCTCAGCCCTCTCTGCCTGCATAATGTCCTGAGTGTCATGCCACTCAGGATCACTGTCATCAGTCTGCTCCTCCGACCCTCCCTCTGTAAGCTCCTCAGAGTCGGAGTCAATATCTATGGGGTCATCGCTACTATGAGCAGGACCCGCAGCAATCTGAAGTAAAGGTGCCCGAGGTGCACCAGCTCTCCCTCTAGCACGAACTATCCTCCTGGCTGCAATGGGAATGCCAGGAGTGATCACTGTCCAACCACGGCCTCTAGGCCCCCCTCTGGCCTCGCGAACTGATCTGTAAACTGGCACCACTGGGGGAAGCATGCCCATATACGGTAGGCCAAACTGCTGAGGAACTCTGCCAAAAGGATGCACCTCCACTCGTCCCACTCGATCAATGAGCTGCCCCCTGGTGGAGCAAGAGATCAAGGTAAGAGTCTCCTCTCCCCATATGCCGCCATAAGCCGGTACGGTGTCGCCTCCATGTCTGCAGTAGTAAGGGAGGCAACTGGCTGGTGAGGTGCTCTAAGCACCGACATATCTGTCCATCTGGCTGCCCTCACAGCCCCAGGATCTGCCACCTCCACGCCTCTGCCATAAGGGATAAAACGCTCATACACCCAACTCATGACTAAAGTCGGGTGGCTCAATGACTGTCCCTGTAAATGGACCACCCTGTATAAATCATGGTAGGTGGTCCCCAGAATATCTACACCCCAGGCGTATATCCGGCCGTGCCCCTCTATCTGCGCAATGATGGGGGCCCAACAGTATAACAATGTATCCCCTCCCTTGTCCCCGATCAGTCTCGAGGCAAGGATCCCCATGACGGCCTGTCGAAGTACGGGGATAGGCAAAGAAGGAATGGATCGAACTCTCACTCCCTTCTTCGACCCCGTGGAGATAACTGCATCTCCCATATATGCTGCCCACTGTGCAATCTGTGCCTGTGAGCCTGCTGTCTCTAATGTAAGTCTCCTCCCGATGATCGGGACCCCCAAAATACGGTAGACATCCTCGAGTGTGATGGTCCACTCACCACGGACCCCTGGCAGTCGGAAGGTGTTCCGATCTACATCCCAATAAGAGAATAAGTCACAAAGGATGTGACTAGATGGTGCAACATGAGGCACACGCGATATACGCAGTATACCAGCCCTCTGAAGTGTGTCCTCCTCGTCCTGCGAGAGGGCATCCAGTACTCCTGAGAGCCAATCACACTCTCTCTCTACTCCATCTAATATACTCCTCTCTCGCCTGCATACACCCAAAAACACACAAAACAGAGCAAGTTAATATCTGAACAATACCAAGAAGGTCATAAAAACGTGTAGAAGTGTAAAAAAATACAAACACAATCTCAAATATAAGTTCTTTTTGCATTCTATGCAGAACCACCGCCCTGAGCAGGGAGGCGGTTTTGTAACCGCCACCTTAAAGGCAGCGGTCATGTAACCGCCGCCCTGAACAGGGTGGCGGTTGTCAGTAACCGCCACCTGGCCGGGGGCGGTGGTCGTGGTCCGAAAACCCACGCGGGTTTTTAATCTTAAAAAGCCTAAAACAAGCAAAAAATGACCATTTGACCTAAAAATGGAGCCTACCCAGTAGGCGCCCCCCCTAGGTGGACCTTTTGAACCTAATATTTTCAAAAATAACCCCCCCATTACAACAAATTTAGCATTTCAAATTTAAAGGGGGAAAAACACAAAATTGAAGAAAACCAACCTGTGATCTAGCAGGGCGGTGTTCATGCGTGGAGGCATGATCACGATCTCGCTGCGGACGTTTTGACTATACTCACGCAAGAAACCGTCGCCGTGGGTCCCAGAGCTCAAAAACAACCAATTCAACTCGTGCAAATGAATAGGAAAATGGGCCCACTTTCATATATATAGCACCCTGATTCGTTTTAAAAGACTTTTTCGCAGGTTTGGAGCACTGATGGAGGTAAGTCCCTATCCCCGTGCGAATGGTACGTTCTCATTCCCTATTATTTTAGCGTTTATTTTCCAAATTATTGTATCTATCTGCACTTGAGTTCTCCTTTCGTTTTGCAGATAGCGGGAATTTTGGATGGCGTAATTTCAACACACGGACGTGTAAGGTATAACTTCTAACTTCCCATTTCGGGACTGCCATACTCGGACCCACCGTTTTATGCCTCTTCATGGCTAAAATGCTTCTCCGAGGGGGCAATATGTACGTACCCAAAATTGTAAGGTACTGTACTGCGGAACAGCGTAATAAGTGCCCCAATGATGATACAGGTCTCTTCGCAAGGTGTTCGGGGTCCAGAAAAGCTCTCCGAATATGCGTTAACATCCCGCATACCCCGCTTAGCCCCCACGTGCTTTGTTTTCCCCTTTTCCCCTCTTTTCTTGCCCCTTTTCTCTTTAGTAACGAAACCACCGCCCTGACTGGGCAGGCGGCGCCGCCGCCCCGAACAGGCGGCGGTCTAGAACCCCACTCTAAGCAGGCGGTGGTCCTTTACGCATTTTCCAGAACGTTCTTTTGACGCGACTCGTGAAATATCAATGTTTCACCAGCTTTCCTTGCCGACTTAAGCTTGCATTTATGTTTTTGGTCCCCTGGAATAGTGTTTTTCCTTTGTTTATTGTTTAGGAGTTCAGTTTGGTTTTGATCTTTGGGTGATTGAATTCCTATAAATGCATGGCTTGTGCTCAAACAAATGGTCTGCCCCTGATTTCACTTTCATGCTCTCTTTTTCATAGCTTAGTCTTTTATTCTGTTTAGAAGCCATAGTTTTAATTCTTTGCATGCTTAGTTAGCATTGTCCAGCTATTGGTAAGCCACATATCCAGCTTGTGCAAACAGTGTTGTTGTTCTATCTAATCCATTAGAAGTAGAATAGCTTAGGAAGCCATTAAAGTTGCAGGTTTTGCTCCTCAAACAGGATAGTTTCAGGTTCTGGATGCATTATGTTGCATGATTCGCAATAGATCCCGCTAGGAACTGCATAAGCCAAGCTCTGTACTCTTGCGCTATCCCTCTCCTATTCGCATTCTATTCAGTCTGTATTCTAAAGGTTGTCCCTTGTTCCAACACCTACTCCTGTTGATGCAAGCATTACACGCTTTTCTGGATCTACGTGAGCACAAAGAACGAAGAGATCATACTGAGGGGACAAGATCACACACACACCATCGGATTCGCCACTGCTACGGGAATCCAGGTTCTAGCTTTCAAAGTTCTAGTTAGAATCATATCAAATAGAGTAGTTAATCACTTTATTTCAGTAAATTCTATTCTCGATATTGCCAGGGAAGCTGTGGGGATTGATAGTTTCTAAGAAACTATGATTCACTCCTCACTTCTGAGGTAGGATCGAGAATCTTGCAAATAGATTAGTTATTTCATTGTTTAGAATAGATATACAAATTACACAAAAAAATAGCTACACTCGGCTATTTTGTTTGTTTTAAATTATTAGTTTAGTTGTCAATTCTAAATATTTTAAATAGCTTGCCTTCTTAAATTCTTATAAATCATCAAAAAATACAAAAAGAAGTCATATATGCTATAAATACATTTCGTATACTTAGAGTTCACTTTATTACAGTTTGTTTATATTATTGCGTTTGTATGACAATTACGGGACCTAGGGAGCCCAGAGAATACGTTTTCGAGCCAATCGTGTCTCAGCCCAATCTCATAACAGCAATAACTGATATTGACCAGAATCTTAGAATCCAAGTCTTCCAAACAACAACAGACTTCCAACAGATCAGATCTCAGTTAAGAGGATTAAACATAGAAGACGACCAAGCACATACGTTTTGGTCAAATCAGCCAAACTACAGACTACCCTAGAAAAACATCTACATGACTGTAGAAGGGTTTGAAAGAGAACAAACATTCGGGTGTGACCCTTTAGTTCCACAACCAGACGCAGGAGACACCCTCACAGACATAGATACCGGCCTAAGAATCCAGGTTGCAAGAACGCCTGTGAGGTATTCTGAGAAGATCGCACAACTATTGATTCTAAACATAGAAACTGAGAAAGCGTATGATTATTGGATACTAGGGATCAGGACTTGATTCCACGCATGACCATAGCTGGTCCACAACAACCACGAACCTATGGTTGTGACCCACAGATCCCGCAGCCCAACGAATCCATAAGAGAATTAGACATAGATACTGGCCTACGCACACTAGTATTTCAGTCTACTCCACTTCCACCTATTATCATCGAACAATTATCCTTGCTGGATACAACTAACAAAGCTAGAGAATTCTGGACTAGGCCAGAGAACCATCCATAGAGTTGACTATATTTACCATCCACCATATGACCTTATCCGGAGAAATACACGAAACTATACCGGGTCATTTTCCACGTATTCCACAACCCATAGATCGAATCACGCCAGAGCTTGATATTGATTGGCAGTCGTCCTTGAGCCTATCACACCAGCCTAGGTTAGAAGGGCCTTCTTTGCCTTAGATCATCCTCCGACCGATCTATCACACCACCATCGCTAGGTTATATACCACGCATATTCCATCCCCACCAGAAGGGCCTTTGCTTGTCACTTTTTCAGATGTCAAAGTGACCCTAGAGGGGTGAAAATTTGATGAGGGGTGAAGGTCCTCGGAACACAGGAGTACAATTTTCAAAATGGAAATCTTCGAAAGGCCTTTTCTCTTGGAAATCCTTATTAACTTAAGAAAAGACATGTACAATGTGTGAAGAAAACATTTCAAAATCAAATGGGGGCCCCTCTCTAGCTAGGGAGTTCAACTTCACAAAGAGGCTACTTGATTCGTAGTCTCTTGAACGGTAGTCTTAAATAATAGGCCATTCACTCTCATCAATGGAGATCCCTCTCCTTGTCTATTGATCTCCAACATCTCTCCAGGATTTTCTTCCTTCTAATTTTTCTTTTTCTAGCTCTAGAAACAATGTCCTAGTAGGATCCCTAGCAAAGAAATATCTTCTTCCTTCCAAGTTTGCAAAGATTATTAACAAATCTAACTTTGACAGATTTTTAAGACACTGGTACTTATTAAAATTAGATCAATAGGGAGTCGCCAATAAGGATTTCCACCTTATTTATGCAAATGCACTAAGTAAGGTCTATCAAATGTCTTTCAATGCAAGAAACTATAAATGGAAATATTATGACCTATATATACCAAGATTTATCAAATAAAACATAGTGCACTAGATGTGAAAAATGAAGTAACTGCACATAACTCTTAGAGCATACAAGAAATGTTTTACTAGGGTTTGAAAATGAACTGCAATCACAATATCCCATGTAACGATGCCATTTATGTTGGTACCCAAATTTAACCTCCTTCAAAGACTGAGCAACATCATGGATTAGGCAGGACACTCAGAGGCAGATAAACAATCATGTATGTCATTTTGTAGCCGGGAAGGCAATCTATCTGAGTTGTAGGTACTCAGCATTTGCCTTTCAACCAAGGTAAGAGAACCTATTTTGTAACCTCTGTTATATGAAAGGGGATACATGTACCTTTCTTTGCATAAGTTTTATAGGCAAGACCTTGGGGAAAATATGATCAACACACCAGATCTGACTCTCATGAGTTGTCACTTCTAGATCATAGAGCTAATTTCACAACAAGGAAAAGTTTACTAAAGACATTTTAGACCCCAATTGCTTTTGCATGTTTTGGTGATGAGGATTGTGCATTGGCATACACACATGACAAAGAAGGGTAGTATAGGTAGGATTGGTTTTTGTTAAATGATTTTTTTTGTGGGAGGTTGTGCAGGGTGAAACTAGATTCACCAAATCCTTGAAGAAACTTAGAAAATGGAAAGTTAGACCAATAGAATGCCATAGAATAGGTAAAATGTTTCCTCAACTAGAATGTGTGCTTTAATGGAGGCCCAGATTAGCACTCTTTCACACAATATATGAGATTCTATCACAAAGGCTCGAGTTAGAGAACCCAACAAAGCATCAAGATTTGGGCAAATCACGCCCGAAGTACACCCAAAGGCTTAGAGACAATCTCTGTCAACGATGGGAGAAAAGTGATTTTAAATCATTTATACCAATCCTAAATGAAATCTCTTATGAGAAATGGAATTTCAAATTCCACTAAACTATCACAAGGATTGAGGCCTATGTGATTGGATCAAATTTTTATACAAGATTACAACGAAAACAAGAAAAACTACTTACAGACATTAAGAAATAAAACAACAAAAATTTACTTAAGACAACACAAAAATAACTCTTATTTGATTAAGTCTATTAGTAGGGGAAAGTTTCACAGAACAATCTCAAATCTTATCAGTGGTTGTACATTTCCAACCACCTTGACACAATAAACTTAATACAAAAAGATATAACCTAGCTTCTCAAATGGATTCTCAAAAGACAGGCTTAGTCAAATTTTCCTCTTGGCATGAGAATTTTTTGGCATTTATAACCTCCAACTTCTAACCTCCAAACCCTTTTGCATGAGAACTTTGTGGCATTTATAACCTTTACATCAGATCCACTTCCTCCCAAAATACAAAACATGTTTAATGTACCAGTGCTCACCATGATTCTTTCATGATTCACAGTATCAGATCTTTAAAAGTCTCTAGGTGCTCGAGGGGTAGATTTCATTAAATTCCTCGCGCATTTAACTCCTCACTCTAGTAGATCAATCTTCCTTCAATTTTCCAACCACTTTCACCCCTAATCTGTCAAATCTAGCGCCTTGCGTCCTCAGGAGAGAAAAAATGGAAAATCTGATTGGGCACGAAAGTCAAACCATTTTAATGGCGAAAGATATCCTCCAGATCTTCCCACCAAACTTAAGTTATCAATATTAACTTCCTTCTTTGTTTAGAATGTAAAAATACCGAGAAATCATGGAGAATCACACTTCTAGATGTGTTTTAGAGAAATGGGGGAAATCAGATTTAGATTCACAATAGTTGTTGATCTTTACTTTGAATTTGGACTATCCACGTGGTAGATTCAAACTTTAGAATAGACTGGGGGGGCTTCCCTTGTCTTTTTACAATTTTTCAGAAAAATGGAAAAGAATTCCATTTTTCTCTACACCTCCCTCAGGATATGAGCCTACATGTGTCCAAATGTTATTGGAACGGAACCACGACCAAATTCTACCATTTTAATCTATTTTTGGAAAAGAGAAACTTTTCCAAATTTTACCATGATTCTACCCTCGAAACGAGCAGACACATGTCCAAATGTGATTGGAGTGGGCCATGCTTCCTTTTTAATTTTGAATCTTTTTCCTCAAAAATAAATTCCTCTAAATTTCCCCTGAGAGCTCGCACCTCCGTCGTTGACTGGGGAAAATCATTGACTTTTTCCCTCATTTTGCTTGCGGGCCATTTTGAAATTCCAATCCTTGAGGGGTAAAAAATCTAAGTTCCCTCCGATGGCCCACCTCCCCACGTTTTTGACTTTTCAAACTGCCACATGTCACCATGGCACACTTTTAGGTGATCCCAAAAATTAAATACTTTGAACGAGTGTAGGCTTGTCACATATCTTGTTCTAGAAAAGTTTGATTTGAATGCTTGAAGCTCAGCAGAAGGCCCCACGTGTCATGATCTGAGGCATTCTCCTTTTGGTCATTGAAAATTCTAAGTAAAATGCAAAGTGAGTGGAGGCCTCCACTTGTCATCCCAGCACTTGTTTAAAATGAAACTCAAGGGCTGATCCCCAAACATGCCCGATTCCTCTAGATGTCTCCATGGCGTAACTTCAAGATGGTGCCCAAAGTAGAGACCACCGAATGAGTGTGACATCACCATGTGTCCTATTTCTCCAAACTTCTCCAACTACATGAAAATTTGTCTAAGTCCAAGCCAAGTAGTGGAATCCTCCACATGTCTGCCTGACAATACTCCAAGGAAAAACCAAAAAGTAGATCCTCAAATGAGCGTCGTGCCTCCATGTGGACACAGTTTGAGTTAAGGCTTGCCATGAATTTTTCTAAGTACCCAACTAAGTTGTATCCAACCAAAAGGTGCTATGTCCCCTATAGATACAAGGATGCAAATTTGACTGGGAAAAATGGCCATCAAACGGTAAAATATAGAAAAATGATCTTTTCATCCTGGGAATGAAATTTTCTTCAAGGAGAGAAAGTTTAGAAATGTTATAGGGCTCAAATAGATTCTTCAGGGATGCATCAATCCATTCTTCTTCAAGTATCAAGGGAAAAATGATAATGGAGACAAATCCATTTGTGCAGAACATAAAACATGGGGGAACCCAAATTTTTGATGAATAGAGAATAGGGGACCCAAATTATAGACCCTTTCCAGAGGAAAAAAGAGATAGGGATCAAACCATGGACCCCTAAGTGATTTACAACCCAGGAATAAATTAAAAATGGCCACAAATATTAACCAGGCACAATACGGGGAAGGAGAAAATGACAGAGGCCGTAAATCAATAAGTTTTCATAGGCACAAATGGGGCGAGACAATTTTGAGCACCAACATAGGCTCCGAATCGGGGATGGGCACTCCTTGCGAGTACCACAAGAACAAAAGTAGACCAAGTGCCAAAATATCCATTGGGCAATGGAGTCATCTTGTACAAAGAGAGAAACAAAGCCATCTCAAAAATATAGAGAAACCGAAAAACAGTCACCGAGGACCAAAACAAGCAAAAACAAAAAAGGACAGGAAATAAACAACAAACTATACACTGTACAAAAGACCTTCTTGATCCAGAAGCATCAATCCAAGAAATGCTTCAAATTCCTACCATTAACATGCAACTCCAGAAGTTCACCATCTAAGTCCTTGAGGAAGAAGGTATTATCCCCAATTTTGATATCAATAGAGTAAGGATCCATCCATAATGAGTCAAATTTGCCATGTTTTCCCTTATCCTCATGTCTACTATCCCATAATAGCACAAGATATCCAACATTGAAGGCTCTGGGAGTGACCTTCTTATCGAATAACTTCTTCAGTTTCTCTATGAACTTCATATGCCTTTGGTGGGATGCCCTCATCTCTTCATCAAGCTCAAGCCAATCTGATTAATGTAGGAATCATAAGGGCATACCTCCCGATCTTCTAGTTATTGCATAAACGATATGAAGACAGTTCCATATGAAGAGGTAGTAGGGCTGAGTCCCATATACTAGCTCAAATGGAATCTTCCTAGTGACCCTCTTGACATGTGATCCTATCTTCCCAAATAGCAAACTTCAACTGTTCCCCCCACCTTATCTTGTTCTTCTCCAATGTTCTTCTAATGATATTCAACAAATTTTTGTTCTTGGACTATGCTTTTCCATTTCCTTAAGGATTGTAATTAGAGGCATATGTCAAGTTGATCCCATACTCTTTACGTATTTCCACCAAAGGTTTAGCTCAAAGCTCGTGGCATTGTTAGCTATAATCTTGACTGGTACCCCAAACCTACGAGATGATGTTGTTTAGCATAAAATCCATGGAAACTTGGTGTTTTTCCTTCTTGGTGGGGATGGCCTCCACCCATTTAGTAAAATAATCGAGTTCTTTACAAGAATCCATTTGTGGCCAACACTTGAAGGGTCTAAAATCTCACAAATGAAATCCATCCCATTGTCTAATGGGGATTTAATTGATACAAGTTGCAAAGGGAGGGAATCAAGCATTCAAGATTCCAAAGAAGCATTGACAACTTTCACATCTTCTAATCAACAAGGTTATATCCTTGAAAAGAATTGGCCACCAATAACTAGCCCTCAGGATCTTATGTGTTGTGACTCTTACAACAAAATGTCCCCCACAAACTCCTCCATGGAGATCATTAATTATCTTGGGGGCTTCTTCTTCAGTAATGCAACTTAAGAGGACTCCCTCTAGGTTCTTCCAAGCTAACCCAAAATCATTGATGAAATATTTTTGGAATCCAACTTTAGGGATCTCTTCTGGCTCCTACCTAAGTGCTCAGGGCAACTCAGGTGTCTGATATAAAAGATTACATATTTATACCACTCAAAATTCATCAACCTTTCAAATGCACCTACCCTTTCTTCTTCTACCTCATTTACCTCAATATTTTACAAGTTGCTCTCAACCATAAGCTTAGCCAAGCCAAAACCTCTCACCAGCTTCATGGTTTGGATTTCCATATCATATTCTTGTAATTTGTTCACCCATCTACATCTTTTGGTTGAGACCTCCATCTCTGACAAGATGTCCTTTACCATGGTATGCGAAACATAAGCAACAACTTTTAAACTTAGAATATAAGGCCCGAAACATTTGTTTCTTTTACCAAGGAAAATGTCTACTTTTCCATAATGGTATAGTTTAGTTCTACCTCCCGTAATGCCTTACTTAAAAAGGCAATTGGCCTCTAAGACCCTTCATCATCCTTCTGTAGTAGGACAGAAGAAACATTTTCTCTCGGAAGCAAAATAGAATAGTTAAAAAGGTTTCTTATAATCTGGAGCCACCGGTCAGTTCATTCTTGAGTGCATCTATAATCCCATTGAAAGCTTGGATGGCAGACTTCTCCCATTTGATGACTTGGTCCTTCTTCAACATGGAAGTGATTGGGATGGTTAGTTCAACAAAGTTTGATATGAATCTTCTAATGAACTTTATCTTCCCAAAGAAATACTAAATTCCTTTCTTAGTCTTTGGGATTGGGACCTTCTTGATGGCCTCTACTCTTTCTGGATCATTCTTCACTCATTCTTGTGACACTATGTGACCAAGCAACTTTGCCTTCTCAACTCCAAAATGGCATTTCTTTGGATTAAGTGAGATGGCATATCCTCTACCTCTTATCAGCATCTTCTCTAAGTCCAAGCAGGTGTTCCATGTTATGTAAATGATAGTTTTCCTTCATTGAAGCTCTATTTAGATTCCTGAAGTCCACACATAACCTTGATATCACCATTCTTCTTTCTGAATGGTACTAGGTTAGCAACCTAAAAAAACCTCTTGGCCTTGATAATCCCACCATCTCTTAGCTTATTCATTTCTTCTTTCATTTTTAGGGACAAGAGTGGATTGATGGGACTCTATTTTTTCCTAAATGGCTTTGCATTAGACACCAAGGGGATTTCATGTTGAAACAAATCCTCTCTATATGCTTTTTGTTCAGAATAGGTCCAAGCCATATAATCTTGGTATTTTTTCAATAATTGGATGTATGACTGCTTCTCCTCCTTGCTGAGATTACTACCTAACCATATTTTCCTTGGCTTTTCCTTTGTACCAAGATCATGCTCCTCAATATCCCTTGAAGCTATCATGTACCGATTAACAATGCAATTGGCATTATAAAAATTGGACTCAAGAGCAACCAACCCTATAGGAATGGTATTTTTTTAGTGGATGATATCCTTTCCAAACAAGTTTTCTTTTCCATCTCTTATACAAACAATGACTCATGCAATCAATACTTTGATCAATAAATTCTCCCTTGTTTTGTAGGAATCTTTTGATTTGAGTATCATCATAAAAACTTCCAATGTTTGATGTTTTTAGGAACATAAGGTCTAGTAAATTCCTTAACCTCATATTCATAATATGGGGACATTGTGCAATTGTGAAATTGAGACCCCAACACTGCAATCTTTTCTGTCAAGTCATTGAACTTCCTATCATGATGCAATATGTTAAATGAATCGAACATCTCAATGAAGTCCCAAACTACATTCTTGTATTGCTTCATTCGCTAGTTCTTTGTGGAATATAATTTTCTGACTTGTTTCACAATTAATTCTGAGTCTCCTTTGACAATGATGTCCTTGACACCATAGTTCCAAGAAATTATTAAACCCAACAATAGTGCCTCATACTTAGAAATTTTGTTGGTGCATTCAAAGTTGAGTTTGAAGGATAAAAACAAATTTTTCCTGATGAGGAAAAAGTAAAACAATACCAGCACCATTTCAAAATTTAGAGCAAGCTCCATTAAACAGTAGAGTCAAGGGAGATCCCACTTGTTTAAGGCATTTTCATTCTTTAATCTTGTGCTCTCTTCCATTAAAAAGTCCCACAAAGTTATCTGCATCGACATTTGTGTACAATACCTCATAGGATGATTTGTTGGGATCCTCAATAATGTGTAGCATTTTATTTTCTCTATGCAACCTGATAAGGCTGCCCTCAACTAGAATGGTAGAATAAGACATATCCATTTAGACACTCCCAAAAACACTTACACCCCATTTTTTCTTGATAGTAAAATGCCCCACTTGGTCAAGGGCAAATAACAATGACCACTTCAAGTTTTAAGTTTTTGCCTGGATAAGATGCAAGATGCACCACGAAACCCTTCACACATCCCATAACTGTCACTTCTCTGGGAGTTCATGGTAGTGCACTTCACATATGCGTCTTACTTTGATGTTTATTTCTTTCATGACTTCAAAAGACATGAAATTGCATGATGCCCTTGAGTCAAACATGTCATTGTGTAGCGATCTATCCGTTATGATCAAAGTGTTGAAGAATGTATCCACATTCATTTGAGAGTCCACCAAGGATGTCCCCAAATATACCTTAGTTGGTTCATCTATCTCTTCTAATGCTTTGGTGGTGCTCCTAGTTCTTCAATGATTGGAGGAGTTTCCACAATATTTACATTTCTACCTAGGGTAGTCTTCTCTTCTTTGAACCAAAAGTATTCAAATGCTCTCTTTTGTTCACAGGGAATAGTAAGCAATTCAACAATTGGGAAAAAGAATTTGATTTGACTCAACACATGGACAATATCATATGGGACATTTTTTGGCAAGGTAGTATTGGAACGAAAGCCAACAAACTAACTAGGTGGTATAGGACCTTTGACAACTTGGGCATGAGGAGGGGTATGATTCTTGTTTAGAACTGTAGGGCTTTTGGAAGATGCCTCTTTCCTAGGAGTCTCTTTAGGAACATTTGAAAGTAAGGGAGCTTTAGTCTTGGCTTGAGGCCATGCCCCTCTAACAACCTTACTTCTTATGTTATATTCCCTCTCTTGAGCAACAAAAACATTCTTCAAAGCGTTGTCTATCCTCCTCGGATGGGATTCCTCCATCATACTTGTTGATTATCAAAGCCCTTAAATATATAAAATCATTAATCGGAAATTCAAAGCATGTACATTATCTACTTCTAAAGTGTGAGAGAGAGGAAGAATAGATACCCTATGAATGCATTTCCAAAAGGTGGCAGCAGTTCTAGCACTTATCACATGACTTGAGGTTGCTCCTTGTTGTGAGCTGGTGGAGCATCCCATCATGCAAACATCATCATCATTAGCATTACCAGCTCATTATTCTTCTTGCTGATCTTCTTCACAAGGAGAATGAGGCATGAAACATTTGTCACACCAATCAATGAAATTTGTCTCCTTCACAACAACAACTCTAGTAGCCAAAGGATTAGGTACCATTCTCATTATCCCCTGCTTGGGCTGTCTCCTTCCAAATCAAATAGGTCCCTTGCCTTTGTCATCAAATCTTTGGTGATTTGTGAACCTATGTTGGCCTTGGTGCTTATGTTGACCTTATGGACTCTTCCCAATTCCTTTCTCACCCGGCTAGCTTATAGGAAATCTCTTTGACAACCCCTTCCAAAGTCTCCACAACTTATTCCAAATCAATAGCCTTGCTTGTTATGGGTTATGTTGATGACGAAACGTAGCACCCCTGGGACTCTGCAACATGATGGGTTGAGAATCTCAGTGTGATTGCACAACATGGAGCTTTTCCCAAGTGTGGGACCTCGCGAAATCGAAAAGCTCTCCGGATGAAGGCCGGCTCCTATTCCTCTATTCAGATGCACCAATAAAATGCAGAGGTTTACCCAAAAAACCTAATCTAACTACCAAGGAGACAGGGAGAGAGAAATGCATAAAAATAAACCTAAGCTAAGGAGGTGATGCACCGAGGAATGTTGGACACCCGTTTTGCAAGATTAAACACAGACCACATAGATGTAATACCACACCATGCACAGGCAACCAAAATGCAATGAGAGATCAAAATAACAACAATGAATATATGAGAGGGTTTAAAATCAATCACAGACATACATATATTGCTCAAGGATCGATTCAATACATTGCAATGGCCAAGAGGCAAAAAACAACATTACAATCCATATGGGAGGCTTGAAAACTCCACAAATTCTCTTGCAAGCAGGAGAGAAGGGAGGGTGCAAAGCAGAAATGCCCAACCATGAGAAAAAGCCCCTCCTTTACAATTTATATGAGGAAAAAATGAGGGAGAAGAGAATGATTCGAATTCTGCCCCCAACCACCTCCAAGACTACACCTAACTTCAACGAATAATGGCGGTAGGTGGGATCCTCAACAACTCAAAACATGGCGGACTGTATTTTTGCATTTCAAGAACTTGTTCCCACCCAATTAAAGATATCCAGTCGTAGTTGCGTAGAGGACGCCGAGAGCTTTCCAAAAAGTCCAACCTTGTGTGAATCTGAGGTCCTGTAAAAAGTTATTGCGATTTGAACATTTCCCGCATCGTTCGTCCGTTTCGGTTTGGAGGATGCATCAACATGTTCGGGTTTGGCCAGCTTTCCCTTTGATGTGTTTTCAGGTTTTCCAACCCTTGCGACATGTTCTTTGCTGTCAGGTTTATCAACCCCTCCGACATGCTGCTGCACTATGTTTCTCCGCCTCCGAAAAACCTTTCCTTTGCGTCGGGTTTTCCAACCCTCGCGACATGCTTCTTTTTCATGTTTTCCCGACGTGCTTCCCCGACGCCGAGACCCGATTTCTTTGATGTCGGGTTTTAGAGACCCCCCGACATGTTCCTTTGATGTCGGGTTTTGGAGACCCCCCGACATGTTCCTGCGCCACCGAAACCCGATTCCTTTTGCGTCGGGTTTTGGAGACCCGACGACACATTTTCTTTGTTGGCGGGTTTTGGAGACCCCCCGACATGTCTTCTTCATGTTTTTCCACCATGTTTCTCCGCCTTGTAAACCCGATTCCCTTTGTGTATCTACATTTACCCGGGGGGGTAAATATATACAACAATTTGGCGACTCATGGGGTTACCTGCCTGCTAGGTAGAAGATCAATGGCCTTTTAGCGATCCATTGGGCATGGAGTCATAAGGAAATGAAGTCATGGTTGCACAATGTCCAGTTACTCTTCCGGATTTTCTTCAACATCTCTTCTCTGGATTTTCTTCCTTCGATTTTGCTTTTCCTAGCTTTGGAAACAATGTCCTAAAGCAAGATCCCTAGCAAAGAAATATATTCTTCCTTCCGATTTTTAAATATTAGTAACAAATCTGACTTTGACAAAGTCTTAAGACACTTGTACTTATTAAAATTAGATCAACAGTAGTCGCCACTATGGATTTCCACCTCGGTTGTGCAATTGCACTAAATAAGGTATGTCAAATGCCTATCAATGCAAGAAACTGAAAAGGAAATATTCTACCTTTCTTTACCAAGATTTATCAAATAAAAGCTAGTGCACTAGATGTGAAAACTAAAGTAACTACACATAGCACTTGGAGCATACAAGAAATGTTTTACCAGGGTTTGAAAATGAACTGCAATCACAATATCCCCAACGGTGCCATTTATGTTGGTACCCAAATTTAACCTCCTTCAAAGACCAAGAAGCATCACGGATTAGGAAAGACACTCGAGAGCGATAGACAATCATGTATGTCATTTTGTAGCTGGGGAAGAAATCTATCTAACTTGTAGGTACTCAAACTTTGAAGTGAGTGGGTAGCACATTAAAAAGGATGTGATATGATCCTAACTATTTTAGGTTGTGCCTTTCAACCAAGGTAAGAGAACCTATTTTGTAACCTCTGTTATATGAAAGGGGATACAAGTACCTTTCTTTGCATAAATTTTATAGAGAATACCTTGGGGAAAATATGATCAACACACCAGATTTGACTCTCACGAGTTGTCACTTCAAGATCATGGAGATACTTTCACAACAAGGCAAAGGTTACTAAAGACATTTCAGACCCTAATTGCTTCTACATTTTTTGGTGATGAGGATTGTGCATTGGCATACACACATGACAAACATGGGTAGTATGGGTAGGATTGGTTGTTGTTAAATGAATTTTTTTGTGGGAGGTGGGGCAAGGTGAAAATAGATTCACCAGATCCTTGAAGAAACTTACAAAATGGAAAGTCAGACCAACATAATGCCACAAAATAGCTAAAATGTTTCCTCAACTAGAATATGTGCTTCAATGGAGGCCTTATTATCACTCTTTCACATAATATCTAAGATTGTATCATGAAGGCTCAAGTTAGAAAACCCAACAAAGCATCAAGATTTGAGGCAAATCATGCCTAAGGTACACCCAAAGGCTTACAGACAATCTCTATCAATAGATGAGAGAAAAGTGGTTTTAAATCATTTATTCCAATCCCAAATGAAATCTCTTCTAAGAAATGGAATTTTGGATGCCACTAAACTATCACAAGGATTGAGGCCTATGTGATTGAATCAGATTTTAATACAAGATTGCAATAGAAACAAGAAAAAATACTTGTAGACATTCAAAAATAAATAAACACATTTTTCTCAAGACAACATAGAAATAACTCAAATTTTATTAAGTCTGTTAGCAGGGAAAAGTTTCACAGAACAATCTCAGATCTTGTCAATGGTTGTATGCTTGTAACCACCTTGACACAATAAAACTTAATACAAAAAGAGATAACCTAGATTCTCAAATTGATTCTCAAAAGATAGGCTTAGTCAAATTTTCCTCTTAGGGATTTTCGTTGACCTCTAGCACTCTGACCTCCAACTTCCAACCTCCCAACCCTTTTGCATGAGAAATTTGTGCCATTTATAACCTTTAGAGTAGAGCCCTTCCTCCGAAAAGATAAAGTTTTTAATAAACCAGTGCTTGCCATGATTCTTTCGTGATTCGTAGAATCAGATCTGTAAAAGTCTCTAGGTTCTCGAGGGGGTATATTTCATCAAATGCCTCCCACATTCGACTCCTTTCTAAGGTATATCACTCTTCCTTCAATTTACCAAACACTTCCACCCCTAATCTGTCAAATCTAGCCCCTTGCATGCTCGAGAGACAAAAAATGCAAAATCTGATCGGGCACGAAAGTCAGACCTTTTAATGGTGAAAGATGTCCTCCAGATCTTCCCACCAAACTTTAGATATCAACATTAACTTCCTTCTCTGTTTGGCATGTAGAAAAGACAAAAAAATCATGGATACTAGCACTTCCAGACATGTTTCATAGAAATGGGGGAGAAAATCAAATTTAGACTCATACCAGCTGTTGATCTTTACTTTGAATTTTATCCATCAATGTGGAAAATCAAACTTTAGAATAGAGCCGGGGCTTCCCTTGAATTTTTACAATTTTTTGGAAAAATGAAAAAAATTCCCATTTTACTCAAAGACGTCTGCCATCAAGATACGTTTCGACATGTGTCGAAATAAGATTGGAATGGAACCACACCCGAATTCTACCATTTTACTCTCTTTTTGGAAAAGGAAAAATTTTCTGAATTTTTCCCATAGCTCCACCCTCAGCAAATGAGCCTACACATGTCCAAATGTGATTGGATTGGGGTTGTGCTTCCTTTTTTACTTTTGACTCTTTTTCCTCAAAAGGAAATTCTTCCAAATTTCTACTAAGAGCCCCCACCTCTGCAGTTGATCAGGGTAAATCATTGATGTTTTCCCTCATTAGGCTTGCGGACCATTTTGAAATTCCAATCCTTTAGGGGAAAAAAATCCAAGTTTCCTCCGATGCCCTGCCTCCCTACCTTTTTGACTTTTCAAACTGCCACATGTCACCATGGTGCACTTTGAGGTGGTCCAAAAAATTTGATACTTTTAACGAGTGTAGGCTCGCCACGTGTCCTGTTCCGAAATAGTCTGACTGAATGCTTGAAGCTCAACGAAGATGCCACATGTCATGCTCTGAGGAAATTTCCTTTTGGTCATTGAAAATTCTAAGTAAAATGCAAAGTGAGCAGAGGCCTCCACGTGTCATCCAGTGTTTTTTAAAATGAAACTCAAGGGCTAGTCCCCGAACATGCACGGTTCCTCTACGTGTCTCCATGACACAACTTCAAGATGGTGCCCAAAGAAGAGACTCTGAATGAGCATGAGGTTGCCATTTGTCTTGTTCCACCTAACTACTCCAACTGCATGAAAATTTTTCTAAGTCTAGGCCAATCAGCGGAAGCCTCCACATGTCCTCCCGACGCTACTCTAAGGAAAAACCAGAAAGTAGATCTTCAAATGAGCGTCGTGCCTCCACATGGACACACTTTGAGTTAAGGCTTTCCATGAATTTTTATAAGTACCCAGCTGAGCCGCGTCCAACCAAAAGGTGCCACGTCCCCTATAGATACAAGGATGTAAATTTGACCAGGAGAAACACCCGTCAACCATAAAATATAGAAAAATGACCCTTTGAGCCTAGGAATGAAATTTTCTTCAAGGACGAAAGTTTAGAAATGTTACAGGGCTCAAATATGTTCTTCAAGGATGCATCAATCCATTCTTCTTCAAGTATCAAGGGTAGAAATGATAAGGGAGACAAATCCCGATCATGGAGAACAGAAAACATGGGGGAACCTGAGTTTTTCATGAACAGAAAGGGGGACCCAAATTATAGACCCTTTCCAGAGGAAAAAAGAGACAGGATCAAACCATGGACCCCTAAGTGATTTATAACCCAAGAACTAATTAAAAATGGCCACAAATATTAACCAAGCACAACACAAGGAAGGAGAAAATGATAGATGTCGTAAATCAATAAGTTTTCATAGGCAAAAATGGGGCAAGACAATTTTGATCACCAACACACGTGTCTCAGTGTCCTGTAAAGGAAATAGAGTCGGAAGTTTAAAATTTAAAGGACTCATGGAAGGTGCCACATATCGGTTCGACGTAAATTTAGAAGAATAACCCAAGGGAGAGACTCAAACAAGCACCATCTTTCAACGTGTCCCAGGGTCCGAAAGGTAGCAGGTCCAAATCGGCTAAGTATGGAAGGGCCAGTTGAAGCTTTCACGTGTCTCATCAGCATATCTTCAAAGGTGTGGCACAAAGTAGAGACTCAAATGAGCACAAGGATTCCACGTGTCCCAGGATCCAAAAAGGTAGAATCGAACATTTAAAAGTCTAAACAGGGTAGAGGCGTAAGAAGGTACCACATGTCATCTCGGGAAAATTTAAAGATCAAATCCAGGCGTCTCTAAATACGCGTTGAGCCTCCATGTGTCCCACAAAAAGGAAATAGAGTTGGCCGTTTAAATCAACTAATTATAGAAGGGCTAGTTGACATAACCACGTGTCATCTCCGTATGACCCGAAAGGTTAAAACTCAAGAGGTAGAATCAAATGTGTGTTGAGCCTCCACATGTCCAAAATCGACATTTGACCACCCGCCAAAAAAAAAAAAAAAGGGAGACGCGGCCATGTTTCAAGTCCAAGCGGGAAGGCGGGTCACCAAGGACGTTTGGATTTTTTAGATTTTGTTTCGAAAAGGTGTAAAGTATAAAAGTGAACTGCACCTCCACCGATTCCTAGAGAAGCCACGTGTTAAGCCTAAATTACAAGCGGTCGACGGACACTGGGAGGAGTTTTCACCAAAATTGAAAATGTGGTCCGAGGGGCCTAGGATGATTTCTATTTCCAAGTGGATATGCCGGATCACGAGGGAAATTTTGCCAAAAGTGTATTTCTGGCTTGTGTAGCCATGAGGAGTTTTTGCACTTTTGTAATTTTTTCACAAAATGTGAAAAGTGAATCTTAAGCCCACGGATCTGTTTTACAAGAATTTGTTTTACGCCATTTTTGTACGGATTTGATTGAAATGTTCAAATGGGCATAACTTTCGACCCAAAGCTCAAAATTTGACAAATTTGGTACAACTGGAAAGGTCTTGACCTTTTCTACACCATGGGAGCTTGAAAATTTAATTTTGATGAGGTTATGTAGGTGAAAAATGGGAAAACATATTTTGTGCCATTAATGTATGATCAGATTGCTTCAACAACCATATCAGATTTGATTTGATCTACCATTATTCCCTCTTCAACACGCTAGACAAAAATTGAGAGGAAAACTTGACATTTAGGGTCGATTCACAGTGGGCATTGATGGTTGGTGGTTTGACTTTAAGAGATAAATCAAGTTTCTCTTCTTTCTCTTTGGTATTCATCGTCTATATATTGTAAACACTTTTCATTTGAGAGGGATAGACATTATGGGATGTGGGGAAACTCGTAGAATTTGTTTCCCAACTCCATTTAAGCCGTAAGCCTTCTCTCTGCCTAACAATTGTATTTGTCCCTCTAAGCATCCATGTAATGGTTTGTGCACCTCATAGAGAAATAAAATTGTGTATTTGTGGTGTTCTTCAACCCTTTACATTGTTTTGTTATTTCTTTGTGCCTCTCCATTTCGGATTCACTTCTTATGCATGTATTTCTCATTTTTAGGTGTAATATGTTGTGCTTCATGGATTTTTGATGGCAGATTTGGATCTGGGTCTGTGTCACTTCTTTATGACCTCCTCAAAGCAGAGTATCTCGCCACTTTCTTTTCTTGTGTATCACCACTTAGTGTAGGCTCTCTTTCACCCTCTCTCTCTCTCTATCCTCTTGGATGGTTAGATTAGGATTAGATAGGTTATGCCTGCACTCAAGTAGCTTGTGGCAGGTAGATAAGGAAGCAGAACTAGCCTTCTCTAGAGGTCCATCACAAGTTTTACAAGTCCCACAACTTTAGAGATGGTTCGATGTTGTGTAATCACACCGAATTCCCCGATTCAACTCAAATCCTTTAAGGGGTGCTGTGATTTTGTGCTAATAGTTGTAGACTGTGGTTGAAAAGTCTAAGAAAATAAAAAGGGTCAGTGGAAGCCTCCGTGTGTCTCTTCAAATAAGAACTTAAAAGGAAAAACCTAAAGGAAGGGTCCCCAAATGAATATTGGCCCTCCACATGTTTAGGGTCAGACATAGTATCTTCGTCAAATAGAAGGGACTTAGGTAGAACACAAAGGAAGTAGAGTAGGCTCGTAAACGGTGCCAAGTGTCAACACATCGCATTCTCAGGACCCTAAAAGGAAACAAAAATCTTAAGGATGCACTGGGCTTCCACATGGATCTTGCATAGATAAATTCTTAGGATACTAAATGGAACACCCAACCCTAACCTTCAGATGATCATAACTTTTGACTCGAAGCTTGGATATGAGCAAGAGAGGACCTTGTGGAAATCTCTTGGTGTCTGCTACTCACCTATCACCATTAATGAGACCAAGAATTTTAAATATAGTCCACCATTTTTTAGGTAATCGACTTCTCACCTACCACATTAATGAAGTATGGGTTTTTTGGTCAGTGGAACCCATCATTGTTGCAGGTGAATTTAGTGCTCTTTTTGGGTGGTTGAGGTAGGATTCAATTTTTTCTCTCCTTTCTCTCTCATTCTTCCTATATATTGTAAGGAGGGAATTTTTAAAAGGTTAGAAATTTTTGTTTTGCACCCTCCCTTATTCTCTTTCTGAAAGTGGATTTGTGGAGTTCAAACCTCCCATTCAAACTGTAAATGTAATCTTGCCTCTTGTCCATTGTAATGGACTATATCAAATCTTTGAAGAAATAGTATAAGTTTGTGGATGATTTCAACCCTCTCTTATGTTCATTATATCTTCTTGATCTCTCATTCCAATCTTGGTTATTTGTGCATGATGGTTGTATTAAATTTTTTATGTTTTGTGTTTAATGGAAAATGAGGTGTTCAACATTTCTTTGGTGCGTCACCCCCTTATTAGTTTAGATTTTATTCCTCGTGCATCTCCTTAACCATATATCCTTGGAAAGTTAGAGTAGTTTTTAGAGTAGATCCTCTACAATATGAATGTGTGCACTGGAACAGAGGAATAAAAACATGCCTTCATCCGGATAGCTCTCCCAATTCACAAATTCCTACACTTTGGGAGAAGATCCATGTTATGCAATCACACCGATAGTATTAACCCACCAAGTTGTAGACATTTAGGGGTGTTGTGATTATGCATCAAAAGTTTTGGAACACCTAGTGGGACCAAGAATTTTTCATTTTTATTGCAGCAAGATTTATTTGCACTTGTTGTAAGTTCCTTGCTTGTAAGAAGCTCTAAAATTACACATTTGGTGACTCCAACAAGCGCATAATCCACTCATTTTGGCATTCCAAGATTTGAGGGTTCATTAGAAGAAGGATTATTTGTTTATCTGCATTTATCCCTAGAAAGAGCAAGGAGATGAAGAAGAGCTCAAAGATCTCCATCTCCGCCAAACATAACCTTGTCCACAGCTCCACTTGGTAGGCCTTTGATTCAATTGATTAGACTATTTCAACCAATCAGGATGGCATAGCGCAACACCTACATCAACTTCACTAAAGAATACCTGCGCTCTCAATAAAAAAATCCAATTCCATTCACATACAAAGAACATTCCATATTTTACTTGAGAGAACTAGACAACTCCAATTGATCATATCCAGAAATTACAAACATTTGATGTAATTCATGAGATTGCTGTAATGGACATTGCTATCAAGTTGTTAGCATCCTCCTTTAAGGTTAAAGATTTGCAGTGGTTCAAAAGTTTAACCGCAAGATCCATCCAAAATTGGGACCATTTATGCATAGCTCTCTATAATCAATCTAGAGAAAAGGGGGATAATCTCTCTTTATTGGAGTCATTGAAAAAAATCATGAGAGATCCTAATGAGCAGGTGATGGACTTTAACTTCATATTTCAGAGGACATGGGATAGGATTCCATTATCTGTGAGACCAATAGCTGAAAGTGCTTTTCTATACTTCCTTAAATCTTTGATTTCTGATATTGCTATGATGATCCAATCATTGGGAGGTATAACCTTACCCATAACCTATAATATTGTAATTAGAGCATAAAACTACTTGATCCAAGTTGGTAATCTCGCGTCTAGTACACCTATGCCTCTATATCCATACATGGGAGTTCCTATGACTAATTAAACACCAAAATTGAATCCCATTCCGGCCCCTAGAAATCAAAGTAATACTGAGGATTCTACTTCTTCAAGCACTTCAAAAAAGCTACAAGAGGTTATGAAACAACTGCAGAACTTAGGAAATGACCTAGTGACTATCAAGAGACATGAATCTTAGAGTTATATGCCATATCAACCTCAAACTCAATATCAATCTAGACCCCCATATAAGCAAAATAGACCACAAAATTAGGCCAGAAATTAAAACCAGAACCAAGAACAACCTCAGGCTGTCATGGCATTCCGACCATATGATCCAAATGTGGCTTCAATGTCAAGAGCCTTGGTTATAACACAAAACAACATGGCAAAGGAATATGACTGGTGTTACCCTTACAATCTACCTCACAATCAATCAACATGTTTCAACAACACACTAAACCAGGCCTTGATGGTATAGACCATTGGTGTGTCCCAAGAACTAGGGTAAGAATTAAATCAGCAAGATTAAATCAGCAAGAGGCACATCCAAATGAGACCAATCTTGTCAATTGGTAGGCTGAGAATTTTTGTGGCATAAATCAAGCCCCTTCTTAAGGTGTAGCTACCAATACATGCTCCAAGAAAGGAAATATTGGAGAAGAACAATCATCCAAATCAAAGGATCCACGACCTTCTATTACTCCACAAGGTATTCATAATCAAAGTGCAGCTCCTAATGTGCAAGGTCAACCCAAGCCACTTTGTAGACCAACTCAAGCGTCGGTTGTAATAGCCCATGTGTAAGAGAAGAATATGTAAGGCAAGGGGAAGCAGAAAGATAATTCATCCCCTTTGAACATCATTAACCAAATGAAGAAAATGAATGTAAACATCTCGATGTGGGATTTATTGGCTATCCCAGGACAAAGATACCTATTGCAAGCTGATAAAGAAAAATTTTTAGCATCAAATCAGCCACCCAATCAACAAGGAAAATTTCTCACCAACGCATCTCATCAAGAAGGAAATCATGGAGGCCATCAAGGTAAGAATTTGAAGCCACCACCATTCTATATCTCATTGATCATAGGAGATAAGTTGGTACATAATTGCATGATTGATTCAGGAGCAAGTAGCTCAGTTATGCCAAAACAAATAGTAGATCAATTGGGTCTAAAGTATGCACCAGTGCTGCTAAAAAGGTGCTGCAACTAGATGGAACAACAATAGGAACGGTTGGGGTCATCAAAGGTTTAAGCCTAATACTACATGCCTGTAAAAACTTCACATTCTTGCAAGATGTGTTTGTAATTGACCTCCCACCACTCTTTACACTATGTTTGTCAAGAGACTTCACTACCAAAATTGGTGGATATCTATCAACATATTGGTCACACATGCTATTTAGAACAAGGTATGGATCTAAGGTAACCATCAGTTAGAACCAATTACAAACTTTCACATTGAGCCTCATGTGCCAAGTCCTATCAATGCAAATTACTTGAGCCTTCAATTAGGAGTGTTCAACTAATCTAGAAATAGGTACTAAGGTTGAGGGTATTCTAGATTTAACTCTGGATGAATGGGAAAACAAAAGGCACGCATTCGACCCATTTAAGGAAATGGAAGAATCTAAATTGGGTGTATATTGTGTACATGAAGAAAACTCACCCATTCCTAACATCATCAAGATGGAAAATAAAGATGAAAATGAAGTATGATAATTATTGTTTGATGGTTTAAGGAACAAATAAGGTGTTGGAGGAGGTGCATTGTTAGTTTCACCATATAACATCAAGTATTATTCAACGTTTCATTTCTAGTTTTCCTGTTCAAACAACACAAGTGAATATGAGGCCTTGATTCATGGAATCCATTGGGCTAGGAAAAGAGGCATAAAGAATTTGCAAGTATTGGTGATATCTAGCTAATCATCAATCAAGTCATAGGATAACATGTTGCAAAGAATGGCATACTCAAGAGCTAAAAAAATAGGGTATGGGACCTCATTGAGGATTTCAAAGCTTTAAACATTATGTCCACACCCAAGAAGAAGATCAAGCTGTAGATAGGCTCGTAGTAGGTAGAGTAGCATTTGATGTGGTTGACAGCATCAAAAAAGACAAAACACAACCACATATCCATGTGATTGTAAGGCCAACAATTCTAGACAATAACACAAGATGAAAGTGTTTGATAACGATCAATAGATCGATAATTTCTTACAAGAAGAAGCTGAATTCTCAGCTAGGAATCAAGATAAATTTGACCAGCAGTACGGGGATCAAGTTGTGTAGCTTCAGACCAACAAGCTTCCCAAGGTTTTAGTAACATTAGAATCCATCTTCAATCCTAATGACCATTTTCATAAGGAGAAAACCAACATATAGGTCAAAGGAGAGGATTTAAATCCAATATCAGTTGGGGAAGGTAAAACACTTCAAATTGGTAAAATGGACACATAAAAAGAGAGATACGAGTTTGCACAACTTTGGCAATAGTTTCCACATGTCTTCGCCTAGAGTTATGAGGACCTGTGAGGGTTCAATCTGAAGCTAGCACAACATACCTTAGAACTGGATCCAAATTCTAAGTCCATCAAAGAGCAAAAGAAAAGACCATTCAACCCTCACATTGAGCCTCTAATGAAGAAAGAGCTAAACAAGCTAATAGAGGCCAGCATTATATTTCCAATCAAGCATTCAAGATGGGTTACAAACTTAGTACCGGTTAGGAAGAAGAATGGGGAAATAAGGTTGTGCGTGGACTTCTAAGACCTAAACAAGGCATCTCTCAAAGACCACTATCCACTTCCTTCAATGGAACAAATCTTACAGGTAGTAGCTAGATCAGAAATATTTTCTCTCCTGGATGGATACTTAGGGTATAATCAGATAATGGTGAAAGAAGACGATCAGTTCAAAATGGATTTCACCACTAAGTGGGGCACCTATGCCTACAAGAAGATTCCATTCGGATTTTCTATTGCCGAGCCACTTTCCAAAGGGAGATGGACATGGCATTCAAGGGGTTGATCAAAAAATAGTGCTAATATATCTTGATGATATCAATGTGTCCTTCAAAAGTGCAGCAGATCACCTTTTTCATCTGAGACAGGTATTTCAAAGAGGTAGGATATTTGGTGTATCATTAAATCCCAAAAATGCATATTCTTGGCTCATGAAGGAAAGATTTTAGGCCATATTATGTCAAATGACGTATTGATGATCGACCAAAGAAGATTTTATAAAATTTGAGCATTTCCCTTGCCAATCCATAAGAAGGCTCTTCAGAGCTTTCTAGGAAGGATCAATTTTGTTTGCAGGTTTGTGCCAAATTTTTCCGCTCTTGTGAAGCCAATAATGCTAATGTTGAAGAAGAGCATGGCATTTAGGTGGACAACTGAAAGAAAAGAAAGTTTTAAAGCAATAAAAGAGGCTATATCCCAAGCTCCAACTCTCATCAATCCAGACTTCTCCAAGGACTTCATGCTCTATGCCTTTGGTAGTGGGGACACAATTTCTACAATCCTAGTGCAACAAAACAAAGAGGGATCTGAACAACCGGTTTCCTTCTTTAGTCAAAGTTTGGAGGACTATGAAGTGAGATACTCCTTCATTGAAAAGCATGTCCTTGCAGTGATCAGGAGCTTGAAGAAGTTCAAACACCTAGTTTCAAATAACAAAATTCAATTGTTAGTCTCTCATGTGGGAGTCAAGGAATTCCTTCTGAACAAGGATCTAAATGAGAAACATGTAGGATGGATCACTCGTGTCATGGAATATGACATTGAAATTAAGGTCACTAAGTTGGTTCATGGAAAGGGACTGTGTGAATAGCTAGCCTCGAGCCAACAGGTTGATGCAAGTAATGAAAATGGGGTTGTTTTGGTACTACAAGATGGTCAAGAACAAGCAAATGATAATGTTCCTATTCCCTGTTGGACTCAAAACATGATACACTTCCTACAAACAGGCCTATGTCCTCCATAAATGAGAAAATAAAAGAGGAGATACTTCAGATTACATGTTATTCCATATGTTCTTGTTGATGGTGTTTTATGGTGTTCTACCGATATGCATTGGAACAAATACAATTGAGAGATTGTTACAAGTGTTTCACGACGGAGAATCGAGGGCCACTTTTCTCCATGATTAAGATCCCTCAAACTCATAAAGGCTGGTTACTATTAGCCTATGGTGTTTAATGATTGCTACTACTCATGGATCAAGAAATGCATGAAATGCACATTCTTCATAGGGAAGGAAAGGTTAGCAGCCCTACCTCTTCGTCCAATTTCGAGGATCAACCATTCATGTAATGGGGATTAGACTTCATTGGAGTTATCAATCCAAATTCAAGTCAAGGCCACAAATGGATACTTACAACCACATAATATTTCACCAAGTGTACTTGAACAAAGTGGCACTTAAGGAGCCAAATGAATCCAACATCTTAGATTTCTATGAAGGGATGGTCACAATGTTTTGTGTCCCTTCCACTATCATATCAGATAATGCTTTAGCATTCCTTGACACCAAGAATTACATGAATGGGCTGTCAAAATTTGTACATACCTCAAAGACCTCTTAAAATATTACCCCGGGGTAATGGGCATGTAGAGTCCATGAACAAGAATTTTCCAAGGATCATCAAAATGACTCTAGATGAAAATCAAAGGACATGGCATACCAAGCTCAAATAAGCATTATGGGTTGATAGGATCACACCAAAGATGTCTAAAGGTAATTCCCCTTACAATCTGGTCTATAGGAAAGAGGTAGTGTTTCCTATATCATTAGAGCTCCTTGTATTGGATCTCATGAAGCAATTGCAATTATCTGAGTTTGAACCAATGGAGGCTAGGTATGTAGAGATGATGGAACCGAAAGAGATCAAAGGACATGCATTTCAAGAAATGGAAAAGGATTAACCTTTAATTAATAGATGTTTTGACAAGAAATCAATAGAAAGGACCTTTGAGGAAGGGGAGTTAGTTCTAAAGTGGGATGCAGATCAAGAAAAACCAAGAAGGAATTCCAAGTTTGATGCCATTTGGAGTGGCCCCTACATGGTCACAAGATGTAAAAGTAGAAATGCCTTCCAATTGTCTACATTGGATGGAGAGGAAATTTTGATTCCAGTCAAAGGGATCCATCTTAAACATTCCTACTAAAAAGGAAGGTTTCACCCTTGTAAATATTAGCCTAGGATTTTATTTCCTATAAGTGCGTGTGCACATTATCTTATTGTAGTGTAGGTTTTAGTTTCCCTAAGTGCTTCCAAACAGTCTCTTGTTGCTCTAAGGTCAGTATCACTATGTAGTTCAAAGGTGTGCCTCCAAAAGTGAATGTTATAACAATCCATTTCTAGGACACATGAAAACTCCAGGTCAAGACATTTTTCTACTCTCAGAAATATCACCTTCAAGAGTTTCTTACAAAAATTGAGAGTGCAGGCAGTGGAGTAGGCTAAGGGCCGATAGGTTACAAGCAGTCAGGCTCAAGGTTTTAGGAACAAGATCAGTACCAAGCTATCATTCATGACTCTGTGCCTAATGGATACTTCAAGGAAAATAATATTTTCACCTAGCAGGTAGGTGATCCCGCGAGTCACCAAATTGTTATCAAATTTTTCCCCTCAGGAAAAATTAATCAAACATGACCTTACACAAGAGAAAATTGAAGGGTCGGTTCAGTCATGCGAGCCCACATTTCAAATCTAATAATTAGGTTACAAGTAGGCTCAGAAATGCAAATGGAAGGTGGGGAAATGAATGGACAATAAATATGTTGAAGAAAAGCCAAATCGGTAAGTAAATTTGAGCCTAAAGTGAGTTGAATTGAAGCAAAGCAACATAACCACAGAAGGTGCCATGTGTTAGCTCAGTGCACTTTCAAAAGGCACAAAAAATGTAGAGAGCCTAGGGATGTGCTTGACCCCACACGTGGATCTTAGCACATAGCAGGTAAGTGGACGATGCTAAGTGTCCAACTAGTGCAACTTCAAGTTACACGGATAGACTCCAAACCCAAGGAAAGTTTCACTCGAGGCCCGAATTGGCTAAGAATAAAAAGGTCAACAGAAGCCTCCACATGTCCCATCAATGCACCTTCAAAGGTAAAACCCAAATTCGGGGTCCCCAAATGTTTGTAGGCCTTCCACGTGTCTAGGATTCAACAAAGTTGCACCGGCTTTTGAAAATTATAAGAAAATAAAAAGAGTCAGGGGAAGCCTCCACATGTCTCTTCGCCGCAAATTCAAAGGAAAAATCCAAAGATGAGGTCCCCAAAAAATCATTGGCCCTCCATGTGTCTAGCATTGGACATATTATCTTCACCAAATAGAAGGGACTTAGGTAGAAAAAAAAGTAATCAAAGAAAGCTCGCAGACAAGTGCCAAGTGTCGGCACGCCCAATTCCCAGGACCCTAAAAGGTAGTGAAAAATATTAAGGATGTGCAGGGCTTCCACATGGATCTTGGATAGATAAATTATTGGGAGACAAAGATGGAACGCATGACCCTGACCTTCAGATGATCATAAATTTTGACTGGAAGCTCAGATTTGAGCAAGAGAGGACCTTTTGGAAAGCTCTCAACATATTCTACTCACCTACCACCACTAATGATAGATGAATCATGAAGCCCACTAAGAATTTAAAATATAGTTTTCCATTTTTTAGGTCACAGTTTCTTACATACCAAATTAATGAACTATGAGCTTCCTTTCTTTCCCAACAAAGAAAAACACATGGAAGCATAGGTTTTTTTTTGCAATGGAACCCATCATTGTTGTAGTTGAATTCAATGCTCTTTTGGAGCGGTTGAGGTAGGATTCGATTTTTTCTCTCCTTTCTCTCTCATTCTTTATATATATTGTAAGGAGGGGCATTATTTAAAAGGTTGGACATTTTTTTTTTGCACCCTCCCTTCTTCTCTTTCTGAAAGTGGATTTGTGGAGCTTGAACCTCCCATTCAAACTGTAAATGAAATCTTTCCTCTTAGCCATTGTAATGGAATGTATCAAATCTTTGGAGCAATAGTATAAGTCATGGATGATTTCAACCCTCTCTTATGTTCATTATATCTTCCTAATCTCTCATTGCAATCTTGGTTATTTTAGTGTGATGGTTGTATTAAAATTTTGATGTTTTGTATTTAATGGAAAAGGAGGTGTTCAATATTCCTTTGGTGCATCACCCTTGTTAGTTTAGTTTTTATTCGTTGCATCTCCTTAACCTATATTCTTGGCAAGTTAGAGTAGGTTTTAGAGTAGATCCTCTACAATATGAATGTGTGCACCTGAAGAGAGGAATAGGAACCCATCTACATTCAGAGAGCTCTCCTGATTTGCAAATTCCCACACTTAAGGAGAAGCTTTCATGTTATGCAATCACACTAAGATTCTTAACCCATCGAGTTGCAGATATTCAGGGGTGCTTTGTGATTAGGCATCAATAGCTACACCATCATCTTTGCTCACATATTACTCACACATCTAGTGTTATACACTTTAGGCTAAATCACCACACCTTCTAGTACCTCATTTTATATATTAAAGATTAATCATACATATTTCACATTCAATATCATCACCACAACATCATTCTACAATCAACGCTCCATGCTCAATTCATCAACTCTTTCTACATACAACACATTGTTCAAACCATTTCTCGATGATGCACTCTTGTTTACAGTTCATTCTTGACTACTGAGGGGGCATAAATAAATTAATCTCATCTCATACATATACATCCACTCATGGGACACACTTCTCCTATCATTCACTCTACATTCCATTCCACTCCATTCAACACATAATAGATATATAGGTTGCATCAAATCTTCCTTATGATATTAAAATTACACTTTAGTACACATGTTAGATATCTTGTATTTCATTAACTTTATCATACACACATGAATGTTCAATTTCATTTATATTTTTGATCTCATATTCTAAAAATCTATTACATGCAATAGGGATGCTTGGCGCAGCAGACCTATTTCTAATCCCACATCGGCTCTTGGGGGCATCCAATTTCATTCATCATAAGTGTTATTGATTCATTTTTGTTTCATAACACATTAAATTATGGGATTATAAACTCTTTGTCATAATTTTTATATTTCTAGCATGCTAAAAGGGTGCTTCATGTCCAACATTTTGTATTGCAGGAATATTTACTTATATGGTCATCTCGATAGATTGTTTTGTTTTACTTTTCATTATTTGTGGGATTTTCCTATGTCTTTATTATTCTATGGTTGCTTTCAGCCACTACGACTTTGATTTTCTTTCAACATCGTGATTGATATCCCATTTTTATAAACCACTTTTTATGGTGTACATTGTCTTCTCGATATGTTTTACATTATCTACTTGTGTCTTGCCTATACATTCTTTGGTTAGCTTACATTTTATACTTGCATGTTTTTCTTTTCCTTCACTTACATTTGTTTCCTAGCCTATTTTTTTGTGTGTGCCTTGGATTATACAAATCACATTCCCTTCCTCCTGCAAGGCATAGTTTCAAAGACAATGGCTAGTCCTCTTTTGGGCCACATACTCCTTTAATGATGTCGCATGTACCCAAAATGAGCGGGGAATAATTTTGGTAAATCACACCCCATACAACATTACACACATCATGGTACCAATATAAGACATTTTTTTCAGTTTCATACAAGGCTCAAAATTAGACTTGGGTCCTTAAAACAATAGTGTTTCCTAGATTCTTGAAACTAAGGGGCAAAAAAGTGATATTTAGTTCAACATAGTGTATAGAAATTCATACATAGTGGATTTCAAAAAGTAGAGAGTCCTTAGCACATGTGTTTATACACACTATCTCGCATAGGTGTTATAGAATATGGAAAGTAGTTCAAGGTTGGAGGATGACATGAGACTATTCTCCCTACACTTATTCCATGTCATTGGCCTAATATTGCCCAAAAAACTCACATGTTGACATCATCTATAGGATCCTTTTCTAAACCCATTCCTCATCACGAATCAGTGCACATGTTCCTTTTTTTAATCTTTCAACATTTTTAGATACTTTCCTTACAAATGTTTTTACATAGTCTCGATAATATACATGTGTATTTGACTACTTGTTTGACTTCTCTTTTGCAAGTCCATTCATATGGGAATCCCTATTCAACATCAACAATCAAAATATCACACACACTAACAACAACATCAACATTACCAACATGTACATCATGACATTTACACATGCGTTTCCTCCCTAGGTTCATTTTCATTACTCTTTGCATTTTCTCCTATTTACCATCCACAGTTCACAGCTTTCATCATTCCACACTTTGTCAAGTCCCTCAAGACACTTTTCATCATCTATCTACATAGTTTTTAGGTACACATATCTATCTACTTTACGTTACCAATTTTTCTGCTCACCATAATAAAGTGGGGGAAAATGTAGACACAAAATTAATCACTTTGGGTAATTATCTAGTACTCATTATATACTACTATTCATATGATTCGTAAGTAAGAAAAGTACTAATTAGACAATGTATTTGACTACCTTTTTTTTTTCCTTTTTGTTGCATCTTTTGGTATGACACCCGTACTTTCTCAATATTCCTTTTTAATCTTTGGTATTTTTAAACCTAGACAACATCACCTAACAAGGACACCAACATGAGGTTACCTAGTCCCCGCAACACACCTATCCTCTTTGTAATTTACTCAAAACTTTTGGGTCCTTTCTAGCCTTTTGGGCATCTTATTTTTTTGTAGTTAGCCTTTTTGGGGTTAATTACAAAATTCATGGAAAGGAATCACATAAATATAAATTTATCTGATCATAATAAAGGATGAAGCACTAAGCATTAACTATCACCACCTAAGGTTGCATCCATCAAGGCATCTAAGAGATCCAATTCATCCATTTAGCTCCATCAAAAGGGACACAATGGCATGTTTTCTTAATCAAACTTCATAGGAGGGAAGTTCATTCTTTTCCATGCACACATTTATTGAATTCTACATCTAGATACTTTCTTTGTATCTAAGTGTGACAAGCGAAGAGATACCTAGAGGAAAAAATTTCATACATAGAGAACTACATTGGGTATGAGATATATTATAGTGCTCATTCATAAGTTCATCATTGTGACAATTTAGGACAATCTGAACCCTCATTCTCAATCTTTATTTTTTCACATTTTATGTCTATTTAAGGGTTTTATAGGTTCTGTCAACACCAATCTGGCACTATGATAATTCTTCATCGGGAACTCCTTGTGCTATGATTATTAACTAATGCACAGCTCTTAGTTTGGTGGATGTAATCTAGAAACACAACAACAAACATAACATAAGAATACCATAGACTATGATAAGAAGGAATAATGATAAATCTGAAATATCAGTGTAAATTATAATATTAACATGAAATTGTTACAATCTCACCCATGAGGTTCTTCAAGTGTTATTAACTTCACTTGCCTTCAAACAATAACTATGGGAGAAACTTCACAATTACACCTCTTAATGGCTTCTTTAACACACCTTCAAAATGATGGCTTCCTTTACACACTTACTCATACAATATTTCTCACTACTTCTCTCTATGCTAAATGAGGGGGGGTGGCCTCTTTATTTATAGGAATTCAGGCTTATCCACCTTATCTCTAAGATAGGATAGGAAATCTCTTCCGGCCAATCATATTCCATGCCTAAACTCTTGCCTTTACATGTAGGCTTATCTTCTAAGATAAGATAAACCTTATCATCTCACATGGGTTCCACCTTTTTAGAATTTTCCACAAATAAAATATACAAAATATTTATGACATCACTCTTTGTCCTTATTACAAATATAATATTTCTAATTCCTAATCATGTAGACCCTACTTCTCTACTCATCCCATCTTTGACATTTTAACATTACCGGACCACTTAGGACAAATATTTACTTTTTACAACATTCCTATTATACTTTGACTATTACCGCATTCTACATTATTAGTGGCACCGTCGATGGTGCCGTTATCTTCTATTGGACGCCACTACTAATTATACTTAATAACATCCTATTCCTAATACATACATTAATAAAATAGAAATTACGGAGGAAAATTTTAATGTTGACATTTTCCCCCTTCCTAACTTCTACTCCGTCCTTAGAGTAGACTCTTATGGACATTTTGAAGCTGGTGCTTAGAAAATCTTTAACTTGTCATGGTTGACCCATTTTGTAATGGGAGTACCATCCAATTCCTCCAGTCAATATGTACCATTTTCATGCACAACTGCTATTTTGTAGGGCCCCATCCACTTTGGAAGAAATTTTTGTCTTCTTTTTTTGTATCTGGAATCATATACTAGAACCCAGTCATTCACGTGAAATGGAGACCAACGGATCTTTTGATCAAAGTATTCCTTCTACTTCATTTTCTTCTTATAGCTTATATCCTTCGTTATTTCCCTCATTTCCTCTAGCAAATGAAGATGTACCAACCTTTCTTTTATTGAATCACTTTCATCCATCCTTTCATTTTTCATAACTCTCATAGTGGGAATATCAAACTCAATAGGAAGAACTGGATCAATGCCATAAGCCAACTGAAATGGGGAGTATCATGTTGCTGACTTTGATGTTTCCCTATATGCCCACAATGCTGCATGAATCCTTTTATCCCACTTATGTACCTGCAAGGCTGCATCTTTTGCTAGAATTTGACATAACACAAAAAAATTTCGTTCCACCTATCCATTTGTGCTTGGCTTGTATGTTGTTGCCTTCTTGTGCTTAATAGAAAACTTGTTGACTAGGGCTTCTACCACCTCATTAATGAAGTGGCTTCCTTGATTTGTTACAATTTATAATGAGCAACCAAATTTGGTTACAATGCGTTCATATATGAACCTTTCCACTTCATCCATGGAAGCTATTTTCAATGGCCTAGCTTCAACCCACTTGGTTAAATAATCATGGCAACTCAATATACTTATTTTGGCATGGGGTAGTTGGAAGTGGACCTACAATGTCTATTCCCCACTTTTCAAAGGGACTAAGTGGAAGAATAGGGCATAATGGAGATGATGAAGTCTTACGGTTACCATGTGTTTGAAAAATATCACATGTCTTACAATAATTATAACAATCTCTAAAAAGAGTGGGCCAGGTGATAACTCGCATCCAAGATCCTTCTTGTTATAAGTTGTCTAGAGAAGTGTCCTCCACATGTACCATTGTGGAATTCTTCTATTAGCTCCTTCCCTTGATCACATCCAATTGCCCTATTGTACTGTCCATTAGGTCCTATTCGAAATAATACTCCATGCAAAATAGAATATGGACGACTGGCTTGAGTAATCTTCGTTGTAGTCTTTGTATTGGCACCATAAGGAAACTTGAATTCATTTAGATAATTCTAAATATCTATGTATTCACTAGGGATTGTGTCAAGAGATAACAATGCTACATCCGGGAAATCATCATCATCACAAGTGAACCTAAACCATCATCACGAGGCTCGAGAGAGTGCATCCGCATTGACATGCTTCTTTCCTGGCCTATCTATAATATCAAATTCAAATTCTTGTAGCAAAATTATCCATCTTGCTATCCTCCCTGATGGGTTAGGCTTATTGACAATATATTTTAGAGCCTGATGATCTGTTACAACTATAAATTTCTGCCCTAGCAAGTAATTTCTAAACTTCTTTACAGCAAAAATGATAGCTAGAGCCTCTTTTTCATTCTGATATAATTTACCTCAGCACTGCTCATTTGTCTACTCCCAAAGTAAATTGGATGATCATTCCCATTTTCATCCTTTTGGCTCAGAGTACTTCCTAGTGCTACATCTGAGGCATCAGTATACACAATGAATGGCTTGCTCCAATTTGGATTCTTTAAAACAGGTGAAGACACCAAGGCTTCCTTCAGTTGTTCAAAAGCTTCATGCCCCTTATTTCCTGTTTCATAAGTAACATCCTTCTTAAAAAACTGGGTTAGTGGCTATGCAATCTTTGAGAAATTCTTGATGAACCTTCTATAGTAACCCACATGGCCTAAAAATGATCTCAACTTACTTCTATTCATAGGAAATGGTAACTCTTTGATTTTTGAAACTTTATCGGATCAAGCACTACAATACCATCTCTGGATACAACATGCCCTAACAAAACACCTTTAGAACATCCAAAGACACACTTTGTAGGGTTTAGTGAGGCTTGTGCTTCATCTAACCTTTGAAATGTTGTCTCCATCTGGTGTAGGTGGTCCATCTTGCTCCCATAGATGTAAAAATCATCCATAAATACTCTAATGAAGTTCCCAATGTAGGGTTCAAACACCCTATTCATCAAACGTTGGAACGTTGCTGGAGCATTACACAACCCAAAAGGCATAAATCTATAAGCAAACATTCCCCAAGGAGTGGTGAATGTGGTCTTTAGCTGATCTTTCTCTACTATACGAACTTGGTTGTATCCACTATATCCATTAGCAAAACTATAGCACTCCTGGCCAGCTACTTCATCCAAAATCTGATCTGAGAATGGAAAAGGGTAATGATCCTTCTTTGTTGCTTTATTGAGCTTCCTATAATCAAAACAAATGCGTAGCTTCCCATTCTTTTTTATTGAGATCACAATGGGAGAAACCCATTCTGAATTCTCCACAGCAAATATAAATCCTGCATCAAGCAACTTATCTATTTCTTCTTTTACAGTCTTGGAAAAATTAGGATTCATTCTATATGGCATTTGCTTTATGGGCTTAGCACCATCTACCAGCTCAATAGAATGTTCTACCCAACTTACTTGATAGAGTTCCTTGTAATCAAAAGTGAATATGTGTATGTACCTTCGAAAGAGCTAGAGGTAGGATTCCTTCTCACTCTCCATCACAATATCACCAATCTTTATTTGTTGGAGATGATCATCAATTTCTTCTTCAAATAATTTTATGGGATCATGAGTCGGTGTGACTGGAAGGATATCCATGACTGAAACATCAACCTCACTTTCTTCATCTTCAGTGTCCACTTCACTAGTACTAGAGTAATCAGAGGATGTCCAATCATCAATTTCATCACTTGAATCCACAGGTTCTACCTTATGATGCCGAGGGATCACATTTATTTTCACCCTCTCTCTACCACATCCAAGTGTCATGAAGCCTTCATTCTAGTAGTTTCTTGCATGAACTCTCCTTAGCCATGGTCTTCCCAACAACATTGGGTACGCAATAGTACCATTTTTCATCACCTGAAAGTCTACCACACATACAACACCCATAACAGATATTGCCACATTTGAAACTACACCTTTTGGTTTAGTTTTTCCTTTATTTAATGACCTTAACATAAGTGTTGAGGGGTGATCAATTTTTAAACCCAACATATTCATTACAGACTCGGTCATTACATTAACTGCAACACCTCCATCAACTAAGACATCATGAATTGAAATACCATTACATAATACCTCAGCTTTTGGAGCATAGGGATCCACCTCTGCCTCCAAAACAAGGACCTTAACCTCCTTCCTTCATTGAGAATTGAGTTCACTTTGCAGCTCCCGCCTCTTCTCAGAAGACATAGCCAAGATTTGACCATATTTAATATTTGCAGGCCTTTTGGATAGATCGTCTAAGATGGAGTATGGTCCTTATCCCTGTGAAATCGAAAAAATCCTACACACCCAAATTTCTTCTCCTATGTTTCTTACTAGTTTCTCCTTTCATCTTCTTAGGATCATTTCCATCTTGGTTATCTTTTTCTTTCTTTCTTTTTGTTACAAACACATCTACTTCATTATTTATGCTCTTATCTACTACATCAAAAAAATGCACAAGTGCTTTCCCTTTATCATTATCTCTTATACCAGATGTAGAAGCTCTATCTCGGACAATTATACTTATAATGACCGTTTTATAACAACCATAACATACAACTTCAGAATATTTCTTTTTGACCTCTATCTCCTCCCCGAGAACTAAATTATTTTCCTTGAAGAATATTAATAGTTAATCGACCCATCTTCCCGAGTGATCTTCATACTCAATAGATGTACTAGGAGAAAGATTTGTGCTCACAGAGAGTGGTTGTGGATTCTAGACCAAAGGTGCTGGTGTAGGCTCTACTTTAGCAACAATTTATTTGGGCTCCTCTTCCATGGTTTCTTCTTTCCTTCTTGCAATCTCCTTTGCTTGTTCAATGGTAATCGGGTGGTCATACTTCACTCATTGTCGATCTCTAGCTTTATCACAATAATGAAGTGCTTATAGAGGAGATTATCCATGCCATTCATTAACCCATCTACTAATCCTTCCTTCCGGATCTGGGCATCGAGCTTCCTCCTTAGCTATAGAACACGAGCATGATAATCCCTTATCTTCTCCTTCTCTCCTTGGGCTAGCTTTGCGATATCGATCATGAGATCTACATATTTCTGTTGTTCTCTAAATTCTTCAAGAAAACTTTCAGTTAATAAATCCCATGAGTTTTTCACATTATCACCTAGTGTTTCAAACCACCTAAGGGCTGAACCATCCAAAAAGGTAGGAAAAAATTCAGTCCATTGTTCCCTTCTTATAAGGCCATTACAAATACAAGATAGTTTAAAATCTTGAAAGAAAGATGAAGCATCTTCATTAGATTGGGCTAAAAAATAGGAATCTTCCCCATTTCCAAAAGTAACCACAAGTGGTGAAATACCAACCCACAAGTACAATCAACAAGACTTATGTGCACAAATAATTGGAATCACTATAATAGAAAATAGAAATGACCATGGTAAACTATGGTAAAACTTGACTTAGTGCGATAAAAACTGACTTTCTTGTGGTAAACACTATTCACAGTAAAAAGTGAAGTTACTACAATAAAAATTGACTTTACTGTGGTAAACACTATTCACGGCAAAAAGTGACTTTACCATGATAACTACTATGCATAGTAAAAACAAGGTTACCATCCAAATTTTTCCGACTAAGTGGAAATATTTCTCTAGAAAATCCACCAACGAGGAATGGTCCCAAGAACGGAACTAAAATGTCATCACCAATCCAAAGACTATGATAATTCTTCACCAGAACTCCTCGTGCTATGATTATTAACTAATGCACACTCTTAGTTTGGTGGATGTAATCTGAAACACAACAACAAACATAACACAAGAATACCATAGACTATGATAAAGACGGAATAATGATAAATCTGAAATATCAAGTAAATTATAATATATCAACATGAAATTGTTACAATCTCACCCATGAGGTTCTTCAAGTGTTATTAACTTCACTTGCCTTCAAACAATAACTATGGGAGAAACTTCACAATTACACCTCTTAATGGCTTCTTTAACACACCTTCAAAATGATGGCTTCCTTTACACACTTACTCATACAATATTTCTCACTACTTCTCTCTATGCTAAATGAGGGGGGGTGGCCTCTTCATTTATAGGAATTCAGGCTTATCCACCTTATCTCTAAGATAGGATAGGAAATCTCTTCCGGCCAATCATATACCATGCCTAAACTCTTGCCTTTACATGTAGGCTTATCTTCTAATATAAGATAAACCTTATCATCTCACGTGGGTTCCACCTTTTTAGACTTTTCCACAAATAAAATATACAAAATATTTATGACATCACTCTTTGTCCTTATTACAAATATAATATTTCTAATTCCTAATCATATAGACCCTACTTCTCTACTTATCCCAACTTTGACATTTTAACATTACTGGACCACTTATGACAAATATTTACTTTTTACAACATTCCTATTGTACTTTGATTGTTACCATATTCTACATTATTGGTGGCACAATACTGATGGTGTCGTTATCTTCTATTGGACGCCACTACTAATTATACTTAACAACATCATATTCCTAATACATACATTAATAAAATAGAAATTACGAAGGAAAATTTTAATGTTGACAATTCATTCTTCATTGTGGGTTTCCAGCGACCATGAAAATCTTCATGTGACCTTGGAGTGACTAAATAAAAACACCTTACAACACATCAAAGGATATCTTTTGGTAAGTTCCGTAGAGACCGAGCACCCAAAAAAAGGTCAAGGGAGTCTCTGGGTGCCCCTATCCCTCTCTAGGCACCTCTGTCCATCCTACTACTCGAAATCTACATTTTTCTTATCTCCAATGTGATGGTCAATGCTTTATCTTTTAGTTTTCTAAATTTGTGCAATCTCTAGAAATATGTGAATCAACTAATGTTTCCTACTTTCTATTTGCAATTAGGGTTTCATTATTTATTGCTTAGTTTCTTGGGTGTAATTTTTGTATTTCATAGTTACTCATTTTTTGTTGTTATAGTATTTGGATTAGGATGATAAAGTACATTTTATCTTATTCATCCACCAGGAGTTTGGATTGTAAATTTATTGACGTAATGGATTTATATAGGATTAGGGATTGCAGATAGGCTAGTGGTAGTGCTCGCTTTGGGAATTTTAGGGCTCAAGATGTTTTCTTATTTTCTTCTCACAAAATTATTATTATTATCATTTGTAGAGGTCTTAATTTAGTTATGTGGATTTGTTTGGAGAAGTCTTTATCTGATTATTGATATTTCATTTCCTTACAAAATGCTTTATACCTAGCTTCACTTGTTTAACTAATATTTGATTCGCCTCGATATGGACTAGCCTAATTAAATATCTCTAGCTAGAAATGTTTATGGTTATTTTAAACTAGTTGCAAACATATGTGTTGGTTTAGTATTGGGGTCAACAAAATTTCATATTTAACTCATTCAATAGAAAATATTTTCACTATGATTTCGATAGCTAACTCAAGGTTAATGAATGTTTGTATAGACTAAGATTTTTATTATAACTTTAGGATTTCTTGAAGGGAACCTATTATAATCTAGTTATAGTTAATTGTGTGCATGCACACAAAAACATACACACACAATCGCTCTCTATCTATCTTTATTTGTTTATATGTATATATGTATGTATGCATATACGCATTTATGTATTTATGTATGAATCATTGGTCTAGAAAAAAATTTTATAAGCGCATGTTCGTTGTGTTGTTCAAATTTATAGTGTTCAGTTATTATATTTGAATTTAAACTCTTAATTTTGTAAATTATTTATATATTTCTATTTGAACTTTCTTCTTTTCGTTTCTCAACATATGGTCATATTCATATCAGTATTGCTCTATTATTCCATGTGTTTTTCTCAAGTACCTTTTAAAATTTGAGTTGGCCCATAGTTTTTTTTATAATAGGTAAAAGGTGGTGTTTTGAATGGGATCCTACCCAATTATAAAGAAGGTATAATACCCCACATAAAACATTGAGCACAAAAATAAACAAGAGAGAAACATTTAATTAGAGGAAAAGGAATTTTTGAGATTGGATTTTTTCCTTCACGGCACCTTTCTCCACCCATCTATGATGTCATTGATAGAAGCATAGATTTAAGTTCTTAAATTTCCTTAGATGTATTGACATTTATACGAACATTTTCCTTGGCCACTTCAATGAATTTTGATTCAACATTTTTGTTTCTTGAATATTTTATTTTATGTTCTCTTTGTTTCCTACATCTAAAATTTCCCTAAGATGGGTTTTAGGGACTCGATTCAACTAATTCTTCCAAATCATCATTTGTGATTAAATATTCCATACTATCAAGGATAAGATGAATTGAGAGAGAATTTTAACACCAATTTGTTCTTTCATTTCTACCATTTACAACCACACAATCATCTAATATGTCCCAAAGAGAAACATCTTCTGCATTTGAAAAGAAAACCTTCATAATCAAGAGGTTGGGACCAAGTTTTATTTAGGGCTTTTAGCTCAATGTTGGGAGGAAGATTCTTTCGTATCAAGTTCCATAATAATTTTGGCATATTTTGACTTGGTAAAATCATAGATTTTAGATTCAATTCATAACATGTTACCTAAAAATTTCCAATAGAGAAAATACATGCTTTGAGTCGAAAAATTTTAGAGGTATGTGGGGCAATCTAATACAAACTGGTTTGTAAGAAACATATTTGGTGGTTAGAATAAAAGACACAAACCATGTTTTCATGACATGATAGTGTGATTGGTATGCCCAGATACTTCCATCTATGGTATACTTATCAATTATTGAATTAACAACACAATAAATGTTCCCCTTGCATAAGGATAAAGCTCAAACCTTCCATCAAGAAGGAGGATCCAGTGTTTTGTGATCCACTTGTGGATGGTTTGAAAGCTTTGTTATCTCTCGAAAGTGCACCCGGAAGAGAGATGGGAGCAAGTTTTCTAAGTCTACAAAACATCTCTCTCCCTCTCGTAGATACAATAGGGACACCTCAGGTCTGTGGGTATACCTATTTTGAGGTGAACCTTTGGGGTGAAAAAGGCCGGTTCCTTACTGGTGTTCACTAAACAATTTTCTTAAACTTTTAGGGTTAAGAGGTGACTGAAAATGAAGTAAATACTAAGGTGATACACCAAATTTGAATGAGAACTTTACCTGATTGGAATACACAACCGATTTATGTGCACGAACCAATTTGTACTTTCTACAGAAAATAAGGGCAGAATACTTATTTTGTACTGAGGGAGAATAACAACAACACTAGTAAGCTAACATGCACAATGAAATTTAGTAGAAAATAGTAGATTTGTAGTAGGGTAAAGTGATTGACCAGGGAATATTAATTCACAAGATTAATACTTGTTATCCTGTAAAATTGGCAAGGGAACTCCTTGCGTTCGGAACGTTGCAAAATCCCTTCCTAAGAAATCTAGTTTTGCGAACTTAGCCATTTTTGGTCTTTTTTGGTCGGGCGCACCTAATGTCTATGCAACATGCAGTGTTCATGCGCCCCCTTTAATTCCTTTGGAACATGGTTTGAAGTGTCGACACACATTTTGGTGCCTCACCATGTTGCCTTTCTTGCATGTGCGCATGTGCCTTTGTGTCACAATACGTTGCGCCCGCGTTTTAGTGTCAATAATGTTTTTGTTGACAACATTTTTTGGTGCACCAAAGGGCACACATATTTCCATGTTGACAACACTTTTGGTGCGCCAAAGGTGCACATAACTTCATGTCGACAGGTGTTTTGGTGCGCCACTTCAAAAAGTGGTTGGCGCATTTATTACAACCTTGCCTATATATAGGCGCATCCGCCCTGTCACTTTCACCAGTCAGAAAACACGTGATTGATCTTTTTCCTCTGCACCTGTCAGCACGCCTGTCATCTTCGTGTCACTTTCGTGGACCCAGTTTCACCTCTCACATTTTATAATCCTGGTATGTGGTCCTTATTGCTCTCATATTTTATGTTTTGTTTCTTGGTTGTTTGTTTGTGGGGTTGGATTGTATGATTTGTGAAGCCATGAAACCCTCCTTTGCTGTTTTTCTCTCCTCCCCCATGCACTTCTCCCCCTTTCCAGATCTGCTGGTAAAGAGGACTCTGCCTCTAAAAAAATCACTTGGGTCTCTTTATTACATCCTGTTCATCACCCAAGAAACCCTGCAGAAGAGGCTTAAACTCATATAACCCCTCCAGAGGAAGAACATAGACTTAAAAGTTGGTAAACTACTTTTTTCTCTCTTTGGCACATTCACCACCCTTGCAACATGAAGTACAGTCGTGCCAATGGCGCATCCACCACGCTTGCTGCATAAAAAACAGTTGCGCCCTCAAGGCACACTTTCCTCGCTTGCAACACCCACTTTCCCTGCGCCCTCTTGGCGCACCAAACTCATGTGCAACATTGCAAAAACTTGCGCCATTGGCGCACCTGCATCATCCATGCAACATCAACTTTATTTGCCAAGTATAAACTGTTAACAGCAGGCGCATCCCTTATTATAGCAACATAATGTTATGCAATCCTTCTCTGCGCCGATGCAGTTTCCTTTTGCGCACATAATGCATATGTCACACAAACCATATATGCACCCTTTGGCACACCAAATTTACATGTAACATAAAGATTATATGCGCCACTGGCGCATCCTATTCCCATGTAACATGAAGAATATCAGCGCCTGTTATAAAATGCATATATATGGCGCAGGCGCACTTCTGCTTGCAACAACAAAAAATGTCCTCTGTAGTTTTCATGCGCCCTGCGCCCTTTGGCACTGATTTGTCCCTTGCAGCACCTCTTTTCTATGTGCCATACTATTTAACCCTGTAGCCTGCAGTGTTCATGCGCCCTGCCCTGAGACCTTAAAATTGCTAACTCTTCCTTCTGTCAACGCTTTAATGGAAGATCAAATAGCTAATATGACTTTCCTGCATTGGGTTTCACTTCTTCTTCTTGCAGATCAGCAACTGAGTTCAGAACTACATATGTCAACATCAAGTAAGAGACCAACCAAGTCCAAGGGCAAAGCCAAACTTACAGAAGAAGAGATGAAGTACAAATATCAGAGGGTCAGGATGCCCGAATCCCAGGCAGAGTGTGACCTGGATATAAGAGACTCAGAGCTCGGGCACATTGATATGGAGGATTTCTGGGCCAGAACCCGGAGGGTCACAGGAAGTCCCTGGATGGACAAACTGGTAGGCAGTGGCCTGCATTTTGCTGGAGGAATCCCAGTCAGTGCAGTAAATAATGAATTCATGATGGTAGTGGCCCGCTGCTACAACAAAGACACCAGGTGTGTCCTGAATGAGAAGGGCGAGGTCGTGATCAACCTCACTGCCCGACACTTTGAAATTATGCTTGGCATTCCTCACCACCATCACTTTGTGGCCGTAAGCCAAGAAGACTGCACCAAGGCTTGGGAGGATAATGAAGATCAGTGTATGTAATTGATGAATGAGGTATACCTGAAAAACAAGAAGGTGGTGACCAGATGGCCACAAGTCATTCATCACAGCAATTTTTCCATGGAACTAAGTGATACAATCACATTCCTAAGTAGAGTATTTGGGCTTCCTGATGCCCACTACTTTCATAAATGGATACTGAGATACTTGGAAACAATGAACAAGAATGTGCCAGATCAACGCTTTGAGTGGGCGGAGATCATAAGCGGCACTATATCCGAGCAGCTCTCAAACTCACCACAATGGGGAGGTTCTACATGAACTCCTACGTAGTTTATGTTGCGGCCTCAGAAAGAGATTATCCAGCCTTAATGCGGTGCGGGGTTTGGCCCCAAGTCAAAATATATGAATACTATCCAGAACTAAAGCTGGAAAATAGTATCCCCCAGTTTACAAAGATTAACGATGCCTTCTTCTATGGCATCGTCTGCCTTTTGAGGCCAAACATGACTCACGGTCATACGACCAAGAGCATTGTTGCAGCTACAGAGAAATGGGGAGCCTTGTTCACACAATTCCCCACCTTTACCTATCTAAGGGCAGCCAACTTCTTGGGGGAACCAACCAAATTGCCGAGATACGCCGGCCCCAAGTTGATCCTGTTGGAGCTATCAAGACAACTTATAACCTACCACGAGAAGTGCCTAAAGAGAAAGAAGGGTGGAACTCCTTTCCCCCTCACAGTGGGGGTATACTTGTCTCTCTCACCACAAAGCACGGGATATGTTTGCAGAAATTGGAGCTACTAAATTTAAAGCACAACTTCCCGGCAAGGCCCACTTTCGACCCAAGGAATTGCCTACCCAGAGCCAAACTCGATCCGATCCATGTTCCACAGATCGAGGATATTTATATCGACCTATATCATGAGGTCGAGCTCAGGAGGAAAGACCATTCCCACTTGGCCTTGGCTGAAATCATCCAGTACGGCGTGGCCATCATCCCAAAAGGTTATCAAACTAGCTGATCAAGAAGTTGATCAAGTATATCTTGACACGGGTGGGGATGACTGGCCTTTCATTGTAATTGACAGAACCAAAGCACCTCAGACAATAGAGGAAAGGGTCAAAGAAACTCTGCGAAGAATAGAGCACTGGTGCAGGATGAATGGCCTCATCTACCTCGAGTTGATTTCACCACTTCTCCATTGGGCAACGCACCTTCCAGGCCAAAATAACTACCAAAGAGCAAAGGGAAAGACAAAGAGGGTGAGTCAAGCTCCACCCAAGAGGAAGCTCCTGAAAGTCCTCCTTCCGCTTCACAAGAACGGGTTGTAATCCCGGAAATCCTGGAGAAAGAAGCAGCGGAAGATGTTCCGATAGGCACATCCACTCAGGATGTTGCCACTACTATAACCATTGAGGTCCCTTCTATCCCTTCTCCCTCTCCTCCTTCCCCTCCTCAGGTGACCCAAGTGACCATTCCTTTGGTCGTGTCCTCTCCCCATCTTCTGTTGTTCCCCCTTCCTCATCGTCCATCTTCTCTTCTCTCGCGGAGCTGTCCCCCACCATTTCTTCCCTCATCTCTCAGCTCCCTTCCTTTCCCATGTCTACCTCCCCTACAGTATCCCTTCCTCCCGTGAGCACTTTCTCGGCTTCCCTCTCAATGCCGCCTCCAAGTGTCTCCACATTTTCCTTCTACTACTGCAGCTGCTCCCTTTTCTATTTCTGGTCCTTCCCCCATAAGTCCAGCATGGATCTCCCAGCACCTGAGTCAAAAAAAGAGGAAAGTTCCCATCGCACCGATGGACTTCTCCATCATCCCATCAAAAGGGGTCAAGAAGAAAAATCCTATAACCCGCTTCTCTCAGAGTGCGTCAGGGGAGAGAGTAATGGAGATAGCATACCCCAATCCTTTAAAGGATAAAAAGGATCTGTCTTCGACAGATTACACAGTGACCCAAGTCACAATGGGGACATCTTCAGAAAGCCTTCAGGGAGAGGCCCTATCTGCAGTTGACACCCTTTGCAAGAAGCTCCAGGAAGCAAAGGAAGAGAAAAGGTTGTTAAAGGAGCAAAATAAACATCTTCTCCACGCCTTGCAGAAAATGGGCAGTGCACCTCCTACAACTACCACCGAAACTCCTGAGCCTCTGAGCCAGGATAAGATTAATGAGTATACCAAAATCGGTGAGCAGGGCATGGCAGTTTCTACCTGGAGGAGCCAAATCCTCAAAGAAAGTGAGGGAGTGATCGCTAAGTTCACCGGATTATATCAGCATATCAATCGGGTGAACAGAGAGCTCCAGGTGATAGCAGGACCCATCTCTCGAAGAGCTGGACCATGCCAAGATGCAGCATGAGACCTTTCAGAAAATGCTCGACTGTTCAGTCGAAGATCTGGTCAAGTTTGGCATCTTTGGACACCCCAGAGCCCTCAACAAAATCCTTTCTACTCTGGATTATCGGGTTGATCAGCTGGAGTTTGTCCTGGAGAAGATTGATAAGATAAAGGAGGAAGCCCTGGATGCAATGCATCAAATGGAGCAGATTGTCCTGAGAATGTCTCCAGGTTTGCTCACTCCTTCTTTCACCTTAAGAAAGGTAGAGGAAACTATTCGGATCTTCAAGGAGATCGTTTCACAAGGGCTGGGACCAGAGGTCACTTTCGACGCCGAATCCATCAACAATCTGCTGGCTTGTCGTGACTTCATTGGGTACCTGATAGAGGCAGAAAATGATTATTCCAAACTCCCAAAAAAGCTCACGGATGAGCGGGAGACTTGCGAAGCTATCAGTGATCGACACAAGGATCCTTCCCAGGATCAACTTCAACCCATGATCAGCAAGTTCATGGAGTACCATGCCCAGTTCCACATCTCGTCACCTGAGCAGCAGCAAAAGCAGGATACTCCCTTTCAGCCGCGGGATGATGATGAATAGTTTTCTTCTTCCCGACTTTCTCCTTGTAATTATCTAAAGTGTGTTGACACAAATGATGACATCATCCATGTTGCACCATGGGATGATGTCATCCACAAAGTTGTCAAAAAGTCAACAAATGACTTTAGAATCTCTTGTAAGATATTTTTGTAATTAAGTTGTTGGTTTGCTTTTTGCCTTCTTTTCTTCTCTCTTCTATAAATACTTGAATACTTGTTGTATTCAAGGGGGTGGATATCTTTTAGATGAAAAATAGAAGTGAGAAGAAAAGGCTTTGTACTTTTTGTAACAGAAGAAAATATTAATACAAATATTGAGACTTTGTGCTGAATATGTGTGTTATGGGCATCTGATCTTTCTTATGTCAGATCTATGCATTTATTCTGTTGGATCTATCTCTACTTTTTTGTCATTTGTTCATCAGTATTGCTTTGTTTGTCTATGCAAGTAGGTTCGGCTCTGTTTACTACCAGCCCAAAACATAGACCCTCTGACCTTTCTACTTTGGAATTCATTTCTTTTCTCCCTTCAGATCCATCTTCCTTCCTTCTTTCCTTCATTCCTTTCTGTTCTTCGTCGGAACTACTCTACTGGGATGAGATCCCAACCCCTGAAGGTAGAATATTGTGAGATTTGCACAAGATTCTTGCTGGTAGAATAACAATAAACCAGTTTCACTTTGCTGACTCAAAGAGGGGCTATGCCCTGCACACTGTTGGCTCGTCTATCCATAGATCTACCCAAGCGACAGATTTTCAAACCAACAGTTTTTGGCGACTCTACTGGGGATCGAACAGATCTATCAGATCTATGATGGTGGTGTGTTTAAAAAACTGTGAAAATCAAAAAATCACTACCTGTTTGCAAATTTTAACTTTTGTTCAAAACCCAAATTTTTGCAAAAGTGATCCAAACTGAAAATTTTCTTCAGAGATCCATAGATCTGGGCTAGATAGAGATCTTTAGTTCGCTGAGTTTTATAAAAATCTGTATTTTTCCGTAGATCTGAGTTTTTGACAGTTTACCAAAATTTTCAAACTCTTTGAAAAGTCAACTCTAGATCTGAAAATCAGCTTACTAAGCTTTACCATCATTTTATCCTCATTGTTCTTTGTCATTAAACCACAATCGGTTTTCAAAAGAGGGATAAAATTTAAATATTTAGAAAAGTACATGCTGCTGGTTTTTGTCAGAAAAATCAGAAAATCAGCAAGTACAACCAAAAAGAGTTTTAAATCTGCTCCACAATATTGCAGATCTGGAAGGTACACTGGCGGGTGAACCATTTACTCGTAGCAGGAGAGCTCGTGGAGAAGTCGATCTTACCTTTGACCTGCTTCAAAGGCACAACTTCAGTATAACACCGGCTCGCTTCTCATCACTAAGTTCAGCTGACGGTCATCCAGGAGTGTCTCGCCTCCACGAAGGAAGCGTCTCTCATCAGGAACATCTACATCACTTTGCAGTGCTCTGTTGCTCAGTGGAACCACACTTCCAGCTCACGTCCTCTTTCCAGCTTTTCAAATGGCGGTGCCATGGGGAAATGCTATGGGCCCTTTGGCATTACCACATCCTGTTCACGCACTTCCACATGGAAACCGAAAGAATTTTCCCAAATTTGATGGGAGTGGAAACCAAAGCACGGATTCACACATATCTACATTCATCATGTCATGCAGCATCCTAGATGTGACCCATGAAGATGTGTCAGTTCACCTCTTCTTAGAAACTTTGCAAGGGCCCGCAGCGGAATGGTTTCAGCATTTGCCGGCCGGATCTATTACTAGTTGGGCCACCTTGCGGGATGCTTTTGAAGACAGGTATAAGCCTTCTAAGATGCATTCGCATTACTGTCAAAGATCACTCACCTAAAGAAGGAGGCCAATGAAACTATGCGCGATTTTATCACCAGGTTCAATGCATTAATCAACCGTGTGTTACATGCCATGCTTCCAACACCGGAAAATCAAAAGTGTTTCTTTGTCAAAATGCTATGAGCTCGAAAGTAAGTTTCTTACTCCTACAGGAACAAGTAGCTACCTTGCCTCTTGCCCAGGCTGCTGCCATTCGGATAGAGGACAACTTGCTAATATCTGGCGAATTGAAATGAGAGTCATCCAAGTTCAAAGCTGCAAATCCTTCTCAAGCCACTTCATCTGATCCGGCATTTCAGAAGATGGCAAATGACTTGCTCGCATTAAAGAAGCAGTTAGCCCAAGCTTCCCCCAGTTCCTCATACTGGATATTCCACGAAGAACTTTTACTCCCAACAGCATCCCGCATAGGCCACGTCTGCCTGCAACTGCTCCGCGGTTGGCGCTTGAGGCTCCTCCGGTCAACGCTTTGGCCGAAATCGAAGAAGAGGAACAAAATTACGAAGAACCTTCGTCTCAAGGTGAAGATGATCAAGATGTCGGTGAACCAATTGGTGACTCTACTATCGGGTATATGGAATTTGATGAGGAAGAATCGAAGAAGAAGAGGTACCCAGGATATGCAAGCGACACAATCATATGTTGTTTTTACCCACTCACAAGGAAAAGAAGCGAGAGTCGTCACCCTGATGTGCGAAAGAGAAAGGTGCGTCTTCCACGCCCCCAACTATTGCTAAAAGAGGTAATCCTCTTCCTGCTCAACCCCCTGTTAAGTCTTTTACAAAGAAATCTTTTCCTCCCATCTCTCCTCCAAATCAGCCTTCTTCTATTTCCATGAAGACCAGTAACTTTACCCTACCATCGCGAAATGAAGGACTCATTCCTCCATCAACGCAACCCTTGGCCACATTTGACATCATAGATCATGCTAAAAAGACTAAGATCCAAATGTCTAAAGCCGAGTATCTTCAGTCAAACCCCGAACAACTTGTAAGGTTGACCAAGTATATTCAAAGCCAAGCTGTCATATCTCCCCAGATCTCCCTAAAAGGAATCCTTTCCACTCCTCCTGCATCCCGCATAAATGTTGCTTCAACATCTGCATCAGGCAAGATAGAACCTTTCTATCTCTCCCTCCTAATCAATGGCCACAAGCTAAGTAACTGCATAATTGATTCTGGAGCTTCTGATAATGTCATGCCGGTAAAAAGTCACCCATGCTTTGGGCCTCACCCTTACCAAGCCTTTTGGCAGATGTTATTCCTTGGAAACCAAGCAGGTTCCGCTGATTGGTCAGATCAAAGACGCTCAGTTCGCATTTGTGGCATTCCCAGAGAAAAGAGTAAAAATGACCATCCTCGTTGCCGACATTCCAGCAGCCTATGGAATTTTGCTGGGAAGAAGTTTTTGCAGTGAAGTTGGTGGGGAGATTCATATGGACTGGTCTAAGGCTAGAATCCCCATCAAAGGTGTAATGCAGACATTGGAGCCAGAATCACAAAAGAAGTACTTGGTTACTAACTCTGAGGACCCCAAAGCCCAAATTCTTTTCGAATCATCAGGAATGGGGAACTATTTCTTGTCTACCGAGTCTGACAAAATGGTTGTCCTCATCCAAGAAGAAGATCTTAACAAGATCTGGACTTTGCAGTTTGATGGCAGCTGCGTGACTAGTGGATGCGGCGCTGGAGCCGTGCTTATATCTCCTGAAGAGGAGATTATTCCTCTCTCTTTCAAGCTGCAGTTTTTCAACACAAATAATACTGCTGAGTATGAATCTCTGCTACTTGGCATGCAAGCCGCAAAGGAAAGAGGGATCAAAAATCTGAAAGTACAAGGTGATGCAGAGCTAGTCGTAAATCAAGTTAAAAGGATATATCAAGTGAAGAATGAGAGGCTCAGGCATTACCAATGCGGTGTGGGACAACATCGAAGAGTTTGACACTTTTTCAATAGAATCCATTCCAAGAGCTCAGAATGACATGGCCGATTCATTGGCCATTTCAGCATCCCTCATGCTCCCTCACCCAGGTTTGAAAATAGACAAATACACCATTGAGGTGGTTTTCCGCCCAAGCGTGCTAGGATAATTCTCAGCATTGGCAAGTATTCAACGATGACAATCAACTCATTGCCTTTCTAGAAAAGGCAAAAATTTTAAGGAACTTCATTTTGAAGGATCCACTTCTACGTGCCGTGAATCAGTTACCGGTCAAAATGATGAATCCGAAGGGAATGATGGCATATGTCAACTCAAAGGAAATAAAATTCCGAAGGGCTGGTTTCTCTAGAGCGGTTGTTTGATAGGCATGATCGTTTTGTAAAAAGAAAAGGCGAGATGATATTGGCTCCTCCCCAGAAACCAAACCGGTTAATTTAGGTTCGGTAGAACATCCGCAGTTTGTGAACATCGAAAATGTTGCACACACAAGAGAAAGCGGAAGTTTGTCAAACTGCTAGAAGAAATACATGGATGTATTGGCATGGTCCTACACCGATCTAAAGTCTTTTAAGCCAAAGGACGTTTGGCATGACATCCGTTGAAAGAGGACGTCAAACCCTTTCACCAAAAGTAGAGGCATTATAACCCTAAGATCTCAGGTACTATCCAGGCTGAAATTCAGAAAATGCTGGATGCGAGAATCATTTTTCCTATCCATCACAGTACTTGGGTGGCAAACATTGTGCCAGTGCATGCAAGAAAAATGGTGAAATATGCATATGTGTAGATTTTCGAAACTGAATCAGGCATCCTTAAAGGACAACTACCCACTTCCCATAATGGATCAGGTTCTGCAAGCGGTAACTGGATCAGAAATGTTGTCCATGCTTGATGGTTTTTCAGGCTACAATCAGATTGAAGTCTCACCTGAAGACCAATTTAAAACAGCATTCACTACCCTTGGGGTACGTTTGCTTACAGCAGGATGCCTTTTGGCCTGACCAATGCTGGCGCCACTTTTCAGCGGGCCATGGACCTTGCATTCAAAGGTATGATGGGGAAGGTCATTGTGGTTTATCTGGATGACTTAACTGTGTTCTCTAAATGGTGAAATGATCATTGTGATCATTTGGAGCAAGTATTGGCTAGATGCCGAGAGCATGGGATTTCCCTGAACCCGAAAAAGTCTATTTTTGGAGTCACAGAAGGAAAGTTGCTAGGACATGTTGTTAGCAAAGAAGGAATGAAGATAGATACCGAAAGAGTTAAGGCTATTCAGAGCCTTACTTTTCCTACAAGCAAGACCGGCGTTCACTCTTTCTTCGGAAAGGTGAATTTTCTCAGGTGCTTTGTTCCCGACTTTGCTGAAAAAACTCGCCACATATTAGACATGATGAAAGGGTCACCAACTTTCCGATGGAGCGAAGAAGGGAAGAGGTCGTTCGAAGAAATAAAAGCTTCTATCGCTCACGCGCCAGTCCTGGTATGTCCTGATTTCTCCAAAGATTTTATTATGTATAGCTATGCATCTGAGCACACCGTGTCGGCCATCCTAATGCAAAGGAATTCTGAGGATGTCGAATCCCCGATTGCATTTATGAGCTCTCCCCTCAAGCCTCACGAACTAAAAATGAGCCAGCTAGAGAAACATGCCTTCACCATTGTCAAAGCAGTTAAGAACTTCAGGTATTACATTCTAAACTCCCATACGGTGGTTCTGGTTCCTGACACGGCAGTAAAGTCCATCTTAACTCAACAGGAGTTAGGAAGCTTGCGAGGAAATTGGATTGCAAAGGTCCAGGAGTACGATCTGGATATAAAACCAACCAAGTTAGTAAGAGGCAAAGGCCTGTGTCAACTTATGGCTGAAAACCAAGATTCAGAAGTTCCCGGAGGAAAAGATGATTGCACCATGGAGCCTGGCCGGTTGGAGAAACCCGATTCACTTCCTATGGTCCTATTTGTCGCAACCAGTGATGAATGGTATTCCGATATTGCTTTCTTTCTCACCTATGGTGAATGCCCATCCCATCTGACTACAAAGGAGAAGCGCTATAAAGCTCAGAGCAGCCAGATATATCATCTGGGATGACGGTTTATACAAACGCGGAATAGATGGCATCTTCTTGCGATGTGTTGACAAACCACAACAAGTGAAGTTACTTGAGAGTTTTCATAATTCGGCCTGTGGGGGCCATTTCTCCTCCTCCGTGATGGCACACAAGATCATCCGGGCCAGGTACTATTGGCCGACACTTTTCCAAGATGCAGCCACCTGGGTAGCAAAGTGTGAACCTTGCCAGCAGTTTGTCGGCAAGCCCAAATTGGCTACTTTTCCCCTCAGGCCGGTCGTTGTCGACGAACCATTCAAGCAGTGGGGAATTGATTTTATCGGTGCACTCAATCCCCAATCGAGTGCCGGACATAGCTATGTCTAACAACATAGATTATTTCACAAAATGGGTAGAAGCCATACCTATCAAACATGCCACTTCCGAGGTTGTTTGCAGTTTCATCAAAGAAAATATTATTGTCAGGTTTGGCGTTCCAAACAAGATTGTTGCTGATAACGCTTCCAACTTCTCCTCACGAGAAGTTGTTGGTTTTTGCTATGAATACGGAATAACTTTGGCTCACGCCTCAGATTATTACCCTCAGGGAAATGGTCAGGCAGAATCCAGTAACAAAAACTTAGTAACCATCATACGAAAGCTAGTGGATGAGAATCAACGAATGTGGCACAAGTCATTATACGACACTTTGTGGGCAGACCGCATTACTCCCAAGAGATCTCTCGGTATGTCACCTTTTCAAGTGTTATATGGCACCGATGCTGAGCTTCCCATTTCTGCTGAACTCCCTGCTCTGTGCTTGGCACGAGCAATCGAAGATGAGACTTTCCAAAATTCCCTTGAAAAGAGGATCATGTATCTAGCAGAGCTCGAAGAAAAGAGAGTAAGGGTGGTCGACAAGATCACCGAACATCAGAATCAGGTCAAAAGATTGTTCGATAAAAAAGCTAAGCAAAGAAATTTCCAGGTGGGAGACCTCGTCCTTTTGTGGGACAAACGAAGAGAGCCAAAGGGCATGCACGAAAAATTTGATTCCCTATGGAGGGGACCTTTCAAGATCAAACAGCTCAATGGAGAGAATAGCTTCTATCTCTCGTATCTAGATGGAACTGGACTCCCGCTTCCCTATAGCGGGCAACATCTGAAAATCTTCAGGAAGTAGAGCTTGCTCTCTTCTTTGTATAGTTTGCTTCAGTTGTGTGTTTGTTTTTGTCATGTGTTTTTTTTTTTTTGGTTGTGTGTTTCCCTTTCTAGGTCTCCCTTGTTTTTGACTCTGTTACCCAATGGATAGGCACGTGAAGATCTGGGATTCTCTACCCCTGAGGTTTGCTCAAGAGATAGTCCCCAGAAAGAGCCAGCTGTTATCCCATAAAATTGGCAAGGGCAATTTTACAGATAACCCTACCAAAATTTTGTTCTGGTCCCTCGTCAGGGACTCCTTGCGTTCGAACGTTGCAAAATCCCTTCTGGGAAATCTAGTTTTCCGAACTTAGCCATTTTTGGTCTTTTTTGGTCGGGCGCACCTAATGTCTATGCAACATGCAGTGTTCCTGCGCCCCCTTTAATTCCTTTGGTGCACGGTTTGAAGTGTCGACACACATTTTGGTGCACCTCACCATGTTGCGCCTTTCTTGCATGCGCCAAGGCGCATGCGCCTTTGTGTCAACAATGTTTTTGTTGTGCCACATTTTGGTGCACCAAAGGGCACACATATTTCCATGTTGACAACACTTTTGGTGTGCCAAAGGCACATAACTTCGTGTCGACAGGTGTTTTGGTGCGCCAAAGGGCGCATGCTTTCCATTGTCGACAGGTTTTGGTGCGCCACTTCAAAAAGTGGTTGGCACATTTATTACAACCTTGCCTATATATAGGCGCATCCACCCTGTCACTTTCACCAGTCAGAAAACACGTGATTGATCTTTTTCTCTCGCACTTTTTTTCAAACGCTGCTTGTCGTCTTCGTGTCGAGTTTTCGTGGACCCGGTTTCACCTCTCACATTTTATAATCCTGGTATGTGGTCCTTATTGCTCTCATATTTTATGTTTTGTTTCTTGGCTGTTTGTTTGTGGGGTTGGATTGTATGATTTGTGAAGCCATGAAACCCTCCTTTGTTGTTTTCTGTCCTCCCCCATGCACTTCTCCCCCTTTCCAGATCTGCTGGTAAAGAGGACTCTGCCTCTAAAAAAATCACTTGGGTCTCTTTATTACATCCCCTTCTCTCATCCAAGAAACCTGCGAAGAGGCTTGAACTCATATAACCCCTCCAGAGGAAGAACATAGACTTAAAAGTTGGTAAAATACTTTTTTCTTCTTTGGCGCATTCACCACCCTTGCAACATGAAGTACAGTCATGCCAAGCGCATCATCCACCATGCTGCTGCATAAAAAATAGTTGCGCCCTCAAGGCACACTTTCCTCGCTTGCAACACCCACTTTCCCTGCGCCCTCTTGGCGCACCAAACTCATGTGCAACATTACAAAAACTTGCGCCATTGGTGCACCCTGCATCCATGCAACATCAACTTTATTTGCGCCAAGTATAAACTGTTAACAGCGCAGGCGCATCCCTTATTACAGCAACATAATGTTATGCAATCCTTCTCTGCACCATGCACCAGTTTCCTTTTGCACATAATAATGCATATGTCACACAAACCATATATGTGCCCTTTGGCACACCAAATTTACATGTAACATAAAGATTATATGCGCCACTGGCGCATCCTGTTCCCGTGTAACATGAAGAATATCAGCGCCTGTTATAAAATGCATATATATGGCGCAGGCGCACTTCCACTTGCAACAACAAAAAATGTCCTCTACAGTTTTCATGCGCCCTGCGCCCTTTGGCGCTGATTTGTCCCTTGCAGCACCTCTTTTCTATGCGCCATACTATTTAACCCTGCAGCCTGCAGTGTTCATGCGCCCTGCGCCCTGAGACCTTAAAATTGCTAACTCTTCCTTCTGTCAACACTTTAATGGAAGATCAAACAACTAATATGACTTTCCTGCATTGGGTTTCACTTCTTCTTCTTGCAGATCAGCAACTGAGTTCAGAACTACATATGTCAACATCAAGTAAGAGACCAACCAAGTCCAAGGGCAAAGCCAAACTTACAGAAGAAGAGATGAAGTACAAATATCAGAGGGTCAGGATGCCCGAATCCCAGGCAGAGTGTGACCTGGATATAAGAGACTCAGAGCTCGGGCACATTGATATGGAGGATTTCTGGGCCAGAACCCAGAGGGTCACAGGAAGTCCCTGGATGGACAAACTGGTAGGTAGTGGCCTGCATTTTTCTGGAGGAATCCCAGTCAGTGCAGTAAATAATGAATTCATGATGGTAGTGGCCCACTGCTACAACAAAGACACCAGGTGTGTCCTGAATGAGAAGGGTGAGGTCGTGATCAACCTCACTTGCCCGACACTTTGAAATTATGCTTGGCATTCCTCACCACCGTCACTTTGTGGCCATAAGCCAAGAAGACTGCACCAAGGCTTGGGAGGATAATGAAGATCAGTGTATGCAATTGATGAATGAGGTATACCTGAAAAACAAGAAGGTGGTGACCAGATGGCCACAAGTCATTCATCGCAGTGATTTCTCAGAGGAACTCAGTGATACAATCACGTTCCTGAGCAGAGTATTTGGGCTTCCTGATGCCCACTACTTTCACAAATGGATGCTTAGATACTTGGAGACAATGAACAAAAATGTGCCAGATCAACGCTTCGAGTGGGCGGAGATCATAAGCAGCACTATATCCGAGCAGCTCCAACAACTCACCACAATGGGGAGGTTCTACATGAACTCCTACGTAGTTTATGCTTGCAGCCTCAGAAAGAGATTATCCAGCCTTAATGCGGTGCGGGGTTTGGCCCCAAGTCAAAATATATGAATACTATCCAGAACTAAAGCTGGAAAATAGTATCCCCCAGTTTACAAAGATTAACGATGCCTTCTTCTACGGCATCATCTACCTTTTGAGGCCAAACATGACTCACGGTCATATGACCAAGAGCATTGTTGCAGCTACAGAGAAATGGGGAGCCTTGTTCACACAATTCCCCACCTTTACCTATCTAAGGGCAGCCAACTTCTTGGGGGAACCAACCAAATTGCCGAGATACGCCGGCCCCAAGTTGATCCTGTTGGAGCTGTCAAGACAGCTTATAACCTACCACGAGAAGTGCCTAAAGAGAAAGAAGGGTGGAACTCCTTTCCCCCTCACAGTGGGCAGGTATACTTGTCTCTCTCACCACAAAGCACGGGATATGTTTGCAGAATTGGAGCTGCTAAATTTAAAGCACAACTTCCCGGCAAGGCCCACTTTCGACCCAAGGAATTGCCTGCCCAGAGCCAAACTTGATCCGATCCACGTTCCACAGATCGAGGATATTTATATCGACCTATATCATGAGGTCGAGCTCAGGAGGAAAGACCATTCCCGCTTGGCCTTGGCTGAAATCATCCAGTACGGCATGGCCATCATCCCAAAAGGTTATCAAACTGCTGATCAAGAAGTTGATCAAGTATATCTTGACACGGGTGGGGACGACTGGCCTTTCACTGTAATTGATAGAACCAAAGCACCTCAGACAATAGAGGAAAGGGTCAAAGAAACTCTGCGAAGAATAGAGCACTGGTGCAGAATGAATGGCCTCATCTACCTCGGAGTTGATTTCACCACTTCTCCATTGGGCAAACACCTTCCAGGCCAAAACAGCTGCCAAAGAGCAAAGGGAAAGACAAAGAGGGTGAGTCAAGCTCCACCCAAGAGGAAGCTCCTGAAAGTCCTCCTTCCGCTTCACAAGAATGGGTTGTAATCCCGGAAAGCCTAGAAAGAAGCAGCGGAAGATGTTCCGATAGGCACATCCACTCAGGATGTTACCACTACTGTAACCATTGAGGTCCCTTCTATCCCTTCTCCCTCTCCTCCTTCCCCTCCTCAGGTGACCCAAGTGACCATTCCTTTGGTCGTGTCCTCTCCCCATCTTCTGCTTGTTCCCCCTTCCTCATCATCCATCTTCTCTTCTCTCACGGAGCTGTCCCCCACCATTTCTTCCCTCATCTCTCAGCTCCCTTCCTTTCCCATGTCTACCTCCCCTATAGTATCCCTTCCTCCCGTGAGCACTTTCTCGGCTTCCCTCTCAATGCCACCTCCAAGTGTCTCCACGCATTTTCCTTCTACTACTGCAGCTGCTCCCTTTTCTATTTCTGGTCCTTCCCCATAAGTCCAGCATGGATCTCCCAGCACCTGAGTCAACAAAAGAGGAAAGTTCCCATCACACCGATGGACTTCTCCATCATCCCATCAAAGGGGACCAAGAAGCAAAAGCCTTTAACCCGCTTCTCTCAGAGTGCGTCAGGGGAGAGAGTAATGGAGATAGCATACCCCAATCCTTTAAAGGATAAAAAGGATCTGTCTTCGACAGATTACACAGTGACCCAAGTCACAATGGGGACATCTTCAGAAAGCCTTCAAGGAGAGGCCCTATCTGCAGTTGATGCCCTTTGCAAGAAGCTCCAGGAAGCAAAGGAAGAGAAAAGGCTATTAAAGGAGCAAAATAAACATCTTCTCCATGCCTTGCAGAAAATGGGCAGTGCACCTCCTACAACTACCACCGAAACTCCTGAGCCTCTGAGCCAGGATAAGATTAATGAGTATACCAAAATCGGTGAGCAGGGCATGGCAGTTTCCACCTGGAGGAGCCAAATCCTCAAAGAAAGTGAGGGAGTGATCGCTAAGTTCACCGGATTATATCAGCATATCAATCAGGTGAACAGAGAGCTCCGAGTGATAGCGAGGACCCATCTCGAAGAGATGGACCATGCCAAGATGCGGCATGAGACCTTTCGAAAATGCTCATTGTTGATCGAAGATCTGGTCAAGTTCGGCGTCTTTGGACACCCAGAGCCCTCAACAAAATCCTTTCTACTCTGGATTATCGGGTTGATCAGCTTGGAGTTTGTCTGGAGAAGATTGATAAGATAAAGGAGGAAGCCCTGGATGTAATGCATCAAATGGAGCAGATTGTCCTGAGAATGTCTCCAGGTTTGCTCACTCCTTCTTTCACCTTAAGAAAGGTAGAGGAAACTATTCGGATCTTCAAGGAGATCATTTCACAAGGGCTGGGACCAGAGGTCACTTTTGACGCCGAATCCATCAACAATCTGCTGGCTTGTCGTGACTTCATTGGGTACCTGATAGAGGCAGAAAATGATTATTCCAAACTCCCAGAAAAGCTCACGGACGAGCGGGAGACTTGCGAAGCTATCAGTGATCGACACAAGGATCCTTCCCAGGATCAACTTCAACCCATGATCAGCAAGTTCATGGAGTACCGTGCCCAGTTCCACATCTCATCACCTGAGCAGCAGCAAAAGCAGGATACTCCCTTTCAGCCGCGGGACGACGATGAATAGTTTTCTTCTTCCCGACTTTCTCCTTGTAATTATCTAAAGTGTGTTGACACAAATGATGACATCATCCATGTTGCACCATGGGATGATGTCATCCACAAAGTTGTCAAAAAGTCAACAAATGACTTTAGAATCTCTTGTAAGATATTTTTGTAATTAAGTGGTTGGTTTGTTTTTGCCTTCTTTTCTTCTCTTCTTCTATAAATACTTGAATACTTGTTGTATTCAAGGGGTGGATATCTTTTAGATGAAAAATAGAAGTGAGAAGAAAAGGCTTTGTACTTTTTGTAACAGAAGAAAATATTAATACAAATATTGAGACTTTGTGCTGAATATGTGTGTTATGGGCATCTGATCTTTCTTATGTCAGATCTATGTGTTTATTCTGTTGGATCTATCTCTACTTTTTGTCATTTGTTCATCAGTATTGCTTTGTTTGTCTATGCAAGTAGGTTCGGCTCTGTTTACTACCAGCCCAAAACATAGACCCTCTGACCTTTCTACTTTGGAATTCATTTCTTTTCTCCCTTGATCCATCTTCCTTCCCTTCTTTCCTTCATTCATTGCTTCAATACACATATTGAAAATTCTCTCGGGAAAAAATATCGAAAAATTCCCCTCCCACCTTGTTGAGCTTTGCAAGAGCACACAATATATAGCAAAAGTTCACCCCCTTCCTAAAAATAGCCTCAAGGCTGTACTCGCCCATGTATCCTAATTTTATCCTTTATTTAATAATAAATAAAGGAATAAAATAATACAAACTAAAGTACGTGATAAAAATAGGCATTATCAGCCTTAGATACAATTCAGTCAAACTACAGTTGATTGTTCTATTTTTAGGAAAGAAAGATGAATAATTGCTAATTTTAAAATTACTTGCTATGCAAGTCTTCTCTCTTTGCACATGCAAGTTTTTCATCTTCTCTGTTCTGTCATGTTGTGAAGGCATGCAAAACTCATCTCCTGTGTATAGGCAAAAGGATGCAACCTTAGCCATATTTGAAAAAATAAAGTGAACTGGGGACCGCCTCTAGTTTGGAATGCTGCCACATTGTAGATTTTAGCATGTATACAAAATTAAGGGGTTTACCCTTTTGGCTAGCCCACCATGCATAATTGGTTTTCCACCTTTGGGCCTTGGCATGTAATACCACTTTTCACCTTTTCGGTGATCATGGCATATGATATTATTTGTTTGATTTTTGTTTTGGTGTGGACTATAGTTTAGACTTTACAAAGTCTTGGCAATTGATTATGTTGACCATCCACGTGGGGGGCCCCTTCTCCACGATGACTCACCCTTCACTTAACCTTGGTCTGTGGAACCCGACCGTGGCGGTTTTAACTTGGATTTTGTGAAGCATTTTGGGACCCTTGATTTGTGCTTTGGTATTTTCTCCACCATAGATCTTCTAACCCTGATTAGGGTTCTAGTTTGAGCAATTAATGTGGTCGGTGGCATTTAATTGGGCCTTATCACCTGGGACCCTATGAGGAATGACCACCGTTTGATCTTCCACTTGGCATTTGATGGGTCATTGATCTCGACCATGAGTTAGGGTTTGGAACCCTAGTTTCGAATGCGAGTTTATACCTTCGAGCTTGGCATTTGGTCATTTCATTTGCATCTTCACTCTGCGGGTGAAGCCCTGGCAAAATTTTTACCACTCTGTGATTTTTCGATGAATGCTTGGAGACTTGGTGGTTTTCGAGCTTATATTTTGTTTCTAAACTCTCTTCATCATTATTGCTCAATTGTTGCACACATTTTCTGAAGAATCTCAAAGGTATTTTTGTTGTTTTTTAGTTCTATGTTTAGTTTCCCTCCTATATATGATATGAAGATCACTTATCATTAAACTGCTATGTTCTTCCTCAGAGATTGATAAATATTTGTTTGGCATCTGGTTTTCGGTCTAGTTTTGGTATTCGATATATAAAAAACTCGAGACGAGCTTGTAGAGAGAAGTCACCACTTTTTTGATTGTCTGATTGCTTCATTCTCGGGAAATGGTGAGTTCCATCACTTTTTTCCCCTTTTGAGCTCAAGTTTCATTCTTGTAACTCTAAACCCATTACAAATATCGGTAAATATTTTTAAATCAAAAGCATTTTGTGGGTTCGCTCCTTTTAATTCTGAAGTGAACTTTTAAACTCTGACTCATCATTTAAAACTTGTTGAAACTTCATTCTGTGCATTTTGATGAATTGTCTATGGGCTTGGCTCGGTGCTTGGAAATATTAATTGTTTTCATTTCCCAACTCGATACTCGAACTCTGTTTCGCATTTGGTAGATGCATATTGTTTGTTCTCCATCTGAAACATGAGCTCTTTTCATTTTACCTTACCATGGAAGATGCACACCTGATTGTTTTTCATTTACTTCTTTGCATCTGTAGATGTATATTTGATCTTTCCTGCTACTTTCTTTAGTAGACCTGTATCTTCTTCAAGTGGGCATTTGTAAGCTTGGAAATAAGTCATCCATTTGATTATAGACCTGTTGCCTTTCCTTCTTCTCTTTGTAGATGCAATATTTGTAACTGTTGGACTCATTCTGAAAGTGTAGCGAGGGCACATCACTCCATAACATTGTTTCTAATAATACTTCCCTGCAGACTTGGCATAGTATCCAGAATTGTTGACTGTTCTGGTTTTTATCCTGTGTGTGAGCTCCTTTTGTTTTACTTTCTATAGATAGATGTCTACTTGGAGTTTTATGCAGATCTTCTCCATTCTATACATGCATGTTTGTAGTTTGCAATCCTTCTTTCATTCTGTAGATGCATTCTTCTCTTTGTAGATGTAGTTCAAACTACTTTTATGAACCCTGTGCATGTGTAATTGTAGTTTATCCTTTTCGAAGGCATGGTTTGATTTGAAAACTTGCTTTGGGCTTTGTAGTTTTACTTTGCTTCAGTTTGAAGCTGAATGCTACTTATGTATTCTGTAGCTTCATATTTGCATTCAGAATGATGAATCTGGAAGTTATATGCTATTTATTTGTTGTAAACATGATTGCATATTATTTATATAATGAAGTAAGTATCCCTTTTCTAGAAAGTGAAAGAAAATATTTAGTTTTCTTTTCTGTAATAGTACTTCACTTCCTAGAAGTTATAGTAGAAAATATATTCCAATTCTTTCATTATTTCTCAATTCTATTTTTCTAGAAAAGTCCATTTTGTAAGGGGAGACTCTAGCAATTTTTTTCCAAAATCCTGTTCTTCTCTCTCCTTTTCTAGATTTTTGATCCTGATTTGTAAAAATACCTCTTTTTGACTTATTATGATGCTTCTTTCTTTGGTAAACCATCTGAAAATGATATTTGTATTTATCCAGTAGATGCTTCCTTCTTAAATAGTTAACTAATTTTCAATCAATGTTGCAACCTGTTCTGCAAAATTTAGAAATGAGTTAGAAATAAATAGGATTTTTGGCCTCACTTATATCCACGTGGTTTATTTATTCTTCTCTCCTTGTTCTACAATTGTTTTCTAGCTTTCTACATATGTCATTCTTCAAATTTGTTTCTCTCATAAGTCTGCTTGATTCTGCCTTTCTAAATCAATCCTTAGCTTCTTTGATCTTCTCTTTTCAGATTCACTTTATGGACTCTACCTCTTCCTTGCTGCCAGCTCATCTGTATTTCTTTCTTTCAAGTACCATTAGATGCATTAAATTCAGAATATGTATTTTCTTTTAGAACATGAGTATTGGAATAACATTGTAGCTTGAGCTCAATTTTGACAGATACTTCTCTTGTCTGGTAGGTGTTAAGAAATGGAGATGGAAGCAGAAGATGGAAGAGTTGAGATGGAGATGGAAAGGTTGAGGAGTGGAGACAGAAGATAGAAAAGGAAATGATGGGTTCCTTTTTACTCCTCTACTCTTGTTCTTTAGCACATGCGGTATTCTCATTTCCATGTATATGATGAGTCACTTAGTCATATCCCATGGATTGTGTGGGAAATCTTATGATCTCTTCGAATAAAACATTAAATTGAAATAATGAGTTGATTATTTTTTTCTTCATTCAGCTTTTCCTTTGATTGTACAATGATGTAGGCAACTCAATATCTCAATAAAATGAATTAACATAAGGGATAACTTGAAGTGAATACCTGTAACTCTAGTGGATAATCATTGAATGAAATGTGTCTCTTTGTATGCTGTGTGATTATCTTAGCTTCCATTCTTCGTTTTGACTCCTTTCTGCTATCTCCATTTGGACATTATTGTCACTTTGTTTGTTTGTCAATATTTTCTTGATGGAAGTAGTAGGAAAGGAGTCAATTGTAATATTTTATGGTAGCATAGATAAATGCAAACTCATTAATCATGACAACTTTAATGAATACAGAGCAATAAATCTGATAGGCACACAGATAATAACCATGAATCTGATTACTTGAAAACTGCCACTATGTCTATTGTTCCAAAACTATACACCTTACATACTCTGTAATCCGGTGTCTTCATCAAGATAACACAGATGTCCTTCGGGGCTTGTGTTCTTTTGCCGAGGATATTCATGAAATTACAGACTATGTGAGTTGTTACATTTTGTAACAACACACATAGCCACAGATTTCACTTAATCTCTTTCACAAATCAGCAATAACAAGATAATCTGATATAATTTCCTTAGCTTAGGTATACTTCACCAAAGCTATCCATCGTAACAAAGTTTCGAGTTTCCCATTTTTGCACAAGTGCAAAAATTGTCAACATTTCTGGTGATCATTGGGGAAAGCTGCCTACTAGCTTGTAGACTAGTGCCTTACTTTTTCCATTGGGTATGGAGTCCAAATCTATAACCAAAATCTACCCTTTTCTCGAAAGGTCCAACCCTTTCAAAACAACTAAAGTTGGGAAAAGATCTGAAAACCAGACCATGTGCATGAATGCACTTATTGAAAACAAAGAACGATGCAATGTGCAAAACTGCACTTATTGAAAGGGAAATCCTACTCTAACCAATCACTATAAGATTTTCAATAACAGTGTTTGAGAAACATACCATTCACAAGAATGGGGAGTTCCTCTCCATTCAACTTGGAAAGCTAAAAATCATTGTGTTCTTTACAAGCTGATATCATGTAAGGACCACTCCAGAGTGTATCAAACTTTGAGTGTCTTCCTGGCTTAGCACGATCAACATCCCATTTCAACACAATATCTCCTTCATTGAAGATTCTGAATTTGGCTTTCTTGTCAAAAGTCTTCTTCATCTGTTTCTAATTTTTCTCCATATTCAAATGAGCTTGATCTCTTAGCTCTTGTAATTCCATCAATTCTACATAATGAACCGCAATGGTTCATTCTCAAGTAATTCCATTTGATGTAGTAAATCCAATGCAGGTAACTCAACTAAAACTAGCATCCTTACTTCTTTCCCGTATACGAGCTTGTACAGTGAGTTTCCAACTGATCTCTTAGGGGTCACCCTATCAGCCCAAAGTGTTGAATTCAACATTAGATGCCAAGCTCTTTGATTATCCTTGAGTGTTCTTCTGATGATCCTTAACAGATTCTTGTTAGTGCTTTCAGCTAAGCCATTACCTTGTGGGTAATAATTAGATGAAGAGCTCAAGTAGATTCCATGGCTAACAGCCCAATCATTACTTTAGCACTCGAGAAATGCTAAAGCATTATTTGATATGATAGTTGTTGGAACACCAAATCAGAGACTATACCTTCATAGAAAGCTAGTATTGAAGCTTCATTAGCATCCTTCAAGGCTACTACTTCAGTCCATCGTGTAAAGTAATCTGTAGTAGTTAGAATCCATTTGTGTCCTTATGAAGAAGGTGGGTTAATCATCCCAATAAAGTCAAGACCCCACTGCATAAAGGGTTGATCAACTGAAATAGGCTGTAAAGGCAGCGAAGCTAAATGTTCTTTTCCGACAAAGAAAGCACATTTCTTGCACTTTCTGATCCATTCAAAATAGTCCTTAAATATGCTAGGCCAATAGTAACCTGCTTTCATGATTTTCAAAGCTATAGTTCATGCTGAGAAGTGACCTCCTGCAGGTCCTTCATGGAATTTTGATAATATCTTCTGAATCTTGTCATAATCGACACATCGCAACAAGATTCCATTTATATCTCTTTTGAACAATACACCATCAATGAAAAGATAAGGAATAGCTTGTAACCTGAAATATCTTCATTTATTCTTATCCATACCTTTCGGATAGGTGTCGTGTTGTAGATAGTTAACCAAATCAGTCATCCATCTTGATTCCTAAATTTCTGAGAAAGTTCAGGTTGTTGATTTTTTTGTTGCAACATAACATTTGATTGTTGATACGTGGTTTCAACATGCTGTTCTGAATCTTCGGGTTCTGTAGCCTATTGTTTCTCCATATCAACAATTAAATGCTCACATAAACCTTTACCTCGAACTATCTTGGCAACTCAGCTATCAACATCATACTCCATAACCTTTGTTATCCAAATTGCTCTTTTTCATTCAATTATTTGTTTAACAAGAAAGATTTCACACTTGGATGAGAAACAAGAACATGAATTTTATTGTTCGAAAGCATGTACTTAAAATTATTTAGTCCTCTGACTACTAAAAGTACTTATTTTTCTAGAAATGTGTACCTTGTTTCGTAATCATGTAAACTTTGTCCAAAGAAAGCAATTGGTTGTTCAATGTTCTCATCATTGACCTGAGTTAGAATAGCTAAGATTGTTTCAGCTCCTACAAGTGCATACATTTTAAAATCCTTATCAAAGTTTGGATTTACAAGAGTAGGAGCCTAAGAAATAGCTTCTTTAATAGCTTCAAAACCTTCTCTCCCTTCACTGGTCCAAGAGAATGTCTTCTCTTTCTTTAGCATGGCTGTCAATGGCTTAACCAATGCTGCAAAATCTGGAACAAATCTTCTAACAAAGTTGATTTTTCCTAGAAAGCTCTGCAATGCCTTCTTGTGATGAGGCAAAGATAGTTGTGATATGGCTTCAATCTGAAAGGATCAATTGTTAAACCTTGCTTAGAAACAATATGGACAGGTAGATTACCTTCATGTACCGAAAAGATGGACTTTTTGGGATTCAAGGATATTCCAAATTGCCTGTAGATCTGAAAAGTCTATCTCAAATGCATTAGATGTTCATCAGAATCTTTTGAAAAGATGGTAACATCATCTAATTAAACAAGTATGCATTTATTTAATAGGCTACAAAAATCCATGTCCATTACGTGTTGAAACGTTGCACCGGCATTTGAAAGACCAAAAGGCATCCTTTTGTAAGCGTAAGTACCCCATTTAGTGGTAAAAGTTGTTTTATATCTATCCTCTCCTTAGAATAAAATCTGATTATATTCACTGTAACCATCTAAAAGGGATAGTCTATCTGATCCATGTTTGGTAGTGGATAATGATCTCTTAATGATGCTTTGTTAAGATCTTTGAAATCCACGCATAATCTGATTTCTCCATTTTTTTCCTAACTGGAACAAGATTTGCTACCCAACTTGAATGCTTAATTTGGAAAATAATTCCTGATTCAATCAATTTCGATAACTCTTTCCTCATAAGAGGCTCTATTCTGGGATTAATAGGCCTTTGTTTCTGCCTAACTGGTTTGGAGTTTATCTGTAACTCAATTATATGCTATGCTAGACTGGGGTCAAACCCTTTCAAATCTTGGTATCTCCAAGCAAAAACATCTTTAAATTTAGTGCAAAGCTTAATAAAAGACTGCTTTTTGGATAAGGAGCATACCTTTCCAAGAAATAAGTTCTTTCATTCATCAACTGAAACCTCCTTGTAATTATCAACATGAGTAGGCATTTTAGTTTTATCTTTTCTTAACTGGTCATCATTGCTGAAGATGTCTTCCAATGTGACAAGTCCTCAAGGAAACTTGTTTGATTTTAACTGAACAATCTAGTCACCATATAGGTGTTGTAATTTTTCCTGGTTCACTGCAGAAAATTCAGCTTCTTGCTGCAAAAACCTATAGATTTGATCATCACTTTCAAAAACCTGCCAATTAGATTCATTATCAGGTATTGAAGGCCTGATAATTAATTTAACATGAGGCTAAACTTTGTTGTTTTCTATCTGTTCCAGCACTTTGAAACTAGCACCAACTGCTACAAGTCTATCAGCATGTTTATTTTCAGCTCTAGGAATAGACTGAATATTAATGGCATCAAAATCTTCCATTAAGTCTGAAACTCTATGCCTGTAAGACTTCATTAATGGATTCTTACATACATTGAATTTTTTTACTTGATTTATTACTAACTCAGAGTCACCAAAGATTTGTAATGAGCTGATTTCTCTTTTTCTGGCCCAAAGTAAGCCATGAATTAACGCTTCGTACTAAGCTACATTACAAGTGCATGAAAATTGAAGACTCGGAGATGTAAAATACCTTTCATTTGTTGGGGAAGTGAGCATCAGACCTTCTCCCTGTCATTTCTTATTCTTAGCTCCATCAAAATGAAGCTTCCAAATCCCTTCTGTTGATTTTTATATTTTGGATAGCAAGGGAACTGTTGCATTTTCTTCGTGCATGTAGTAAACACCAAAAATATGTTCTTCAAATTCCTTAAAAGGATCATGAGCATGTTCTTCAACTATTTTCTCATCCATAAACTTGTTAAAAACACCTTCTAATGCTGAAATATGAGCTACATTATCAAAATCAAATTGATCTAAAGTGAATACTTTGCTACTGCATTTGGTGAATGAGGCTCAATATGAAATCTAGCCAATGGCTCTGAATTGATGGTAAATTTAGTGCCATAACGTGTAGTAAAAAATAAGAAAGACCAATATGAAGAAATATAGCCTCCTATTTTTGTTGTAAAATCTCTAGATAGGCACAAGGCAAAATATGGAGGTAAATCCACAACAGTAACATCTTGTAGAATGGAAACATTTGGGCAAGCATGTAACGTTACCTCCAAATTTTTTATTATTCCAACTGTATTGGTTGTAGTCCCATCAAGCTGTAAAACACTCCTTTCTATAGGTTCATACTTTGCATGCCTAATTTTTCAGCAATGGATTTAGGCATAACTGTGTTCTTTGACCTTTGTCCACCATACAGTTATGAACTAAATTTTCTCCAATGATCAGAGATAGGTAAAAGGGTGGTGGCTTCTTTATGTCATGAGCATTTAGAACCTTCTAAACCATCCATCTAACATCCTTTACGTGATCTTGATCAAGTGTTCCAAGGACCATATCTATATTTTGGACTTCCTTTACTGTTGTTTTTGAAGAAATCTGCAGTTTAGCTAGTTCATGAGAGAGTAAATCTTGTTGTCCTGGAATGCTTAAGGCATCCCACATCGAGATGTTAACATTGTGCTTCTTCATCACATCAACAATATTAAAAGAAGCAACAATCTTAGAGATAGACTCGATCGTTTTAGCATAAGCTTTAGCAAAAATTGATTCTGCTTCGGCAGCCTTGGATATCTGAGGGATAAACAATCTTCTTGGATCAGGCTGAAGCTATTTTTGTTGCTCTTTACTAGCTACAACACTTGTTGTTTTCTGAGGGATAACAGGACTATTGGCTAGTTTCGAGACTGTAGATGTTGATATATCAGTAATAGTGGGTAGCATAGGTCTGTTTTGTTGTTTTTTATTTTCGGTAGCTTTCTCTTGAGCTCTAGTGGTAATAGCAATGAAATCCTCCTCATTAAAGCTAACCAAATTCTATTCAGGTGTTTTCTGAACATGAATTTCTTGCTGCCCACCCTCCATTTGAGGCATGAATAATGCTTCAAATTGAGGTTGTGTAACAAGATTTAGGTTCAGGAATGCATTTGGGTAATTTGTAGCTGAATGTGGTTGATTGCAAGGTTGGCACCACTCTTCTGTAGCCATATTAACTGGAACCAAAGTGTTAGATGCACTAGGAACATTAGAATCAAACTGCCTTTGCTGATAAGGCTGCCTATAATTCTGATTTTGTTGGTAAGGTTGCCTATTTTGTTGATTTTACGATAAAGAGCCTAATAAGGTCTCATTAGGCAATGCAAGTTTATTCTCAATTGATGTCAGCTTATTTCCCATGGTTTGCAAAGCTTTAAACATATCTGGGGATGGGGCTGAAATAGTAGGCTCCATGATTGTAATAGGCTATGGGACATGAGTTAAATCTACCAAAAATGGCATTGTAGGCATTAGTGCTAATTTTCCAGCCTGGATAAGGTTGTTTTTAGATTTTATAGTAGTGTCATAGGCCTCTGGAAGAGTAAAAGCTCCCATGGTTTGGATCATAGTTGCAATATCACTATTCAATGCTCTGAGATAGTAAAGGAAAGCATGATCAGCTTGAGGCTTAACACTAGCAGGGATTCTTTCCCAAGTTCTAGCGAAACGAATGTTGAAGATAGACATATACTCACGAGGGGATCTTTTGATAGTAGATAGTTGTTCTATGAGGGATAAATGGTCTGAATTATCTTGGAACTGTTTCAGTTGTTTTTCACCTAATTCATCCCAAGTTCTTATGCTTCCAATCTCTAGATTCCTATACCATTGCAAGGCTTGTCCTTTAAAGGATGCAGCTAAAAGTCTTAAGGCTATGTCTTCATGAGTGATATTATGGACTGCACATATGGTTGTAACATCTTTAATGTGTTCAGTAGGTGTAACTTGATTTTCATCGGTAAATGATGGAAAACTTTTCGAAGCAAATGGGAATATCATGGTACACTGGAATTACTAATGGGTTGCCATTAGTAAAGGTCACAAAATTTCTGGGTGGTTGAATAGCCATTTGAAAAACTGGGATATTGATTGAAAAGTGTATACATGGTGAAGGAATATCAGGAGGGTTTTCAAAACCAAGTCTATTGTAAGGCAATGTATTACCAACACTTCTCCTTCTAGTAGAATTCAAAGGTAAAGAAACAAACTCAGAAGGAATTCCTCTTACCGATGATCTTGTAGTCACTTTAGGCATGGAACATGCTACAATACTGGTCTGAAATCAGCTTTACGGAGTCGCCAAAAGATCATAAAATCTTTAGAATAAATTTGTTGTAGCTTTTCTCCCAAAAGTAACTTTTATTTGCTGTAAATCTGCTTTTGATCTGCTCTAGAATCTGAAATTTACATGCAGATCTGATTCGTAGTCCCACCAGGCGTGCCAAAAACTGTTATCTCTCAAAAGTGCACCTAACAGAGAGATGGTAGTAGGTTTTCTAAGTCTGCAAAATATCTCTCTCTCTCGTAGATACAATGGGGACACCTCAGGTCTGTGGGTATACCTATTTTGAGGTGAACCTTTGGGGTTAAAAAGGTTGGTTCCTTACTGGTGTTCACTAAACTATTTTCTTAGAGTTTTAGGGTTAAGAGGTGACTGAAAATGAAGTAAATACTAAGGTGATACACCAAATTTGAATGAGAACTTGACCTGAGTGGAATACACAACTGATTTATGAAGAATTCTTTATGTGCACGAACCAATTTGTACTTTCTACAGAAAATAAGGGTAGAATACTTATTTTTTACTGAGGGAGAATCACAACAACACTAGTAAGCTAACATTCACAATGAAATTTAGCAGAAAATAGTAGATTTGTAGCATGGTAAAGTGATTGATCGGGAATATTAATTCACAAGATTAATACTAGCATACACAAGATTGCAGAATGAATTGGAAAGGAAAAGAATAATTCACACTCAGAGGGAAAACTGGTAGAAATTGCTTCAGTACTCATATCGAAAGTTCTCTGGGAAAAAAATCTCTGAAAAATTCCCTCCCTCGCTTGTTGTGCTTTGCAGAGCACACAATATTTAGCAAAAGTTCATGCCTTTTCTAAAAATAGCCTCAAGGTACTCGCCTTATGTATCCTTATTTTATCCTTTATTTAATAATAAATAAAGGAATAAAATAATACAAACTAAAGTACATGATGAAAATAAGCATTATCAACCTTAGATACAATTCACCAAATTGCAGGTTGATCGTTCTATTTTTAGGAAAGAAAGATGAACAATTGCTAATTTTAAAATTACTTGCTATGCAATTCTTCTCTCTTTACACATGCAAGTTTGTCATCTACTCTGTTCTATCATGTTGTGAAGGAATGTAAAAATCATCTCCTGTGTATAGGCAAAAGGATGCAACCTTAGCCATATTTGCAAAATTAAAGTGAAGTGGGGACCACCTCTTGTTTGGAATGCTGCCACATTGTAGATTTTAGCATGTATAAAAATTAAGGGGTTTACCCTTTTGGCTAGCCCACCATGCATAATTGGTTCACCACCTTTGGGCCTTGGCATGTAATACCACTTTTCACCTTTTTGGTGATCATGGCATATGATATTATTTGTTTGATTTTTTTTTTTGGTGCCATGGACTATAGTTTAGACTTTACAAAGTCTTGGCAATTGATTATGTTGACCATCCATGTGGGCTAGCCCCTTCTCCACGATGACTCACCCTTCGCTTAACCTTGGTCTATGGAACCCGACCGTGGCGGTTTTAACTTGGATTTTGTGATGTGTTTTAGGACACTTGATCTGTACTTTGGTATTTTCTCCACCGTAGATCTTCTAACTCTGATTAGGGTTCTAGCTTGAGAAATTAATGCGGTTAGTGGCATTTAATTGGGCCTTATCACCTATGACCCTGTGAGGAATGACCACCGTTTGATCTTCCACTTGGCGTTTGATGGGTCATTGCTCTCGACCATGAGTTCTGGTTTAGAACCCTAGTTTTGAATGCGAGTTTATACCTTCAAGCTTGGCATTTGATCATTTCATTTGCATCTTTACTCTGCTGGTGAAGCCCTTGAAAAAAATTTTATGGCTCTGTGATTTTTTGATGAATGCTTGGAGACTTGGTGGTTTTCGAGCTTGCATTTTGTTTCTGAACTCTCGATGCCATTATTTCTCAACTGTTGCATGCATTTTCTGAAGAATCTCGAAGGTATTTTTGTTGTTTTTTGTTCTATGTTTAGTTTCCCTCCTGTATATGATCTGAAGATCATTTATCAATTAAACTGCTCTGTTCTTCCTCATAGATTGATAAATCTTTGTTTGGCATCTGGTTTTCTATCTGGTTTTGGTAGTCGATAGATAATGAACTCGGGATGAGCCTGTAGAGAGAAGTCACCACCATTTTTCTCATCTGATTGCTTCGTTCTTGGGCAATGGTGAGTTCCAACACTGTTTTCCCCTTTTGAGCTCAAGTTTTGTTCTTGTAACTTTGAACCCATTGCAAATACTAGTAAAATCTTTGTAAATTGAAAGCATTTTGTGGGTTCGCTCCTTTTAATTCTAAAGTGAACTTTTAAACTCTGACTCATCGTTTAAAACTTGTTGAAACTTCGTTCTGTGCATTTTGATGAATTGTCTGCGGGCTTGGCTCGGTGCTTGGAAATATTAACTATTTTCATTTCCCAACTCGATACTCGAACTCTGTTTCACATTTGGTAGATGCATACTATTTGTTCTCCATCTAAAACATGAGCTCTTTTCATTTTACCTTACCATGAAATATGCACACCTGATTTTTTTTCATTTACTTCTTTGCATCTATAGATGTATATTTGATCTTTCCTGCTACTTTCTTTACTATACCTGTATCTTCTTCAAGTGGGCATTTGTAAGGTTGGAAATAATTCATCCATTTGATTGTATACCTGTTGCCTTTCCTTCTTCTCTTTATAGATGCAATATTTGTAACTGTTGGAATCATTCTAAAAGTGTAGAGAGGGCACATCACTCCATAGCATTGTTTCTAATAATACTTCCCTGCAGACTTAGCATAGTATCTGGAATTGTTGACTGTTCTGGTTTTTATCCTCTGTGTGAGCTCCTTTGTTTTTATTTTCTATAGATAGATGTCTACTTGGAGTTTTATACAGATCTTCTCCATTCTGTACATGCATGTTTGCAGTTTGTAATCCTTCTTTCATTTTGTAGATGCATTCTTCTCTTTGTAGATGTAGTTAAAACTACTTTTATGAACCCTATGCATGTGTACTTGTAGTTTATCCTTTTCTGGAAGGCATGCTTTGATTTGAAAACTTGTTGGGCTTTGTAGTTTTACTCCTTCAATTGGAAGCTGAATGCTACTTGTGTATTCTGTAGCTTCATATTTGCATTCAAAACGATGAATCTGGAAGTTGTATGTTGTTTATTTGTTGTAAACATGATTGCATAATGTTTATATAATGAAGTAAGTATCCCATTTCCGAAAGTGAAAGAAAATATTTAGTTTTCTTTTCTGTAATAGTACTTCACTTCCTAAAAGTTATAGTAGGAATTCTATTTCAATTCTTTCATTATTTCTCAATTCTATTTTTCTAGAAAAGTCCATTTTGCAAGGGGAGACTCATCGGAGATGAAATCTTTGATATATATGTGAGGTGATGGAATTTGAATTTTAAGAGGTAGAATGGCTTTAGTGCCATAGAAAATTGAATAGGGCGTAGCACCCGTAGGTGTGTGGACACTAGTTCAATTGGCTCAAAGGGAAAACAAGATTTGGATATGCTAGTTCCTTCATGTATTGTCTAGTGTTTTCATGAGGATTTTGTTAAGTGTTTTGTTAGAGGAAGGACTCAGCTTGCATCCATTTTCTTGAGGATAATATGGTGATGAAAAATTTCATTTGATGTTAAATGTATCACATAGCTATTTAAATTTCTTATTTTTAAAGGATTTCCATTATCGCCGATGAGCTTGTGCGAGATAGAAAAATTACATATGATATTCGATAATTGAAGTTAATAATAGGTCTATATTTTGTCAAGATCGAGGGATGGATTCACCCATTTAGTGAAGTATTAAGTTTGTGTGATTATGAAATGATGGTGTTGAGATGATATTTGATTAATTACACCAATGAGATCTAACCCCATTGAGAGATAGGCGATAAGTCTTGAGTAGGTTGTAGTAATTGACTAGGGATGTGAATGAGATATGATTGGAGTTTGAATTTAATGCATTTATTTACGCATGTAAAAGATTCTTAGGTAATTTTAGGCCAGTAATACGTTGGTTTTATGATGCTTTTAGTGATAAAATTACAACCGAGGTTACCACTAATGGGTGTCATTATTCCCTTCATTTAATCAACTCTTTGTTGATGTCATATTCAAACTAGGGGTGTGTTTGAAGCTATATGCAATAAGAAGAATCCTATTGATTTAGTAATTGAAAGTAGGTTTTTGTTATTTTGTTTTCTGGGGGTCTTTTTGTAGTGTCCTTAGGGTTCCATGGCCAAATCCTTATTATATCTATGCTACAAGAAACTTGCTGAAATAAACACTCATTGCTGGAATAAATTGTTGGAAATAAACACACATACAAAAGTAAATAGATTGCTAGAAATAAACACACAATATAGAAGTAAACACACTTTTCTTAGAAATAAACACACGATTGAAAATTTTGTGAAAAATCTTGCAAGGAAATAAAAATCTAGTCTATAACACCTGTAGGGAAAAGTATACAATAGAGTTCAACTTAAAGAATAAAAAACATTTACAAAATTAATAGATCTACACTATTTTCTTTAGAAATATAAATACTAATAAAAATAGGATCCTAGTTCTTGGAGGATTGGGCCCTTTGCTCCACCTCAAATCAAGATTTTACAAAGTATATTTCTCTCCAAACGAAGTGGCTATTTTATTGCTAAAATGTTCTATTTTACAAAACTTCATTGTATATCTCTCTATATCTCTATATTTGACTCTATGTATCTTTATGTATATATATATATATATATAAATCTATCGAAAGGTGTGTATATATATATATATATATATATTTCATTCAAAAATGAATTTATGACCATAATTGTTCTACCGATTCAGATGTAACCGAAAGGTGCCCAAAATAGATGTTGAATTTGGAACCTTGCTAGACGTACATCTGTTTAATAAGTTATCCATGGATCTTAGAGTATGAAGAATCAAAACTATTCTTATCTGCTCCTAATTGAAAGGCTCATTTATTTCTTTATCATCGAATGTCGTCAAAATAAATAGATTCTCATTGGTTCCCAAACTTTGGATTAGTTATGAAACTAGAGGGGACTATTCTAGATCTAACAATGAAAGTTCTATATCTAAACGTAGGAGTTCCAGAACTAAGTGATCGAGCTCATAAACTATGTGATGGAGTTCCAAAACTAAGTTTGGAAGTTCTAGAACTAAGCCATATTGAAGCTAATGCTCCTAACAACATGTTGATCGCTTCATACTTCATTCTTTTGACTGATTGTGACCTTTTCTGTTACAAAAAAAAATTCCACACACTTTTTCAGGAGTTACAAAGTTTTTAGATGTTAGAACTAAATTCAAGAAAAGATGGACAATTACATCCTTACTTATATTAGATCAAACAAAAGTCAATAAATGTAGTCAAACTTGATAAAAATGAGAGTAAAATAAGATAATTTATTACACATTTTACGAGACATATTTTGGCCTTATCATCTCCCTTACACTTACTTGTTCGTAATTCTCCTTACAAACTTTGCTCTTAAAATCTTGGGTTATGGATTCTACATTCAAATTGACTACTCAGGTCAAATGGTTGAAACTGAATATCCTAGTGTTTTAGTTTATAAGTACTATACCCCGATCCTACTTCAACTTTCTTTTGCCATTATTCTAATTGAATGGCATATTGAGGCTCTCTTTTTTTCCATGGAGACATGGGAGTGAGAAGGAGATGATCCCTTGTTCTCATTCCCATCCATATTCACCTACATTTTTCATTGATCTAAGGGATTAGTATACACAAGGATTTAGCTCTTTCCAAGCTCCATATTAAGTTCATGGGAGATATCACTTCTCTTCGTCTCAATAAAACTATGAGAAAATCCCATCTTTTCAAACATCCATCATAAATTTCTTCAAAGTTTTCACCCTCATTAGAGGTGAAGGCATCAATACTTTTCTCAGAACCGGTAAGACAATAATATTTGAACCTACTATTAAAGGCATGGGATCTGAAATATATACCAAAATAAGATGGTTTATGATAGTGATCCCTCATGGAGATGCGAGATGAACTAGATTTTAATAGATGCTCAAAATCCATATCTTTCCATGCAATCTGATTTTGAAGTATAGAAACAAATGCATTTACCTAGCTTTCACAAAAATTTGATCATGAAGCCCGTATTCTTTTCCAAAGATAAAATTGTAGAGATAGAATTCACAAAGAATATTTTTCTGTTCTTCACTGGCTGAGGAATACGCTGTCATGAACTCATAATCATCTTTTATTTCATGTGGAAGGCCACATGTAATTCTTGACATCTCGCTAGCGAATAAATTTTTCTTCTTGAAAAATTTTGTATGAAGGAGAAGGTCTCCTACATGTGAGTAATTTTTCAGTCATTATGCAAACCATTTGTATTTTTACAAGACATTTAAATTTTTCTTCTTCCTCTTTGTATAAATTTTCTTCCCATTCCTACCTTTCTTTCTTCTCTTCTTCCATATTTCTTCTCAGGTCCTCATTTCATGTTTTAAATTCATTAAGTTCCCTACAGGTATCATCCCACAACTTCTTGAGTGGCTAATAAGTCAGTTCAATTTGTGTAGATATTATTGACATAGAACTTTGTCTTCTAGAAAATTGACATTCTTGTCTTTTTCCATCATATGTTATTTGACTATTGTCAATTCTTCATTCCTATTTGTGAGCTGATTTGTTAGTTTCTCAATGAGCATTTCCATCTATTCTAATTTGAGTTTGAGGAAGTTTAATTCCTCATCCTTCTCTCTGGTGATGAGTTCTTCTTTGGATAAAAGCAGAGCCTGTTGAACTTTTTGTTTCTCCTCTTTTCCTAAAATTTCCTTAGGGAATGAGTATTCCTCTTCCACCAAATGGGATTTCCCTTTCCGTTTCCAATATGTAAATTCCTCTTCTTCATGTGACAATGCTTCTAATTCAACCAACTCTTGAAAATCTTGTTCTTAAAATATTTTATCTTCTTTCTCCATCTCGGTTTGGCTTGGTCCAGAGGACTCATGGCCATGCTGCCCAAAATATCAACATCTTTGTTTCCCAACCCATCCTATTCTTCCATCTCCTTGGAATTTCCCTAGAGCTCTTATGAACTCTTCTTCTTTGAGGAGCTTCAAAATGTCTGAAAATCGGTTTCCTCTTATATCTTCTTCTAATTTTCACTTCATGCTCTAGCTTAGGTAAACTATCACCGTCGAGAGATAGATATTAGTTCTCCGGTAATGTTATAAAGGAAGGATTTTTTTTTAATGAAAAAATAGGTTGTACAGCTTTAATCCTTCTTCTAGATATCATCCTTTATGGTATATTATCCCCACCTATTTCCTTTTTTACCTCTGCAGGGGCATCAATATCAAAATTAGCTATAGGATAAAAAGGGTTTGGTATTTCCCTCTTTATAATATCAAGGTTTTGCTTAAACTTGTTGAGAAACATTTCCCATGATTCTTCTCCATTTTTCTTTCAAAGAAAATGGTTCTAGCATACCAAATGGACTAACCCATGATGTCTGATTGTTCCAAATCCCCAAGAACACCTATGAGTCATTGTCTGATGGATTCAAAAGTAATCATGGAAGAGTTACTATATATTCGGTTTTGAATTCCCATACATAATATATATTAACATCTTAAGGACCTCTCTTCCAACAATTCTAAATTTACCATCACAAGTTAAATACTTAACTACCAAAGGTTCTACCCTATGAAAGGGTTTGGAAAAGATGGAGCTTCTAACCCCTTGATGATTTTCTTAGTGTTATAAATGTATTGTAGTTCAGATTCACCCCCTTGTATCAAGGTTTCTACCAAATCTTTAAGGGTTCCCTTGACAAGATTTGGGACATGCAAAATTGGTATTCCAGACACATTGCTCATTGTATTCATAGAAAAAGGAATTATAATATTTCTAACCTTTTCCTAGATTCTTCTAAATTTACAACAAATTCTCTAACCAATTCATCATTGTACTTCAAGAAATTTTTCAGGAACTCCATCCAACCTGCTCATCCAAAAATGGCTACAACTTCTCCATCCACAAGAAGTTGTGTATCATCCTCTGGTTCTGACTTATTTTTAATCCCTATGGTCAAAAAATAATAATTCAATTTCTTATTTCTTCAAATTCAGAATTACCTATAGAACTACTGGATTTAGGTATGTAACTATTGTGTTTAGCTGCAGAACTCCTATGTTTAGCTATAGAATTGATGGGTTTAGCTCCGGAATTCAAATACAATTCTTCTTCTTCTTCCTTGAATTTCTTCTCGCAATCGCTTCTCAACTTACTTTATTCTTCCCAAGTGATATCTAATTATAAATACACCACCAATTTTTGTTCCACGAACACCATCCTCATGATTACTTCCTTTTAATCATAATGTGCAATAAATGTCTCATCCTACTGAATTTTAAATCAAACCTAATCACACATACAAACTTTGAATCTAACCTTTAATAAGTTCAAGACATAGTTACTGTCCTTGCTGATGTAATCCCTTCTGCCTTGATTACTCATCCTTCCTAAAAGTGAAAAAAGGAAAATGGTTAGAAAAGACAACTAGAATTCAAACATATTCTTTTTATTTTTCATTAGCCATTTATTGAGGAGACCAACCACCACTTCTGGTTTTCAATTGATCTCTAAGAATTTATTTTTGGGAAGAGAACACGATTTACTATTTTTCATTCCTTCCCTTTTTATTTTTTATTTTTTTTCTTGTTTTTTTGGGGAAGAGAAATGCATTTGCTATTTTTCATTTTCTTCCCTTTATTTTGGATCCGTGTATCTCGACTATTTGATCATTTAGGAAGAATAATATTCTTGCATATGATCAAATTATTTGTCTTCTTCAATTTGCTTCAAGAATTCATCCCTAGTAGGAGGATTCCTATAAAGTTTTAGCCTATGTCCATTGACCAAAAGTGTCCTTCTCTGCCATAAATGGGAAGTAGTCAATAGATCCATTATCAAATATAATCTCAATCTAATAAGGTCCTAATCATCTAGTTCTCAACTTGCATTTGAATTGCTTGTACTTGGAATCAAATAGTAATGCCCAATCTCATACCTTGAATTTCCTTGTCTTCATATATGCATCATGCCACTACTTTATTTGGTCTTGGATTATCTATTTCGTTGAAGTTCTTACATTACCAACTCATCCAATTCATTGAGTTGAATAATTCTTTCCTTTTGTGTTGCATCCAACTCAATACCCACTTTAGTTATCATCCTTAATGTTTGTAGTTAAAATTAAATAGGTAACAATGGATTTTTCCCATAGACTAACTCATATGCTGAAAACCCCATTGTAGTATTCCAAGTTATATTATAAGCCCGTATAACCTCGTAGTCTCTTTACCCAATCTCTTCTACCGGTTTCAACTATTTTGTTAAGTATGTTTTCCAATTCTTTATTTGTTACTTCTACTTGTCTATTTGATTTTGGGTGATAGGGATATGAATTCCTATGATTGATTTGATATTACATTGTGAAGGCTTGGATCATATTAGACATGAACTTTAGCCCCGATATAAAACTATACTCCTTGGTGCACCAAACTTATCATAATTTTGTGCCAAAGCAAATTAGTAACTGCTTCTTCAATGTCATTTGTTCAAACATGCACCTCTACCCAATTTGTCACATAATCGCACACAAAAGAATGTGCTCCTTTCCTTGTGAAGGATGACTAAAGGGAACAACAAAAATCCATCCCCCACTTTCAAATGGTTCAATCACTACTTGATATTGTAGAGGTATTTCACTGGTAAAGGTTGGATGTCCCATCCTTTGACAGTGATCACACCACTTGATATATCTCTTCACATATTTATACAGAGATGGCCAATAATATTGAGTGTTAAGTATCTTGTGAGTTTCTCTTTTTACTGAAAAGTTTCCTCCACTTGGTTCATCATGACATTCCATGAGTATGTCAAATATTTAATCTTCTCTAACACACTTTCCTAAAACCAAATCAAGACCATATTTAAATAACATTCTATTTAACCATTTAAAATATGCACTAGTTTTGATTAACTTCTTGATTTGTTTCTTAGTGAAAGAAGGAGGAAACTTTCTTGTTTCAAGATAATCTGCCATATCAGCAAACTATGGTTTATCAACTAAAATAAAAAATAATTGTTCATCTATAAAGTTGTCCTTAATCGGATATCACTCCCATGTAGTGGTCACTCTTGAAAAGAAATCAGCTACCACATTATATTTTCCTGGATTATCAATAATGGTAATATCAAATTATTGTAAAAGTAATAACCATCTAATTATCCTACCTCCAACCAATGGTTTGTTCATTAAGTATCTAATTATTGAGTGATTTGTACATACAAATATTCAAGACTCGTAATATAATGTCCGAACATATTAATTGGATAGATCACATAAAGAAATTCTTTTCAAAGGTGGTAGTGTAATTTCTTTCAAAGGGAGTAATATTTTTAATAAGGTATTAAATAGCATACATTTTCCTTTATTCATCTTTCTGTCCCAAAACTACACCAATTGAGTTATTTTAGGCATCTATTTGGATGTGAAAAGGTTTATCCCAATTAGCTCCTCTCAATATTGGGGTAGTGATTAAATTTCATTTAATTTTTTCAAAGCATGTTGACACTTTTCATCCCAAAAAAATTCACAATCCTTGGTAAGTAAACTAAACACGAGGAAGAAATTTTACTAAAATTCTTGATAAAACACCTATAGTATCCAACATGCCCTAAAAATGACTTGACATCTATGGGGGTTTGAGGAACAAGTAAGTCTCGAAAAATCCTGATTTTGTTTCGTTAACTCCAATTCCTCTTTTGAAATGTGGTGTCCTAATATAATCCCCTCATCAACCATCATCAAAAATTTCTCATGACTAAGAGACAAATTGTTTTTCACACATCTTGTTAATACTCTGTCCAAATTATTCAAAGCATCATCAAATGTGTCTCCATACATAGTAAATTCTTCCATGTGTACCTCTACACAATCATTCATTAGGTCTACAAAAATTGCTAATACAACTCTTTGGAAAGTTCTTGAGCATTACATAGTCCAAATGACAATACCCTATAGGAAAAGGTACCCTATGGATAAGTAAAGGTAGTATTTTCCCGATCCTCAATAGTAACTCTTATTTGATTATATGCAATAAATTGATCCAGAAGGAAAAGTATTGTTTACCAATAAGGTTGTCTAAAACTTGATCTATGAATGGTAAGGGAAAATAATCTCATAGTGTGACTTTGTTCATTTACCTATAATCAACACAAATTCTCCATTTTCTATTCTTTTTAGGAACAATTACAAGTGGAGACACCCACCGACTATTTGAGATATGGTAGATAAAAGTTACTTGTAATAGTTTTTCAATTTCTTGCTTGGTTATGTCCTTTAAGGCCGGATTAATCCTTCTCTCGAGGTTTCCTAACTGGTTTAATGTTTTCAGTATAGATGTGATGGATAGAAATACTTGGTTGGATTCCTTTCATGTCTTTATATTCCCAATAAAAAGCTCTAGTATGATCTTTCAGAACATCAAACAATTTAGCTTCTTCATCATTTTTCACCTAGCTATTAATTTTCAAAATTTTACCTGGTTGAATCTCAAAATGTTTGGTTCTAGTCTGTGATGAACTAATTTGTTGAAAGTGTTCCATTAAGGTGTTTAGTGTATATGCATATGGTAATAACATATATTATGTATAAATATCTCCAAAATTCCCTTGAGAAAGAATATTGGACAAAGGACAGTAGGAAGAGTTATGATACTTATCTTGTTGTTAGTCAAACTCATTGTCACTGTAATTTTCTAGAAATTCCTCACCATTTCCTGATATCTTTTAAACTGAAGCTACTTATTCCATAGCTATTTATGCTCCTCCCCAAGAGAAATCTCATTCCTCTGGAGTGAAATTATTTGCATTTACATGGGATTGTTGTTGTTGTGGTTTTGGAGATAAGTCTAAAGGTTAAAAAATAAGTCCATAGGTTCTGGAACTATCCCCGATTGTTCTAATGAAGTTTGTTGTTCATTCAATGGTTGATTAATAATATATTCCATCTCCGTATGTGATGCGAAACGTTATCATAGCCAAAGAAGAAATATTTAATTTACTAGTATTAGGATCATCAACCCATAATTGTTATTGATTATCAATAAAAGGTCATGTAGATGGATATAAGGAAATTTGCTTAGAATTCTTACCATTTGAGATAGCAAGTCACCTGATATGCAATCAATTAAGGAAAAACTATAGCTATCCATGGTCTTCCCAAAATAATGGGATAACCAAGTGTTTTACCTTTTGACTTGCAATATAAGGAAGTCCATTGAATATTCCCATGGCTCCACCATCACCGCCGCATCTTCAATAACTCCTTCTAGTTTTTCTACGAGACTAGATTATCATATGCAATATGGTGTTAGTAGGTTGTATACATGTTAATGGTAATTGTTTAAAGTGTCCACTTTCATCACATTTATAGTTTCTCCCAAATCAACCAAAACATTATGTATATCTTTATTCCTTATAGAGACAAAAATAGTAGGGCTTCTAGGATCTCCATATTTGCGAAGTAAGATTTTTCCTTCTAATAAATAAATTTTTTTCCCATCTACCTTAATAGTCCTTGGGTACCGCTTCTTTCTTATAGGTCTTTTTAAACATAGCATTTTGACTAAATTTTTTTACTCAGAATGTCCTTGATTGCTTGCAAAAATGGTATTTCAATATTCAATTTCCTCAATTCCTATACCAAATCAGATTCCTTGGTCTCTATAAATTCTTTAAATCTCTCTGTAATGGAGTTTCAGAGAGTTGTTTTTTTCTCCTTATATTTTTCTTTTTCATCCTTCTTAGGAACAATCGAACTAGGGGTTTCAGTTTCTTCTGTCATTTTAGTAATTATAACAAGTGGACTGCTAATTATTTTTCTAGACCTTGTCTAAATATCCTTATAATCCATGACATTAATATTAACTGGTTTTTCTTGTTCTACCTCATAGACAGGATTTGTTTATTTGTTTCTTGGATTAGCCACTGGTTGTGCTGGTATTTGTGTTTGAACCACATTTTTAGTATGTGAATTTCGTGCTAGGGAACCCATTATGGCTTGTTGATTCTGACTAGGATATCTCCTCCCTTGAGCGTAGTTATTAGTGCTCCACCTAGGTTGTGACCAAGCATTCGGATTACCTTGAGCAGAGACCAAGGTGATTGGTTTCCTTGGGCATACTGAGATTATCCTACCCAATCCTAAGGATTACATGTTGGTTGAGGGACCCAAGGTGGTTTTCCCCAAATTTTTGGTACTATCTCGAGCTACCCATGAAATCATCTAGGGGTTAGGAACTGACACTGGGAATGAACAACCTCTTGCTTGGTTTGTCTCTGGATAAAGTTTACTTCTTGTGCTATGGATGGAGTATTGGTTTATTTAAGATGATTTTTTACAAATGGAAGAAGAGAACAAGCATTACTCTCATGGTCCCTAGATTCACAAATAAGACATATTTATATTTTATCTAGAGGACCATCTCTTATTACATGATGTTTCCTACATCTAGGATAAGACATAGCTAATGGTTCAGCTTTTAGCATTTGCTTTAGCTTGTAATCCGTCCATGGTAGAGTTTAATTGAACTAGAATGATTGTTTTAAATTTTTGTAGTTCATCCATCTGTTTCTTCATATCTAGATTCAATATTTTTATTGTTTTTCCTTTCCTAGGTCCACCCCATGTTCTTGAATATCTTCTACAAATGTCTTTTATATCATTAATTCATAATTGATCAATGTTTCCGCCTCCTATCAAATAAAGGACTTCCCTAGATTCATCATCCAGGACCTTTAAGAAAAATCATTTTCCTTAACTCTTCTTGAAGTAAAAATCCACACCTTTTACTTACAAAGAGGAATTTCTCCAAATCATCCTCCATATTCTCATCCTCTTCCTGCTTGATTCTAAAAAGTTCTTCCTTCTTGTTTCTCCCTCTATAGTAGTCTTGATATTTTCTAGGAAGGAAGTTTCCATTTGTGCCCAAGTGGTAATAGAATTAGATGTTAATCCCATAAACCACCTCATTGTTGCATCCTTCAATGTATATGGAAACAACTTGAGCTTCGACTATCTATTTTTTAATCATAGGTCCGACACATTACTTTAAATTAAAATAGAAATTGGTCGGGATCCTCAAATGACATCACTCTAAATGTGGGCAAGTGTGCAGGTGAAATATTCTTCATATTTGTTTCATCATCCTCTAGACAAATTGGATAGGTAAAGGTCCTATCAGGTTATCTTTAAACTTTTCGTACCATCTTTGCAGATCTTCCACCTTTTTCCCAATCAATGTGGTATGTGATCTACTTTGGAGAAGGTGAAAAGCTAGGAATAGGAGGTTTACTACTCAATTCTGAATCAAAACTTGCTCTAAATGGGTCTTGGGAGAAAATCCTTTTCTAAAGGTTCCACTTCCTTTTGCTTACGATGCAAGAATTCCAAAGGTGTCAATTTTGCTTCTTGTCTAACAAGGGACAATAGTGCTTGTAATTCTTGGTCAACTTCCTTATTTGAACTAGAGGATGTTGATAATTCTTGTGGAGAATTTTTGGGAGAAATATACCGTTGGAGTCTCTCGGTATACTCATAAATTTTATGATAGCATAGGGAATATTTTTCAATTACTAAATGTATGATTTTTGCTCTTGTAACACCTAATTAGACAATTCTAGCTAGTGGCTCCCTAAAACAAAACTAAAAAATGATGGGTGTCATTATTATCTTAATTTAATCAACTCTTTATTGATGTCATATTCAAACCAGGGGTGTGTTTGAAGCTATATGCAATAATAATAATTCTAGTTATTTAGTAATTAATCGTAGGTTTTTGTTAATTTTTTTTTGGTGGTTTCTTTATAGTGTCGTTAGGTTCTATGGCCAAATCCTTATGATATCTATGCTACAATAAACTTGTTGAAATAAACACTCATTTCTGGAATAAAGTGTTAGAAATAAACACACATACAAAAGTAAATAGATTGTTGGAAATAAACAAATGATATAGAAGTAAACACACTTTTCTTGGAAATAAACACATGGTTGAAAATGTTGTGAAAAATCTTACAAGGAAATACAAATCTAGTCTATAACACCTACAGAGACAAGTATAAAAAAAGTTCAATTTAAAGAATTAAAAGCATTTACAAAATTAACAAATCTACACTAGTTTCTTGATAAATATAAATACAAATAAAATGAGGATCCTGGTTCTTAAAGGAGTGGGCACTAGCTCCACCTCGAATCAAGATTTGAAAAAGTATATTTCTCTCAAAATGAAGTGGCTATTTTATTGTTGCAATGTTCTATTTTACAAAAATTCATTGTATCTCTCTATATATCTATATCTGTCTCTATATATTGGTATGTGTGTGTGTGTGTGTGTGTGTGTGTGTGTGTGTATATATATATATAATATTATGTACAAGTCTTTACAAGTATATATTTCATTCAAAGATGCATTTACGACCATAGATGTTCTATCAATTCAAATGGAACTGAATAGTGCCTAAAATAGATGTTTAATTTGGAACCTTGGCCGACGTACAACCGCCTCGATAAGTTATTATTGATCTTCGAGTATGAAGAATAAAAAATCTTCTCATCTGCTCCCGATTAAAAGGCTTGTTGATTTCTTTATCATCGGATGTCATTAAGATAAATAGATTCCCATTGGTTCCAAAACTTTGGAGAAGTTTCGGAACTAAAGGGGACCATTTTAGATCTAACCATGAAAATTCTAGAGCTAAACGTAGGAGTTCCGGAACTAAGTACTAGAGTTCTAGAACTAAGTCTTGGAGTTCCAAACTAAGTCCGAAAGTTCCTAACTAAGTGATAGAGATCATAAACTATGTGATGGAGTTCCGTAACTAAGCCAAATTAAATCCAATGCTCCTAAAAACATGTTGATCACTTCATACTTCATTCTTCTAAATAATTATGACCTATTTTGTTACAAAACCAAATTTCCACACATTTTGTTATAAATTACTAATTTTTAGATGTTAGAACTAAAGTCAAAAAAATATGGAAAATTACATCCTAACTTATATTAGATCAACCAAAAGTCACAAAATGTAGTAAAACTTCTTAAAAAGGAGAGTAAACTAAGAACATTTATTGCACATTTAACAAGACATATTTTGGCCTTATCAACCACCATAGATGCCATCATGGAATTATTTGATTAGTTTGGTTGATTCAAGTTATTTAAGGCACCGTAATAGTATATCGTCAAAAATGTGTTTATAAAGGATGCCCCTATCATGACGAAATGAGTGACACGTTGCAAAAACAATTGTTTAGCACCATCCGATAGGTCTTGTGGTAGTTTACATTCAGTGAGATAGTCATATATATATATATGTATATCATAGATCGGGTGGATTCGTGTCAATGATATTGATGGAAGGAAACTCATTTTGATCCAAGGATGGTATAAGTGTTGAATAATTATGGATATTTTAGTCTAATCAATTAATTTTTCTATTTTAAAAGGGACGAGGGATCCAGGGATGTCATAGTGTCTGCAAACATGTTATAAGATTGTGAAATAGCTTAAATTGTGTAATGATCAAATGTGCCCAAGAAATTCGATGAAAACCTTATAATTTTGACTAATTTCATTCTTACATTGGTATTCTCCTTTAATTTTACTAGGATGAGTTGTGAATTTCCTTAGATTTCAAAGATATGGGAACCTTGGAGAATAGCTAAATTTATACCCATGATTAAGGCCTTATATTATGCAATTTTTTTAGAACATTTGAAGTTATGTTTGAATGACAAAGAAGTGGAATGTTCTAGGGTGGTATGATAATGACTCAAACTCCTCCCATTTCTTTACACTTAGAACCATCAAAGAAGAGGGTGATTTTAACAAAGATGAAATTAGATTCATAATTTTTTTGGATGGATTCATTAGGAAACTATTTGTGAGGTATTCGATTATTTGGAGGTGTGCATCATCAAGGTAATCTACGATGGCCTAACCTTAAAATAGATTTTGAGATCTAATTTTGAGTTCAAATTTATTCATGAGCATAAGCGATTGAGTTATGCGATCATTATGATAAGGTTTAACATGCATTGCTTTAAGTGGATTAAATTTGGTAATGACTTATGTATTTTTTTGAGGACATAATGTCGAGCTTGGAGCTAGAGAATTATAACGCAAAACACAACTTTTTAGCCTTAGTGTAGTGTGTTTCATAGTCACGAAGTGTACAATAATGTAGTAAATAACCTATTCATGACCTTGATTATAACTGTGGGAAAGCATGTCTCCTAGGGAATGTTCTGAGGTGGATATGAATAGATATAATGGTTACTGTTGACCAAAATAAGCTCACACTTATTTTTGGTCAACTAACACCATTTTCCCCCTTTTTGTGCTTCAATCTAAATTTTTTTATATTTTAATCACCTAGGTCCCCTAAAATAATTTCCATCAGATAGGACATTTTGTCCCCTTTCCAAAAATATAAATAAGTCTTTCTAACTCCTCATATTTTTTAAGTTACGGGCCGGTGGGCCTGGGGAAGACTTATCGCCAAAGGGGAAGATTTCAGACCAGTAGGAATGGGGAGATATCTTGGCACCTTGTGCTTTTTGCAAAAATCATAGTTTATAATTGTGGGACTACGAGCCCACAAAGAAATGAAAAGGAATGCCTAAGGCCCACATAGGGACATGTGGCCATGTTTCAAGTCAAAGCGGGAAGGCAGGTCATCAAAGGCAGTTTGAATTTTTGGCTTTTATTTTGAAAAGGTGTAAACTATAAAAGTAAGTCACACCTCCCCTAACACCAAGAGAAGCCACATGTCAATATTTTTTCAACTGTGGGGAAGTGGGCCATTGTAAAAAAATTTGAAATTTTTCAAATTTTGCAAATGACACAGATTCTGATAAGTGCGGGCCCGCAAGCCCACGAAAGTTTTTTCGCCAAATGCAAAGTTCGCAATTTTCGGGCTTGGGGTTTTTTTCACCTAAAGTGATTTTCGAGGCCGCGGAGTTGCGGAGGTTTTTTATAAGTTTTCATTTTTTCACAAAAGGAACCAACATCAGTTTCGGGCACGTGAATCCATTTTACAAAATAGGTTTTTCGCCATTTTTGTACGGTTTCGATTCAAATATTCAAATCGGCATATCTTTCGATCCAACACTCAAAATTCAACAAATTCGGTTTCGTTGGAAAGATATCTACCTCCTCTATGCCATGGATGCATAAAATGTAATTTTTAGTAGGGTTAGGTAGATAAAAAAATTGGAAAATGTATCCAGCATGAAAAATGCGCCTCAGTATCCCAACAACCAAAATTTAATGCAGTATGGTCTGAGTTTATTTTGTGAGAAGCTTGGGTGCATTAGGGAATGGATTTTTAGAGGCACCCTTTAATTTTTGGGATCACTTTAATGAAATTTATCAGTTGGTAAGAGAAGATTCCAATTTTTCTTATTTCTCTCTCACCTTGATGTTTTATATATTGTAAACACATCTCATTTGAGAAGGGAGAGACATTGTGGGTGTGGGGAAACTCTATAAAATTTATTTCTCAACTACATTTGAGTTATAAGCCTTATCCTATGCCTAGAAAGCGTATTTTTACCTTTGAGGTGAAATGTAATGGTCTGTGCACCTTCTAGAGCAATAAACTCATGATTTTTGGTGTTCTTCAACCCTTTCTCGTGTTTTATTGTTTCTTTGTGCCTCTCCCTTTCAGATCTATTTTCTGTGCATGTATGTCACATTTGTAGGTGTAATATGTTGTGTTTCATGGATTTTTGATGGTGGATTAGGATCTGGGTCTGTGTCACTTCTGTCTGGCCTCCCTCATCTCCTTTTTCCCCTATTTCATCCTCCCTCAATAGAGTATCTTGCCTCTTTCCTTTTCTAGGGTATTACCACTTGAGTGTAGGCTCTCTTTCACTCTCTTTCTCTCTAGTTCCTTGGAATGGTTAGATTATGTTATGATTCTCATGTGTGGATTTCACTAACGCCTCGATGTTTTGGTGTAACGGTTCATTACATTTGGTATCGAATGACCACCTAGGTTCATGTCTCAAAGCACAGTAGTTACGTCGGCATTGCGGTGTTCACCCGTGTCTCCTATAGGACAGGGTGGGGTCCCACTATATGGGTGTAAATCTAGCCTGGGGTCCGGGCTATCAAAGCATGGTGGGATGTTATGATGCGCATGTGTGGATTTCACTAACGCCTCGAGGTTTTTGTGTAACGGTTCATTATAGATTAGGATAGATTAGTTTTTCCTGCATTAGAGTAGATTGTGATAGGTAGTTTAGGAACAAGAACCATCTTTCTCTGGAGGTGCATCTCAGGTTCACAAGTCCCATAATTTGAGAGATGGTCTAATGTTACGCAGATCACACTAAATGCCCGACACAAAACCAGGCCATTCGGGGGTGCTGTGATTTTGAATCAGAATTTTTGGTATGCCTGGTGGGACACTAAGGTTAGATTTTCCTCATCTTTCCAAGGTATCTCATTATTAAACATTAAATTTTAAGCCACCGTGTGACCACCAACAGTTTTGGTACGCCTTGTGGGATAGGTTTGAAGCACCTTGCCACTTCATTTCACCAAATTCATATGTTCTTGGTGAGATTCATCCTTTAAAGGCACATGCAAAGCACACCTAGCGAGTCCATCTTGTCAACAACCCATCCTTTGAGTTACTAAATTTTGTTTCATCCATTTCCACCCATTCTTCTTTTCACAACTTTCATCTTCTTCCATTCAATGAAGTTGTACAATCATGATTTCATTTTCATCTTGAAATTCACACTTGCAGCAACAACAGTGTAGTCCATGTCTAATGTATTTCACAACTCCTCTAGATCAACATTATGATTAGATTCACAATCATCATGCTTACCCATATGAGTAGTGTCAAAACCATTTTGGCCATGGAGCTTATCAAGAACAAGGGTATGGATGTAATGATAACAAATATTTGGATAATGTTGATCTATTAGGAAAGATCCAAAGAATGGAGGCTAGGATGGTACCATCTAGGGCTACAACACAAATGAAATAATTTAGGATTTTGTATAGGGCACCTTGTCCATGGGTTGGCCCTTTTCCAAGACATTATAGCTTACATGAGAAGCTTGACTTGATTATCGAGATACTACCCCTACTTGCACAAAGGACCGAGGAGATAGAGGCCTTTGAACTTGGTTTCAAGGATCCTTTTCAATGGGTAAGTCCTACACCATCATCTGGTAATTTTCTATTCACTCCCCAAGAAATACCATCTCATCCTGAGCTTCAAATTCCAAGATTCTCATCTATTGCCCTAGTGCCGAATTCCCTTCTCCATCTCCTAGTCTTCTATTTCATCTTAATTGTTCTTCCCTTTTCCCTTCCAAGCATTCATTCCCTACAAAAATAAGTTCCAATTCCCTCTCCACCAAAAACAATAGCAAAATTGGTTGAATCCCAACTTACACCTCCTCTTGCATCCCCAAATCCATGTTGGGAAGATGAAAATTAGACAACCAGCCAAGGGAAGCAAGAAGAAGAGCCAAGAAAAGAAGAAATTATAAAAATCTTGGTCAGCTTGGCTCTCAAATTTGGGATTACAAATATCCCCTTGATGGTTAAACAAAAAGAGGAGGTCAAGGTTAAAGAGCCAGTGTTGGCTAAAGATGAGTTTGCAGTAGAGGCTAACATAAGAGCAAGAAGATGAGAAATCTATTTTCTCTGAATGTAGTGTCCATAATGGCACTTTGTCTGAAGAGGATGTTGATCTAATCCAAGCTACACAATCAGTCATCAAGGAAGAAGAACAATCAGCTCCAAGTCCTATTGAAGAGGAGCAACTAGAAGAGATCAAATCAAAGTTGAAACCACTTGATGAAGAAAACATTATTGAATATTTTTTCTTTCATTTGAAGGGCCTGATTTGATTGATGAATCCATGATGGATGAGAGATATCAAGAAGACCTTGTTGCCCTAAATAGTCCTCTAGAAAATTGAAGATTTTGATTTGACAAATTTCATGCTAGAGGAAGAGGCTACCCAAGAGCAAGTTGGTCTTCAAGAAGTGATGAAGGAACTCCAGAGCCAACAATGTGTTGCAGAAATCTATAATGATATAAAAGCAATGTCACTGGATGTTGCAATCAATAACAATGAGTTGCATTTTGCAAAGGAGTTCCATACTTTTATAGAGAAAGGATAAGAACAAGATGATGTTGTCATCCCTCTCACACCATCCATCTAGGAAGATCTGTAAGAAGACTCCATTCTTGGAGTTGAAATTTAGAACAATGGGCACATCCATCGGATCAGATCATGCCCAATCAGGTACTTGGCTTCATTAGATCCAAGGGAGATGCCAAAACCTATCTTTTCCATTTCAGGGCATGAAGATTATATATAAAGCACCAAGGGTCACCATCAACACCTTTAAGATTCCAATGTTAATCAACTTGAGGAGGTATTTCAAATTGATGTTGATACTTTGGTTATTTGGGTGGAGGATTGGCCTTTTATTAATTTTTCACTCATACAAGCAGCCATATTAAGTGTCAAATAATTTGCATGGCTTCCAATTGTAAGAAAGGGAAGCTACTTCTCCCTGCCGCTCTGCAAGATTTTTAGAGTTCCCTTTGCTTCCAGTTAGCGTAGAGTAGGTAGGTTTTCTTTCAGTTGGAGAAGTGCTTGTGCACACTATGCATATCCCACTTAGGGTGTGTATGATTTATATTTTTGTACATAGTGTTTTGTGATATTTTTTCTCTTCCAAAGTGCCTTGGAAATGGCATTTGGTGAGGTCAACTCTAGTTTTAGTGGTGTTTCAAGTGGCTCGGGATTAGATTTTAGAGTAATAAATTAGTATCGGATATCATTCATGACTCCATGCTCAATTAATGTTTCAAGGTAACTAATCATTTCACCTGGCAGGCAGGTGATCTCCATGTGTCACCAAATTGTTGACCAAAATAAGCTCACACTTATTTTTGTTCAACTAACACCATTTTCCCCCTTTTTGTGTTTCATTCTGTTTTTATTTTATTTTAAGCACTTCAGGTCCCTTGAAAGTATTTCCATTAGATATGAAATTTCTTCCCCTTTCAAAAAATATAAAGAAGTCCTTCTAACTCCTCATATTTTTCAAGTTATGGGCCGACGAGCCTTGGAAGGATTGTTTGCCAAGAGTAGGCCGGATAGGCTTGGGGAAGACTTTTCACCAAAGGGGAAGATTGCGGACTGGCGGGGATGGGGAGATATATTGGATCTTTTTGGTTTTTGTAAAAGTGTAGTTTATAATTGTGGGTCCGCAAGACTAAAGAGAAATGAAAAAGAATTCCTAAGTCCCAAAAAGGGACACGTGGCCATGTTTCAAGTCAATGCAGGAAGGCAGGTCATCGAGAGCGCTTAGAATTTTTACCTTTCTTTTTGAAAATGTGTAAAGTATAAAAATAAGCCACACCTCCACCAACACCCAGAGAAGCCATGTGTCAGGCCTTTGTCATCTACAGGGAAGCAGGCATTCATGGAAACTTTGGAAATTTTGTAACTATTACAAATGACACAGTTTGCAAGCGTGGGCCCGTGAGCCAATAGAACTTTTTTCACCAAATGCAAAGTTCACAATATTTGGTCTTGGGGGTATTTTTCACCTAAAGTGATTTTCGAGCCTGCAGAGTTGTGGGATGTTTTTTATAATTTTTCATTTTTTCACAAAAAGCGCCAAAGTGATATTCAGGCCCGTGGATCCATTTTGCAAAACTGGCTTTTCACCATTTTTGTATGGATTCGATTCAAATATTCAAATGGGCATATTTTCGATCCAATGACTCAAAATTCAACAAATTTAGTACCGTTGGAAAGATATCTACCTCCTCTAAGCCATTAAATCATAAAATATAATTTTTAGTAGGGTTAGGTTGGTAAAAAATTAGAAAACATCTCCAACATGAAAAAATGTAGTTCAAGGTATCCCAACCACCGAAATTTATTGTAGTATGGTCTGGTTTCTTATTCCAGAAGCATGAGTGCATTGGGAATGGGTTTTTAGAGGCACCCTTGAATTTTTAGAATCACTTTAACGAAATATGTTGGCTGGTAAGAGCAGAGGATGATTTTTCTTCTTTCTCTCTCACCTCGACGTTCTATATATTGTAAACACTTCTCATTTGATAAGGGAGATACATTATGGGTGTGGGGAAACTCTATAAAAAAAATTCTCAACTCCATTTGAGATGTAAGCTTTCTCTTACGCCTGGCAAGCATATTTTTTCCTCTAAGTAGAAATGTAATTTTCTGTGCACCTTCTAAAATAATAAACTCAGTATTTTGTGACATTCTTAACCCTTTATCATGTTTTATTATTTCTTCATGCCTCTCCCTTTTAGATATTTTTTATGTACATGTATGTCACATTTATATGTGTAAGATGTCATGTTTCCTGGAGTTTTGATGGTGGATTAAAATCTGGGTCTATGTCACTTCTTTTTGGCCTCCCTCATCTTCTTTTTCCCCTATTTCATCCTCTCTCAATAGAGTATCTTGCCTCTTTCCTTTTCTGGTGTATCACCACTTTAGTTTAGGATCTCTTTCACTCTATTTTTCTCTGTGGTTCCTTGGAATGGTTATATTGGGATAGATTAGTTTTTCTTGCATTAGAATAGAATATGGTAGGTAGTTTAGGAACAAGAACCAAATTTCTTTGAAGGTCCATCTCAGTTTCACAAGTCCCACAACTTGAGAGATAGTCCAATGTTATGCAGATTACACCGAATGCCCCACAAAAAACAAGGCCATTCAGGGGTGCTATGATTTCGCATCAATAGTTACCCTTAACGAGGTGGAGTAAGCACAAGTTTTGATGATATATATTAGTTGATTTCATTTAAGGATTTCTAACAACTATAATCCCAATAAAATTCTATGTGTTTGCAATGGATATGGTGAAATGGTTGACAATGGTCAAATAACATTGATATGAAACATCAAACGGAATGTAATTTACCTTGGAGGATTTGTACTTGCTTAATATTGGATGGTGGAGGCATTTCAAAGATTTCTCTAAATTTTTTAGGTTAACTTCAATGCCTCATATGGATATAATGAATCCTATATATTTTCATGCTAGGACACCTAAAAATATTTTACGGGATTAAGATGAAGACAAAACTTGATGAAATGAGTGAAGATAGATTCAAGGAAGTCAAGCTACTTTTTTCATGGTTTAGACTTTCCTAGGAGTTCATCGGAAATTTTTTGAATGAGATCATGTAAAATGTAGGTCATGGTGTGTTGATACGTAGCCCCATATTTTCAAGACCACAAGGAATGACGTGATAGTAGAAGGTTCCCAAAAGGGTAATTAAAGAATTTTTATGTTGATCATTGGGTGCAATGAGGATTTGGTTATAACCAGAGAAGCCATCCATAATAGAGAGCATTTCATGGATGACTGTTAGGTTTGAGAAGTTGAACTATGATTGGAAGAGGTAAATCATCTCTAGGATAGGAAATATTGAGATCTTTGAGATTTATGCAAATGTATCTTTTATTTGAAGTTTTAGTTATGTTGAAAATGTTAGAGACCCACTAGGGATAGTCAATGGATATGATGAAGTTGGAAGATAAGAAGAGTTGTAACTCTTCATTAATAAGGAGATTTATATGGGGATGCATTTTACGGTGCTTTTGTTAATCGGCTTAGCATTGGGATACATAACTATGTTCTAGACAACAATGTTAGGATTAATTCGGGAATATCGTTATATGAGAAGGCAAAGGCTTGGAGATATATATATTTTTAAATGTGGTGAAATCATCTAGTTCTTATGAATCTAGATATTAACTAACCTTAACTATGTGGGGATCCTTCTGAGTACCTAATTTAACGTCAAGAGTGGAATCATTAAAGAGTGTTGGTGTGTTAGATGGTAAAGACTTATGGAGGAAACAATCTTGAAATCAAATATGGGAAAGGATATCTTGGTTGATCTTGACACTCGAGGATATTTATGGTAGGTGAAACTTCCTCAACCATTTATTTCCAAACATGGGGTAACAATTTAGTAGAGTGATAAGTAAGTGGCCCGAAAGATATAAAATATATTAAAAAATTAGGTGGGATGAGTACAGTCTCTTCCGTGTCCCTGTTATCTTTAGGGTTTGTTGGAGATGATGGTTCTAGTTTGTGAATAGTTAGGGATGTAGCAATTTTAGATGTAGTGGCTTCTAAAATTTTATAAACTACACTACATTTATCATGGGGTTTAAGGGAATGTAGGATGGGTTGATCATGGATTCTTTGTTCGTAACATCTCGAGACAAAAATTCTGCACATGCAAGGATGAAGATACATGTGGGTGAATTTTGAATTATCAAGATATTTGAAGTTTAGTATGAATGGTATAGTGCAATGTGGATTGAAAGCCTTGGATGGAGGGTTATCAAGTCACCTATAAATAAGGTTTGTTTTGAGATACGCATGACCGTAGGAGATAATGAGATCTCCTACATTTTGGTAGTACATGGTTTGCTTTTCAGGTCGGCCATATGTTTTAAGTGAAGGGATGGAGTTAAGCATGAGGAGATGATATACCCCGAGCGTAAGGATTTTTGTATCCTAACAAAGAGAGTAATAATGCATGACCTAGAAGAAGGGATAGATGTGCTAGTGGATGCTTCATTTGATGGATCGATGTGGATTTGGGTACAAGTATGTCATTTCGTAGGTACATAATGTAGCATTAAGAGAATGCATTTGGATCTATTGGGGCGATGAAAGTCCTGACCTTTATGTTCGTATTTGAGATAGTGATGGAGGGTGGAAGGAACGTAATGCATGGTACATATCCAGAGGCGCCCTAATAACATGTTGTATTGAACTATCTTCCTACATTGTAGAAGAGTTCACGTAGGGTTTTGACACCAACTTTTAGTGGGAGTATAATAGTTCCTAATGTGGGTGCCATCATATCATCAAGAATCGTAATAGGACTAGAGTTTGAGCAACGATGGTATTGGGTAATTTAAGTTGCTCGAATGTGAGGGATGATATGATATTGGGGACATTACCACTATCAATCATTACGCTCTTGATAGAGATGTCATTTATATGGGCAGTGATGAAGAGTGGTAAGCCATGGTCTTCTTGTCTAAGAGATGAAGCTTCAAATGGTTCAAATTATATGACGGTGGATGTTTTGAGAGCACCCATGAAGTTTATGAACATAACCGATCATTGAACGGTACATTAATGGATTGAAGGGATTCTATCATGGCCTATTTTTTAAAAGGTGATGTTTGGACTAATTCATAAGTGACATCCTAATGGGTGATTGGTTTAATTGTTTGATATAAACCTTCTATATTTCGGTGAAAGCAGTGTGTTGTTATTATCCAATTTGGCCCCTTGGGTGAAATGGGCCCAACAAGACCCCACAAAGAAGAAATGGATGGATTGAATTGGCCATGGAGCTCATGTTTCAGGCTTATGCCAAGAAATTTAGTGAAGTGGGTCAAGCATATTGTAAAGGAGCTCTTGATTTTGGGAGTTCAAGAAATGGAGAAGCTCTAGAGTCAAAAATTTGGGCTTCAGAGGTGGGATATTTTTGAGTTCGAACGAAGTGAAATTTGGGGATTTGAAGCAAAGGAATGCAAAAAAAAAGAGTCAAAAGTTTGAAACCTGAAATCTAAAATTCAGACATTAGGGTTTTATATTTTTGAGGTTTCGTGAGCTCGTAGTAAATACTTGCCACATGGGGAGAAGAAAATTCTAAAAGTCAAATTCCAAAATTTAGACTTTAGGATTTCAGGATTTTAGAGGTTTCATGTGCCAAGTGGATAATCTATCCCATGCAACCCAAAGTCCCAAAACCATAAAACCCATAGTCTAGAAATGCTAAAACCTGAAATCCTAAAACCTCGAAACCTGATTTAACGAATCCCCAAAAATACAAAGGTCTGAAACCCAATGTCCAAATTTAAGACTTCAGGGATTCAAAATTTTGGAAATTTTTGGTCAGAGGATAAATAGTGTCACACAACATGATTTTAGAGTCCAAACATCGAAGTTCAAATTTTGGACTTTGGAGGTTTGGCATTTCAGAACTATCAATCCAACTTTAGCGATGAAAAGTAATGTCAGCCTTTGAATCAAAAAATCCCAAAGCTATGAATCCTGAAAGTTTGAAATTTTGGATTTTGGAGGTTATGATTCAATTTCAGAGTCTGAAAAGATAGAGCCAACCATTCTCATTTATTTAAGAATGGCATCCTTATCTTCAGATGGCCATAAATTTTGACTGGGAGCTCGGATTTGTAAAAAATGGGACTTTTTGGAAATCTCTATGTCCTCCATTTTTAGAATTTTATTGAGACTAATTATTTCAAAATGAGGAAATACAGTCCGCCATTTTAGATGGGGTTTATGAATTTCTCACCTACCCACATGATGAAGGTATGGGCTTCCTTTCTTCCCTAACAAGGAAACATACATGGAAATATGGGTTTTGTAGTGGCACGATCATTGTTGAGTTGATTTTAATGCATTTTTGGGTGGTTGAATCTACATTTTGAATTCCTTATGTCCCCCTTCTAACATTATTCCTATATATTGTAAGGAGGGGTTCATTTCAAAATGTTGGGTAATATTTCTTTGCACCCTCCCTTCTTCTCTTGTCTATAAGGGATATTGTGGAGTTCAAACATCCCATTCACATTGTAAATGTATTATTTTCCTCTTGGCCATTGTATGCACTATATCAAATGATTGGAGAACTAATATAGTTATTGGGATGAATTTAAACCCTCTTTTGTGTTCATCAAGCATCTTTTTATCTTTCATTACAACTTTGGTTAATTGTGCATGGTAGGTTGTGTTACATGTTTTGAAAGTTTGTGTTTAATGGTGAATGAATTTGTGATAAGAAACTCATTTTTGTTGATGTTCATCCTCTTCAATGTTTTGCATTTTCATTTCCATACAAGGCATGTTATTCAACATTCCTTTTGGTGCATCACCTCTTGTAGATTATGTTTAATTTATCGCATCCTTTCGACCATGTCTCCTTGGTAAGTTAGACTATATTTTCGATTAGATACTCTACAATTTTAATATGCATATCGAATAGAGGAATAGGAAATGACCTTCATCCGGATAGCTTTCCCAATTGCAAATTACCACACTTTGGGAAAAGTTCCATGCTATGCACTCACACTAATAGTTTCAATCTATCCAATTGTGAACAATCAAGGCTACTGTGATTATGCATCAATAGTTTTGGCATGCATGGTTGGACCAAGAAGTCATTCCATAACCTTTGAAGTTATTTTCATCATTTTCAGTCTTAGAAATTATAGGATCTTCAATTTGGGTCCTCTCATCTCTCATGATGAACTCTGAAATCAATTTTCAAGGGCTTAACTTAGTCAAAAAAGTCCAAATTTTACCAAGAGATAAATCCGATGATAATCTTTAGAAGGGTATTTTTAGTTTTTTAAAGTTTTGATTTTAAAAAATTTAGAGGTTTTTAAATTTTGGGTTTCGAGATTTCAAGATTTTGGGATTTTGGACATCTTTGGATTTGGGAATTTCAAGTTTCAGGATTTTAGGGTTCTCCAAACTTTGTATTTCAAGGTTTTAGACATTAGGAAGTCTTACATTTTCAGGTTTTTGGGAATGTCATTTCAAAACAATTTTCAAGCTTCAAAATTCCAATTATGTAGGTCCTTCACATTTTTTGTTTTAAGCTTGTTGAGTTCAATGTGTGACTTGAGAAAACCTCACCTTTTTAGGCTAATTCCCCAACACATCCGGAAACTCCAAAGGGATAGGATTCATTGGCATAGAAACAAGTTACTTAAGTACATTAGAAGAGTTTGAACTAGGTTTGATACTACCAAATTATCACCAGAAGAGGAAGGAGAGGAATAAGACCACAAATATCATCATCTCTAACTAACAGGGGCTTTGTATACACTTTCAACCGGTAGACCTCGGAAAATCATAATGGCACATCTACAACAATGCCCACCTAATCCATTTGTCAACTTCACTAGAAGTAGAACACTTACCCTAAATGCTCAAAATCCAATTTTGATGGCATCACTAAAGAATATTCCATATTTCATAGGATAAAATAATACTACTCCTATCGACCACATCCAATACATTTCAAATGTATATGCAATTCACGAAATTAATGAAATGGATGTTACAATTAAATTGTTGGCTTCATATTTCAAATGTAAGGCATTATAATCATTTAAGAGCCTAATAGAAGGGTCTATTCATAATTGGAATTAGTTGTGTTGAGCTCTTTGTAACCATTTCAGAGAGAGAACAGAAAATATATCTTTATTGGAACAATTAAAAATAATCAAAAGGGATCTGAATGAGAAAATGGCATATTTTAATTTCTATTTTCAGTAGAAATAAGATAGGATTCCAATAGCCATCAGACCAGTAACAGAAGGTGCATTCCTCTACTTTTTAAAGTCTCTAAATTTAGATATATCAATGATGATCCAGTCCATGGGAGGCGAAATGCTACTAGGGGCCTAGGACATAGGTATTAGGGTAGAAAACATCTTGATTCAATTTGGTAAGCTTGCACCTAGGCCACCTATGACTCTATATCTAGAAATGGGAACTCTAAAAACTAGTCAAACACCTGAGTTGAATCCCATTCCATCTCCTAGAATTTAGTGTAACAGTGAGGCATCAACTTCTTCAAGTACTTCCAAGGAACCATAGAGGTTATGAAACAACTACAAAACCTAGGAAATGAGCTAGTGACTATCAAGAGACAACAAGCTCTGGGGTTGTATACCTTTGTATCAACGTCAAACTTAGTATCAAGCTAGGCCCCCATATCAGTAAAATAAACTAACTTAAAAATCAAAATATGAACCAAGGTCAACCTCAAGCTATCAAGCCATTTTGACTATATGATCCAAATGTAGTTTCAACATCAAGAGCCTCGGTTCCAACTCAAAACAACATTGCTCAGGAGTATGAATGGTGTTACCTCTACAATCTACTTCACAATTCAATTAATGTGTTTCAATGGAGCATTAAATTAAGTTCTAATGGTATAGATCATCGGTGTGTCCCAAGAACCAAGTGAGGAGAGAAATAAATGAAAAGAAACTTAGCAAAAGATATCCCCAATGGAAACCACATTTTTCAATTGGAAAAAAGAAGGATTTTGTGGATTTAATCAACCTCTTTTACAAGGTTTGACTTCCAATACACGGTCAAAGAAGAGAAACATAGAGGATGGGAAACCATCTAATCTAGTTGTTTCTCATCGCAATCCTACACAAAAAGGAATTAGTAGATCAAATGCATCTCCAAATGTATCAAATCCACCAAAGGCCCCTATTATAGCAGCACATGTTCCTATTTAGGATCCATAAAAGGTTGATCCAAGTAAGGGGAAACAAAATGACAATCTTTCTCCTTTCAACATCATAGATCAATTGATGAAAACACATGTGAGAATTTCTATGTGGGAGTCATCGGGAATCCCAACACAAAGATTTTGTTGTAAGATGAAATGGCCAATTGGTCTTACTCAAATAGATCCAACCAAGGATACGATAAATTTCTCACTAATGTAATGCAACAAGACGGGGTCAACCAAGCAATAATTTGAAGCCTTTATTGCTCTATGTGTCATTGATTGTTAGAAACCACTTAGTACACAAATACATGATCGACTCAGGGGCAAGTAGCTTTGTAATACCTAAGAAAATAGTAGATAAATTGGGTCTAATGTATGATCTAGTGATGAAAAGAGTGGTGCAAATTAGATGGGACAATAGTAAGAACTGTTGGGATCATCAAAGGGTTAAATTTAACAATAAATGGTTTTCCTAATATCACAGTCTTGCAGATGTGTTTGTAATTGACCTTCTTATCCTCTTTGCATTGTGTCTATCAAGAGAATTCCCAACCAAAATTGGTGTATACCTATCTCATGGAATTCTCAAACATGTTATTCGTAACAAAATATCGAGTGAAGGCCACAATCAGGTTAGAAAACATTTCCACTTTCCACATTGAGCCTCTTCTACCGAGCCCAATCAATACAAAAAGTTCTCGGTGATTAATCAGAAGAGTGTTCAAATGATTTAGAAGTAGGGACTAAGGTTGAGGGTATTATATATTTGACTTTGGATGAATGGGAAAACTAAAGGCATGCATTTGATCCATAAAAGGAAATAAAGGAAGTTGAGTTGGTTGTATATTTTGTACACAAAGAAAATTAACCCATTCGTAATATCACCAAGCTAGAAAGTAACAATGGTAATGAAGTATGGAATCTATTGTTTGACCATTCAAGAAGAATACAAGGTGTTGGAGGAGGTGCAATGTTAGTTTATAAATAGAACATCAAGTATTATTCAACTTTTCGCTTCCAGCTTACGTGTTCGAATAACATAGTTGAATATGAGGCTTTGATTCTTGCAATTCAATGGGCCAAGAAAAGAGGCATAAATAATTTACAAGTATTTGGGGATAGCGAGCTGATTTTTAACCAAGTAAAGGGACAACATACCGTAAATAATGACCTAATCAAGAGATACGTAAATAGAGTATGGGATCTCATTAAGAACTTCAAATCTTTTAACATCAAGTCCATACATAAGAAGAAAAATTAAGCTACAAAAATGTCACAGGATTCAGAGTAACATTCGATGTGGTGGATAGTGTCAAAAGAGATAAAACACAACCACACATCCATGTAATTGTAAGACTAGCAGTGTCAGATAAAAAAACAAGCTGGAAGGTGTTTGAGAATGATCAAAAATCGTTAATTACTTACAATAAGAGGCTGAATTCTCTCGCTAGGAATCTTGATAAAGTATTATAGTTGTGGACGAGAAAGCTTCCCAAAGGATTTGTTATGTTGGAGTCCATATTCTATCCGAATGACCAATTTTGTAAAGAGAATTCCAACATACAAAGTCAAAGGAGAGGATTCGAACTGATTTTTGTAGGAGAAGGTAAAACACTCAAAATTTGCAAAGTGTCTACCGACAACAAAGATAAGAGTTTATAAAACTTTTCCAAGAGTTTCGGATGTCCTCACTTAGAGCTATGAATATTTGCAATGGTTCAACCCCAAGTTAGCATAACATACAATAGAACTGGATCCGATGTTAAACCCATTAGGAAAAAGGAAAGACAAGTTAACCTGACATATTGATCCTTTAATGAAGAAAGAGATAAACATTTATAGAGAAAAGTATTATATTTCCAATCAAGCACTCAAGGTGGGTTACAAACTTGGTGCTGGTCAGGAAGAAGAATGGAGAAATCCAGTTGTGCATAGACTTCCAAGACCTGAATAGAGCATCTCTCAAAGACCATTACCCACTCCCTTTAATGGAGAAAATCTTGTAGGTGGTAGCCGGTTCGGAAATTTTTTCTCTCCTGGATGGCTACTCGGTGTATAAATAGATAATGGTGAAAGAACATGATCAATTCAAAATGGATTTTACCACTAAGTTCTCCAAAAACACGACAGATCATCCCATTCATCTAAGGTAGGTATTTTATAGGTGTAGGAGATTTGGGGTATCATTGAATCCCAGAAAATGTGTATTCTTGGCCCATGAAGGAAATATTCTAGGATATATTATGTCAAAGGAAGGATTGACAATCAACCCGGAAAGAGTTGAAGAAATTATAGCATTTCCCTTGGCAAGTCATAAGAAGGCTCTTCAAAGCTTCTTAGGAAGGATAAATTTTGTCTGTAGGTTTGTACCAAACTTTTCTACTCTTGTGAAACCAATAACGTTGATGTTGAAGAATATCACAGCATTTAAGTGGACAACTGAGGGAAAAGTAAGTTTCTATTCTATCAAAGAGGCTATAGCTCAAGCCCCAACTCTCATCTATCTAGACTTCTCCAAAGAATTCATGCTCTATGATTTTGATGATTCAGACACCATTTAGTAAATCCTAGTGCAACAAAATAAAAGGTATCCAAACATCCGGTTCCATTCTTCAGTCAAAATTTGGATGAATATGAAATGAGATAGTCCTTCATTGAGAAGCATGTCCTTGCAATAATCAGGAGCTTAATGAAGTTCAAGCACCTAGTGTCAAACAAAAATATCCATTTGCTAGTTTCCAATGTAGGTGTTAAGGACTTCCTTTTGAACAAGGATTTAAATGAGAAACATGCAGGATGGATCACTCATGTCATGGAATATGACATTGAAGTTAAGGTCACTAAGCTGGTCTGTGGAAAATGATTATGTGAACAAATAGCCTTAAGTTAACGTGATGAACAAAATAATGGAAAATAAATTTTATTGGTTCCATATTATAATTAGGAGCAAGAAAATGATAATTCACCCACCCGTTGTTGGAGTCAAAATATGATACATTTCCTATAAACAAGACTATGACCTCACAAAATAAGAAAAAAAAAGAGGATATACTTCAGATTGCAATCCATTCCATATGTGCTTATTAATGGTGTTTTGTTCTTAAAGGACATCAATGACATTTTATTAAGATGCATTCGAATAGGTCAAATTAAGAAACTGATAGAAGAGTTTCACGATAGGGAGGCCAGAGGTCATTTTCCCTCGTGGGTAAAAACTCTTAAAATAATGAAGATGGGGTACTCTTAGCCCACAGTATTAAATGATTACTATACTTGGATCAAAAAGTGTAAAAAATGTGTGTTCTTCATAGGCAAGGAAAGGTTAGCAACACTTCCATTGCACCCAATTTCAATTTACCAATCATTCATGCAATGGGGATTAGAATTCATCGTGGTCTTCATTCTAAACTCAAGCAAAGGCCACAAGTAGATACTCATGATAACAAACTATTTCACCAAGTGGGCTGAAGTGGAAGCACTCAAGGAAGCAAACGAGTGTAACATACTAGACTTCTATGAAGAGGTAGTGACTAGGTTAAGTGTACCGCCACTATCATATCGATAAATGGATTGGAATTCCTTGGTTCTAATATCATAGAATGGGATGTTTGGAACAGATCTACTTAAGCACCTCTTCAAACTATTACCTGCAAGGTAATAGATAGGAAGAGTCCATAAACAAGAATTTTCTACAAATCATTAGAAGGACTCTAGATGAAAACAAGATGAAATGGCATTCTAAGCTCGAATAAGCCTTATGGTCTCAAAAAATCACACCAAATTTTTTTATAGGAAATTACTCTTACAAGCTAGTCTACGGGAAAGAGGAGATGTTTCCTATATCACCTGAGTTGTCGGCATTAGAACTCATGAAAAAACTAGAATTGTCCAAGTTTGAGCCTATGAAAGCTAGGTATTCATAATTGATTGTATTGGAAAAAATCATAGAACATGGAATGCAAATCTTTGAAAGAAATGAGGCCTTAGTCAAAAGGTCATTTGATAAGAAAGCAAGAGCAAGGACCTTTTAGCAAGGGGACTTAGTTCTAAAGTGGGATGTAGATCGGGAAAAAACAAGAAGGCATTCCAAGTTTGATGCCATTTGGAGTGGTACATGCATGGTCACAATATGTACTAATAGCAATTCCTTTCAATTATCTACTTTGGATGGAGAATAACTTCGATTCCGGTAAATGTAATCTATCTTAAACATTACTACTTAAAAGAAAAATTCTTGCCCTTCTATATATTAGTCTAGGATTTTAACTTCTCTAATTGTGTATGCACATTGTGTTGTTGTAGTTTAGGTTTCATTTACCGAAATTCTTCGGCATATGTTATTTTCTCCAGGTTGTATCACTATGTAGTTTAGTGTGTCTCAAGATGAATGTTATAATAAGGAATAATTCTATGCTTGTGGGAAATAGTTGCTTATTCCAAAGGAAATGAATGTAGAGTAACTAAAATAAATTTTGGGATAGTTCATTTCATGAATAGGTGAAAACTCCAGTCAACACACTTTTCTACTCTCAAAAACCTCATTTAAAAGATTTTATTATGAAAATTAGGAGTGCAAGAAGAGCGGGTTCAAGTTCAGTGATTGAGGGAGGTTTCTAGGCCTCAAATTCAACAGGGTTGGATTGGTTTACATGTATGTAGTGACTCCATTCCCAATGGATACTTGGACACAACAAATATTTCTACCTAGCAAGCAGGTGACCTCGTGAATTGCCAATTTTTTTTATCGAATTTGGCCCCTCGTGAGAACTTGGACAAACAAAACCCCATAGAGAGTAAATTGAGGGATCAAATTAGCCATAAGAGCTAATGTTTCAAGCTCAAACCGAGAAAGTTAGTGAAGCAAATCCTGTGCATTGTAAAGGAGCTCGGAAGTTTGGGGAGTTCAAGAAATAAAGAAGCTCCGAAGTCCAAAATATGGACTTCAAAGGTGGGGTCATTCAAAGTTAGGTTGAATACAATTTGAGGGCTTGGTAGAAAGGAACATGAAAAAGGGGATTCAAAATTCTTAAACCGAAAATATGAAATTCAAAATTTGGGGTTTTTGAAGTTTTGAAGGTATCACAAGATCATAGTGAAAAGTGCCACATGGGGAGAAGAAAATTCTGAAACCAAAAATATGAAATTTAGACTTAGAGATTTCAGGATTTTGGGGGTTTCATATGCCAAGTGGATAATCTAACCTCTGAATCCTGAAGTCCCAAAACCCTAAAACACAAAGTCCCAAAAAACCAAAACCCAAAGTCCTGAAACCTGAAGTTCTGAAACCCCAAAACCTGGAGTCCTAAAACACCAAAACTCAAATTCCAAAAACCTCGAAACCCAAAGTGTTAAATCCCCTAAAAGGAAAAATTTTGAAATCTTATGTTCAAATTTCAGACTTCAGGTTTCAGAATTCTAGAGATTTTGGCTTAGAGGATGAATAGTGTCACATGACATGACTTGAAGTCCGAACTCAAGTTTGAATTGTGGACTCCATAGGATTTCCATTTCATAACTCTCGATCCAACTTGAAAAATGAATAGTAACATAAACCTCTCAAGCACAAACTCCCAATGCTCCAAATCTTGAAGGTCTAAAACTTCACATTTAAGAGGTTGCGATGCAATTTTTAACTCTGAAAAGATAGAGCCGATCATCCACATTTACTGGAGAATGAAACCATCATCTTCAGGTGATTTTAATGTATTTTTTGGTAGTTGAAGCAAGACTTTGAGTTCTTTCTCTCTCCCTTCTTTCATTCTTCCTACATATTATAAGTAGGGGCTCATTTAAAAGATTGGATAATCTTACTTTGCACACTCCCTTCTTATCTTATTTATAAGTGATCTTGTGGAGTTCAAACCTCTCATTCAAGAAGTTAATGTAATTCTTGCTTCATGACCAATATAATTTAGTGTATCAAATTTTTGGAGCAATAATATAAGTTTTTAGATGAATTTCAACCATCTCTTGTGTTCATGCATCTTTCTAATATCTCATTATATCTTTGGTTAACTATGCATATTAGGTTGTGTTACATGTTTTGAAAGTTTGTGTTTAATGGTGAATGAATTTATGATAAGATATGGATTTGTGTTGATGTTAATCCTCTTCAATCTTCTTTCAATTTCATTTACATGCAAGACAAGTTATTCAACATTCCTCTTTGTGCATCACCTCCTACAGATTAGGTTTAATTTCTTACAATAATTTTTACCCTGTCTCCTTCGCAAGTTAGAGTATATTTTAGGATAGATCCTCTACAATTTGAATATGTGGATCAAAATAGAGGAATACCAACTGGCCTCATCTAGAGATCTTTCCCAATTGAAAAGTCCCACACTTTGGGAAAATCTCCATGTTATACAATCACACTGATAGTTTCAATCTATCGAGTTGCAAACAATCAGCGGTGCTGTGATTACGCATCAACAATCTATACTTGTATGGAGACTTTGGATTTTGATGATGGTGTTTGATTAGACTCCTCGAGAGATAAGAAATTGGATACCTTAGAATTTTTAGGTGATGTTTATAATTGAGGAAGTGGAGGTATGGTGACAGAGGTTGTACCTTTCTTAGATTCTAATGATTCTTTTCCATAATTTTGTGAATAGATGGTGATGTGTATAGCACCAAATTGGTGATCATATGCTTTAGGGATATATTCTTTAGGTTTTGATGACGATGTTGTTTATTTTGGCATTATGTTTGATTAATAAGGAAGGAATATCAAACTTCCAAGTTCCTGCACCTTCAAGTGAAAGGATCTACAATTTTCTATGGAATCGCCTCATGTTCTATGATAATCACAAGAGATATTGAAGTCATACCAAGTAGTTTTCAATTTTTGATGATCAAACAACATATGAGGTGGTAATGTGATAAGTGACCATTGAAGGAGGGCATCTAGGATGGTGGTATAGTTCCCCTCAGGTGTAGATGTAGATGGAGATAAGGCCAAATCTCTATTTCTCTCAGGAGGAGGTAAAACAGGTTGTTTAGCCATAATTTTCCTATTTGTTGGTCATAGAGACTTTTTAGATGTCATGTCAAGTAGTGGACAAGGATCCTACATCGACGTTATTTGGTGTGAATAATCTGACTGTGTGACAGGTAAATGATAAGAGTCATGTATAGGTGACCACTGGTGAGGATAGTTGGTTTGTATGACATGTGGGGGTGAGGGAATCCAAATAGGTAATCATTGGTGTGGGTAGTCAGATTATGTGAAAATTGCACAATATGGACTTATTGTAGGTGTTTGGTTGGGGAGTTTGATCCCTTAATAAAATCATGATTAAAAAGTATAAGGGAGCAAGGTCTTTGTAAAGGATTCTAATCGGGAAACAATATGTTGAGGGATTTTGAAAACCCGAACAAGACCATGTTTATGAGGTATTTTTGTTCTTTTGGATGCACTAGGTGTGGTTGATGAGGAAGTAGTAAAAGGGTCCGATTTCCCTGAGGAAGCAGGTATTTTACATTGTTTATCCGATGTGGTTTTAAATGTAATTGCATAGAACTTAGAGGATGCAGTGTAGGTTCTATAATCGAATGTAACAAAGGCATGGGAATAGTTTTAGAAAAAAATTCAACAGCAAAGGCACAACAACTTTGTACTCATTGAATTTTGGTGTTGATTTTACAGTTTTGATTCAAGAACTTAGGGAGGATGTAGGAAAGGTTTTAATGATACTCTCAATAGGAGAGGGCTTGTTAGTGTTATTTTTAGGCTCATTGGATATTTGTGTTGGTTCCGTAGGGTTTGATTAAGTAAGTGGAAAGGATATAGGAAAGATAGGCTTTATTTTAGTTATTGTATTGATGATGTGGACAAAATTCATATGTGGTTGATCGGAGATTGAAGGGTTATTCGAAAAAGGTTTCTTAAATATGTCAACATTTTGATTTGGATGTGCATTTAGATTCTAAGTGTTTCTCACCCTTGTCAATCAAATTTAGAAGCACATTGTAGAATGTATGACACCTTTCGATGTCATGTCCATTGACCCCATGATATTTACAATAGTCATTATCTTGATACCAAATAGGTTTATATATTGATATGCGAGATGGGTCCGATAGAGGGGGAGATATCATGTTGGATGTAAGCGATTTGTCAAAAATTGTGTTATAATTCTCTCCTATAGGTGTGTAGTTACATTGTTGACAAGGATTCTCGACGGTAGTTTTTTCTTTGGGATTGAACTTAATTATGACAATGTTGGTGGATGTCTTTGAATTATCGGGGCTGGATGTTGACTTAGATGGGAGCTTCTTTTTTTTTCTTAGGATGAAGCTTAACCTTTCCATCTTTTAGATCTCGCAGTTCTAATTTAGGAGCCATAGTGAAAACCTCAAAAATATTTTCAAATGATTGGATTTGCAATGATGATAATATGTTCTTAGCACATGCATGATAGAAGACCTCAATTAATTTGTTTTTTGGTAATGTAAAGTAAATTTTATTAGTCACACCCCTCTAATGAGTGATAAAATTAATGATACATTCATCTTCAAATTTTCTCGATGGCATTTAGGTCGTTGAAATGGATTTTGTGACCTATGTTTATGGAAAAGTGGTCTAAGAAAATTTGGGCAAGTTGTGCAAAGGAGAATAGGGAATGCCATGTGTTTTTTTATACCAATGTAAAGTGAGATTGGAGAGGGACATGAGAAAGGTTCTCAACATCAGGTCTTGGTCGTGAGCTATTAGATAGCATGCATGTCGAAATGCACGAGATATGTTGTTGAGGATCTTCATTGCTTTGTAAAACTTGATAAACATAGGAAGTTTGCAGTAAGGTGGATATGGCTTATAAGGTAGAGAAGGATGAATGGGCTCATTGAAATTTTGATCATAACATAACACATTGTTGGATGAGGATGAATCATCTTTGAGACTTGATATGCGGTTTAAGTGGGCTTGAAGAGTATCAGTTGAGTTCATTTCTTTGAGGATGAGTCGGTTAAAGTAAAGACTGGTTTGTGTTATGAGTATGTCTAATACTATTGAGGAATGTCTTGCTAGTAGGGAAATTTTCATTGGGGAACATTCTATTGAGGAAATTTTTGTTGATGTTGTGGGATGTCGTATTGTGGAATTTTTGTTGAGGTACGTATTGTTGAGGTGTGTTGTATTAAGGTATTTTTTGATGTGTTAGATTTTATTGATAAGGAACATTTTGTTTAGGGATACTTTGATGATAAGGTATGTTCTATTATGGTATGTTTTAATGATATGGAGAACCTTATTGAGAGGCTATAAGGTGTGAGGTTTATATGTACCGATAGTGTAACAACATTGATGTATGAGCGAGTGGTTATGAATAAGTGAATGGCTGCTAAAAATAAGAAGAGGATGTGGTAGAGGAAAATGCCTATTACGAGATGCTTTATTGAGGGATACTATATTGTGGGATATTTTTAGGGGTGTAGATTGTGGCATGGAGATCAGTGGTTGTGAAGGTTGTCGTATGTATTGTGAAACAAGGTGAGTGATATCAGTGGAACTTGTATTGATCTATGTAGTTGTAGGGATGGACATGGTTATGCTTTAAAATGGACTAGAAAATTGTTGGGTGGATATAACAGTAGAAAATGCCATGAAACTCAATGGAGTTATTTGTACCTATGAGGAGGCCGGAGGAGTGGACAAGGAAGTAGTGGTATTACTTAGGGGAGGTATTGAAACCGTAGAAGGACTTGGTAAGGATGTGTGTTCAATGAAAAGTTGTAAAAGCCATGGATTTGGGGTAAGAATCTCTAAAGAAACCCCAAAGGCTTTTAACAATCTGATCAATGGACCATGTGATAAGAAATGAGCAAATTTTTCTTCTTTGCATACATTAATTTGAAATAAACATTCAACCTAAACAAATGAAGTTAACCTCTATTCTTTGAAAGCTTGAAATAATGAACCTAAGAGGATCTAAGCATTCAATTATGTGTTTAAGAGAAAAACATCTCCCCATTAATGGCTTCAAGTCCAATAGATATTCCCTTTTACTCCATGTTAGTGCTATGAAATACAAAATCAAATGCTTTTATCTTAAATGGAAGAAGATCAAATACAATCTAAAGCCTAAACAAATTGCTATAATCTATGCTAGAAGAAGAGAGAATTCTTAGGAAATGAGGGAGGGGTATAGCCCTATTTATATTTTTGGTTTGGAAGAATTGGGAGATTTGGGTGCATGTGGAACAAAGGATAAAGTCCAAAAAGCACTTTTAACAAGTCAAAGTGTGATTTTACTATGTTTTAGGGTATTTAACTTAGGTTAAACTAATTAATCTCCTTTAGAGAGTAATTAGGGTTCTGGAAGGGTTTCTAAAGGGCTTAATCAATCCAATGAAGTGGTTTGATATTCCAAAGAGCTAATAGAAGCAAGCTAGAAGGGAATGAGAAGATAATGTAGTTAGAACAAGGCTATAACAAACAAATTGAGTGGTTTATAAGAGGAAGATTGACCAAAAATGGTGTTGTGAGAGGGGAGTTAGATATTTCTAACTGGCGGTGTGCCGTAAATTTTCAAAGGGAAGAAGCATTAGTGCACCATTAGAAATAATAGTGTATTGATAAAACTACAGGTGTCTACAAGATGTAGAGTGTTGGGGAAATGTGTTTTGTGATGAAATCATGTGGAGGTCATAAATGGGTGCTGAAAACACCTCAGATGCTTTGGGTTGATAGGTGGAATATTGTTCATTTTATTTTTCAAAGGGGTTAGTAGTAATGGCAAATATCTTGTGTTGACTATTGTTCAATGTTTCAGGTTGATTTGAAGTGTATGGTTATAATTGTTTGACAACAGGGTCTTGATTTGTTTTAATGACTTGTGAAATGGCAATGAAGGATTATAAGTGTGTTGGGGTGAAAATAGTTGCATCTAAACATTTATGGCTGCTAGATAGTTATTGAGGTTAATAGAATTTGAGTCTAGCATTTTTTAAAAGACAAGGTTTCCTCGATTGTAGAAAGGCGCTTCGGATGTATCCGAACATGATATTTATGCGGGTAATGAAAGAGTTGTTATTCCATTTCATTTTTATAGTTGAATCCTGATTCACTCCAAGTCTTTTAGGTGTTAGAAAAGATATTGGATGCAACAATTTGATACTATGGAATTTTTGTTATGTTGGGGTGAGAGTACTATAATGTAAAATGGGACATGTTATTGATATGTAGGTGGTGGAGTATTCATTTTTAAGGAGTTTGGTTTATATCTTTTTATCTAGTAAGTACCATGATAAACAAACACACAAACACCTAGAAAATGAAAAATAACTAATTGAGTTAATTTATAAATAGTAAACAAATGCAAGAAAATTGTGTTGTATAATATTTATCTTGATTAATTATGAAAAATTTGAATGTGTAATATGGTTAACGAGGGCCCTAGGAAATTTTAAGCTATGTATGGTTTCATGTGTTTTTAAGGGTGGATTCCCTGATATACCTGAAAGTACGTGAGGCCAAACTCTATACTCTGCTTAGACGGGCGTGTATATTGGGGCCTACCCCCTCACTTCATGATCTCACCGCGATAAGGAGTCGAGTGTAGAGCCAAAATATACTTGACAAACTGAATATTATACTCAGCCGTAACACTAAGTCGGCTTCCCTTTGGGGTGATGAAATCCCAATCGCACTTGGGTAGGAATTTTCTTAATGCATTTTTTATTTATAAGTGATTTGGTTGTGTGTGGGGGAAAGATATGTGAATGCAACCAGCTAGTTTCTCTAATTAAAGATAGATGATCAAGAAGTATGAAATGGTTCATTTTAACACTGAAATGAAATGTTGATTTTTGATGAGAACAATATAACAAAAATTCAAATTGAAAGAAAAAGAAGGGTTTTAGGATTTACCATTAGAGCACTTCTATTACAATTTTTTTAGCAATTTTCCCAAAACGAGCAAGCAAAAAATCCAAAAATTAAATTTCTCAAAGAATAATACCCTAATAATACCCAAAAATGATTAGAAAAAGTAGAAAATAGAAATCAAGAAACAAAATACTAAATAAACTTCCCACCGGCATATAAGTTGATAAAAATATATTCACAACGAGAAAAGGTAGGTGATTAGGTGTATGACAAGAAATGAACTAGGCTTATTTTCCTTGAAATTAAGGCTACAAATAAAAGGAACTTACACAAAATAGAGTTAGTAAAATAGGGTGGGAAGGTTTCCTAGAAAATCTAGTTCCTAGAAGTCAAGAGACTTCCTTACATGGACATCATCTTTCTTTCAAAACACTAAAGATATATTGATAATAAATAGTGTACAAAATGCGATAGATGAAAAATGTGATTAAATTTTTATCACTTATTTAGATCAATACATACCTCATCCGACAAAGAATGAAATGTAAAACAACAAATTAGAATTTGAAGTCAAAATCTAAGTCGGTGTCTAGGTTCTCTAAAAATTTTGAGCTTACAGAACAGGTTGTGTCTTTGTCTTTGATGAAATAGGAGTCAGGTTCAAAGATGTAGTCCTACACAAAGAATTCAGTGATCTCCTCATCCGTATACTATAGGTGGGAAATATCATAATTAGTGTCTTGAAGGTTGATATCACTATCAATGTCAGATTCAGATGCAGTGTGGGTGTCCTCAAGGATATTAAATCCCACTTCATAGTTATACCCGTACCATGTAATGTCAACTTGTATCTTCTAAACCTCGTAGTATGCTTCCCAAAATTATTTGGTGGCTTCACAAATTATTATTTTTGATTTGAAAAATGGATTCCTACCGTCAAGAGTGTACCGTGTGGATAGCACACAACTCTAAATCATGGAATAGGTCATATTGCTCCCAGGTGCAAGGGGTGTTGGATAATCAAGAGTGAGTTAATATTGGTACTGAGATGACTAGTACCTGATATGGCCATCTACAAGGTCCATACTTGGCAAAAATATTAGTAACATAAAAGCGTACGATAATTAATAACAATTCCTCATCAAATATGATGACTAAGCCAAAAATAATCACATGAATCGCAAGTGATTACGCTAATTGCAGAAATTATGTGAAATAATAACATAATGACATAATAAATAATTTAAATGTTAAAAATGAAGCTACGATCTATGAAACCCAACATAATTGTATATGATAATATAACAAGTCCAATTTGGAATAAAAAATATAATGGAAAAGATGAATATTTGGATGATAAATAACAACAATGGACTAGTTATGGGTGTGCCTAGATGATGAAAGAGCCCTCTAAAAACTCAAAAAATGCTTGAAAGGATGTGTATGATATAAAATGGTGTTGATGAAAGCTTAGTAATGTTGCTTGGATTCGTGAAAAATTGATAGTGCTCGGTTCATCAAGGATATTATGAATGGTTCGAGGAGAGGCTAAGGAATTGGTATTCAAAGATCACTAGCATTAAAAGGAATCATCGGTGTTTTCAGGTAATTGGAGTTAGAGTGCGATACGAGGTGATAAACCTTCCATTTTGAACTTGGATATGGGGATTTTGGGGAATCATATCTAGTTAACTTGGAGAGGTCGAGTGTGAGGCTTAGAGGAGGATGGGAGTGGTTAGGATATAGTAGGGATAATTTGGCCTACTACCAAATTTAAACTAGTCCTAAATAGTGAGGAGTGGGAGATGGTTCTAGGGATAAGTTAGAGGTAGTTAGGGGATTATTTATAGATGTTTTCTAGTTACAAATAGTAAGTGAGGATGAGTTCATATGATGATGTTTTTCGGTGAGTGGATGTAACCATATAATTAATTAATTTTGAGATGGGTGACGTGACTCTAGTGAATGTGTGATAATTTAATTAATCGAATGGGTATGGGGTTAATAACTTAGGCTTAGGAATGTCATAATGATGCAATGATAAGCTTGTCTAGTCAAATGGAGAACTCGAGTCATAAAATGGCATGTGAACAATATTATTTAATCAATTATTTGAATGGGGGAAGGATGTGCGGATTTTTGGTGTCTATAATTCAACAAGTTTATGGAAGTTAATATCATCACAATTCTCTCTATTTGACTATTTCATTAATCAATACTTAAACCCATGTGGTATCATGAATATCACTATTTGAAATACCACCAAGTTCACAAACATGATATAAAGAAATGTTGAACCTTAAAATATCTTGTCCAAAAACTCATTGATCAAGGGGACCTTCAACTAGATAACCCTAACAATACTTTTAATCAACAACTTTATTTCTTCAAGCGAACATTCCCTAACCATGCACAAACAAATCATACCACTTCTCCTCCTACATCTTAAGCACCAAATGCTCATATTATAAAAAAATATCCAACCCATTGATCAAGATCTTACCCTATCCATGACGCGATATCCTTCATCACATATCACATATAAATATTTAGACATTTTCCCTACATCTACAAGCCCATATAAACCTATCACCATAACTACACCAATCATATCTACATCTACATTAACATCTAATATAATTCTACACCTATATCTACTTCATCGCCTATTATGTATACTTCATCCACTTCATTGGATTTGACTACTTTATCTACACCTATTCCACCCTTACCTATTATACCATCCTTAGAATCAATCCTAGTTCCTCTTTCCACACATTTATCTCGCACTAACCACATCTAATATTATGACCACATCTACATCATCTTCTCCTCCCACATCACTCCCATCATTTGAAGAGTTTTAGAAATAAATTCAACTTTCAATAACTTCAAGTGATCCACCCATCTCATCTAAACAATCAAAAAATTCCACATTAACCCCATCTTCTCCTCCTTTATACCTCATCAAAAGTAAGTTAATCCCATACCCATATCAACCATTTTATCCTCCAGAATTGATATCATTATTATCCCTCCCAAGGGTGCCTCTTTACAAAAAAATATAGGTCCTTTGGCATGTTTCCTCAAAGGTCTCTTTCACGCTCTCATAAAAAGATAAACATCCCTCCAACTAAGATAAAGAAATCCAATGCCAGATCATATATCTTAGGACTCATTGACCGAAATAAGCTCACACTTATTTTTCGTCAACTAACACCATTTTCCCATTTTAATCCTTCAATCTGAATTTTTATATATTTTAATCACTTAAGTTCCCCTGAAAGTATTTCCATCAGATAGGAAATTTCTTTCCCTTTCCAGAAATATAAAGAAGTCATTCTCACTCTTCATATTTTGCAAGTTACGGGTCGATGGGCCTTGGAAGGATTTCTTGCCAAGAGCAGGTCGACGGGCCTAGGAAGACTTTTTGCCAAAGGGGAAGATTGTGGACCGGTAGGGTTGGGGAGATATCTTGGCACTTTGAGATTTTTGCAAAAAGCGTAGTTAACGATTGCGGGCCAGTGATCCCATACAGAGAAATGAAAAAGAATTCCTAAGGCCCGCAAAGGACACGTCACCATGTTTCAAGTCAAAGAGGAAAGGCAGGTCATCGGAGGAACTTTGGAATTTTAGCTTTTTTTTTATAAGCATAAAAGTATAAAAGTAATCCACACCTCCACCTACACCTAGAGAGGCCATGTGTCAGGCCTAAATTACATGTAGGATTGTGGGCCTAAGGTAGACTTTTACACTTTTGTAATTTTTGTGCAAAAGTGCAATTTCAATTTTGGGCCCGTGGAGGCTTTTGGGTAAACGTGAATTAAGGGCATGGGGTAGGTTTTTTTAAATTTTGTATTTTTTCATAAAAGACGCAAAGCGAATTTTCAGCCCATGGAGGCTTTTGGGAAAAATTGAATTTCAAACCTGCAAATTCATTTTCCAAAACTTGTTTTTTCGCCATTTTTGTACGAATTCGATTCAAATGGGCATAACTTTCGATCCAGTGCTCAAAATTCAATAAATGTGGTACTGTAAGAAATATCTCAATCTCCTCTATGTTATGGAATCCTAAAATTTGAATTTTGGCATGGTCGGAGGTGAAATATTGGAAAACATCTCCAACTCAAAAAAAGTGCAGTTCCAAGTATCCCAACCACCGAAATTTAATACAGTATGGTCTGGTGTTTTCTCCAACAAGCTTGAGTGCATTGGGGAATGGATTTTTAGAGGTTCCCATGAATTTTCTAGACCATTTAATGAAATTTTTCGGTTGGTAAGAGTAGAGTCTGATTTTTCTTCTTTCTCTCTCACCTCGATGTTCTATATATTGTAAACACTTCTCATTTGAGAGGAGAGACATTTTGGGTGTGGGGAAACTCTATAAAAGAATTTCTCAACTCCATTTGAGTTGTAAGCCTTCTCCTACACCTAGAAAGTGTATTTTTTCCTCTAAGCATAAATGTAATGGTCTGTGCACCTTCTAGAGTAATAAACTCATGATTTTGTGGCGTTCTTCAACCCTTTCTTATATTTTATTGTTTCTCTATGCCTCTCCCTTCCAGATATATTTTCTTTGCATGTATGTAACATTTACATGTGTAAGATGTTTTGATTCATGGATTTTTGATGGTGGATTAGGATCTAGGTCTATGTCACTTCTGTCTGACCTCCCTCATCTCCTTTTTCCCTGTTTCATCCTCCCTCAGTAGAGTATCTCCCCTCCTTCCTTTTCCGGTGTATCATCAATTTAGTGTAGAATCTCTTTCACTCACTCTTTCTCTCTTGTTCCTTGGAAAGGTTAGATTAGGATAGATTAGTTTTTCTTACAATAGAGTAAATTGTGGCATGTAGTTTAGGAACAAGAACAAACTTTCTCTAGAGGTCCATCTCAGATTCACAAGTCCCACATCTTGAGAGATGGTCCAATGTTATGTAGATCACACCGAATCCCCAAACAAAACCTATCCATTCAAGGGTGTTGTGATTTTACATCAATATTTCTCGCATGCCCAGTGGGACAAGATTGAAGCACCTTACCATTTTATTTTTAGTAGGTTGGTGTCTTCCTATTGAAATTTCAGCCTTTGGAGGCGAATCCAAAGCACATCTCGCGACTCCATCTTGTCAACAACCCATTATATGAGTTACATAATTTCCTTCCATCCATTTTCACCCATTATTATTTCCACATATTCCATTTTCTTGCATCCCATGACATTGTGCAATCATGACTTCATTTCCATCTTGGAATTTAAACTTGCGGTAGTGCGGTCTACCTCAAATGTATTTCCCAACTCCTCTAGATCAGCATTATGATCAGATCCAAAACCATTATGCTTACCCATATGAGCAGGTTATAAACCAGTTTCAACACGGAGATTATCAAGAACAAGGGTACACATATAATGGTAACAGCTATATGGAGAACGTTGATCTGCTTTGGGAAATATCCATAAAATGGAGGCTAGCATTGTGCAATCTAGGGTTATAGCACAAATGAAAGCATTCAGGATTGGTTACAGGGAACCTTTTCCATGGGTTGGCCCTTTTCAAAGACACTATTTCCCATAGGAGAAGCGTGACTTCATGATTGAGATGTTTCCCCCACTTGCACAATGGACCAAGGATATGGAGGCCTACAAACTTGGTGTTAAGGATCCTTGTTAATGGGTAAGTCCTACACCATCATCTAGTAATGTTATCTTCACTTCCCAAGCAACACCATCTCAACCTAAGCTTCAAATTCCAAGCTTCCCATTTGTTGCCCCTAGTGCTGAATTCCCTTCTCCATCTCCTAGTCTTCCATATCATCTTAATTATTCTACCCTTTTCCCTTCCAAGAAGTCATTCCCTCCAAACAAACAAGAAGTTCCACTTCCCTCTTCGCCACAAACAATAACAAAAAAAGTTTAATCCAAACCTACCCCTCCTTTTACATCCCCAAATCCATGTTGGGAAGAATAAAATCAGACAACCAACCAAGGGCATAAAGAAGAAGAGCCAAGAAAAGAAAAAATGATAAAAATCTTGGTCTACTTGGCTCTCAAATTTGGGATTAAAAATATCCCCTTGATGGTTAAGCCAACAGAGGAGGTCAAGGTTGAAGAGCCAATGGTGGCTACGGATGAGTTTGCTGTCGAAGAAGAATAAGAAAAAGAAGGAGAAGATCAGCAAGCTTGTTTCTCTAAATGCAGTGTCCATAATGGCACTTTTTCTAAAGAGGATGATGATCTAATCCAAGTTGCATAATCATTCATCAAGGAAGAAAAACAGTCATCTCCAATTCCTATTTTAGAGGAGCAACTGGAAGAGATCGAATCAGAGTTGAAGCCACTTGATGAAGAAAGCATTGATGAATATTCTTTTCTTTCATTTGAAGGGCTGATTTGATTGATGAATCCATGATGGAGGAGAGCTATCAACAAGACTTTTATGCCCCAAATAGTCCTCTAGAGCATAAAAATTGATGATTTTGATTTGAAAATTTTCATGCTAGAGGAAGAGGCTACCCAAGAGCAAGTTGGTCTTCAAGAAGCAACGAAGGAACTCCAGAGCCAACAATGTGTTGCAAAAAACTATAATGATGCAAAAACAACTTCACTAGATGTTGCAATCAATAACAATGAGTTGTAGATTGTAGAGGAGTTCCATACTACTATAGAGGAAGGAAAAGAGCATGAGGATTTCATCATCCTTCTCACACTATCTATCCAAGAAGATCTGTAAGAGGACTCCATTCTTGGAGTTAAAATTCAGAACAATGGGCACATCCATCAGATCAGACCATTCCCAATCAGGTACTTGGCTTCATTGGAGCTAAGGGAGAATCCTAAACATGTCATTTCCATTTCAGGGCATGAGGATAATATACAAAGCACCAAGGGTCACCATAAACACCTCCAGGAGTCTAATGTCAATTAGCTTGAGGAAGTATTTTCAATTGATGCTGATAATTTTGTTATTTGGGTGGAGGATTGGACTTTTGTCATTTTTTCACTCATACAAGCAGCCATATTCAGTGTCGAATCATTTGCATTCCTTATAACTATAAGAAAGGGAAGCTACTTCTCCCTGCTAGTTGTAGGATTTTTTTGAGTTCCCTTTGCTTCCAGTTAGAGTAGAGTAGGTAGGTTTTCTTTTAGCAAAAGAAGTGCTTGTGCACTGTTGGTATCCAAATGGATTATCCTTTGCAAGTTGAGCAGGATCACAAATTTAACAAGAATCCTAGAGATATATAAATCACCATGTATGTCGTTTTGTATCCAGGGAGGTGATTCAACTGGCTCTTTGTCACTCAGATGTTGGAGAAATGGATAGCACCTTCAAAAGGATTTGATCTATCCTCACTACTTTAGGTTGTGCCTTTCAACCAGGGTGAGAGGACCCATTTTATAACCTTTTTGGTGAAGGAGAATGAAGATATCCTTCTTTTCACAAATTTGAAAGGAAACCTTGAGAAAATATGATAAATGCACCACAATTTAACTTTTATGAGTTGTCACTTCTAAAGAATGGTGATATTTTCTAAAAAATTTAATGTTACTAAAGACATTATGGAATCCCGATTATTTCTACATATTTTGGCAATAAAATTTATTCATTTGTGGACATACAAGGCAAATAGGGGTAGTTCATGTAGGATTCATTGTTTTTGAATAATTTTTGGTTGGAGTTTAAGCGGGATAAATTTGATTTTTCCAGATCTTTGAAAACCTTCACAACAATTGGAAAACTAAATAAAAAATGCTTCATAATATCTAAAATATTCCTTTAACCGAGATGGTGTGCATCAATGGAGTCCCAGATTTGCATGATTTCACACAATATCCAAGAATTTAACACAAAGGATCGAGCTAAAGACTCAATTAAACATTAAAGACCCATGGTTCCTCATGCCTACGATACACTCAAAGGCTTACAAAAATATTTATCAATAATGACATTAAATTGATTTTAAATTGTTTATCTCATCACGAGATGAAGGCTCTTCTCATAATGAAATTGAAAATGCCACTAAACTATCACAGGGACAAGATCCTATGTGATTTGGAGGGATTTTAACACAAGATTGCAATAGGAACAATAAATACTATTTGGAGACATTTTGAAATAAAGTAGACACAAATTTGTCTAAGATTCACATAGATTAATTTGAAGTTGATTATATTCATCGAAGGGAAGGTTTCTTGAACAATCTCAGAGATGTCAATGGTTGTACACTTGCAACCAGTTAACATGATCAAATCTAAAACATAAGAGATTAACAAGTTTCTCAGATGGTCTCTCAAAGATGGGATTTCTCAAATTTTCTCATAAGAATTCAACCCCTGATCATTTGCATGACTCAAGCATGCTTTTTATAACACTCAATTTACATCCAAGCTTTCCCCCCAAGGAAATAATATTCGAGGAACCTTTGTTTGTTACATGTTTTAACATGATTTCCAGAAAATGACGTTTAACATATTTACAACAAAAAGTTGCCAGGTGTTCAAAAGGTGAATCATTTCAGATATTTCCATCATTTTTTTAACTGGGAACCCAGTCATCTCCTTTGGCAACACGTTTTTCATCCTTTCCACCTATAACCTCCATCATTTCATCCTTTTCCCATTCTTTCCTCGGCAACTTTGCTCTGCATCCAAATTATCTAGTAATTCACATTTTTGAAAGTGCCTGAGCAATTATAACTTCAAAATATCAACCTTGCACTTCTTTAGATTCAAAAATTTGAGCTCCACAACACTTCAATTACACTTTGTTGATAGAAATGATAATAAATCATTCAAATTCATCATGAAAAATGATGCATATTTACATCCCCTAAAGTTGTGGCACGTTAATGGCAGAAAAACCAGATGCATCGCGCCATAACCATTGATTCTGCCCTTTCACAACTTTAAATTAGAGCCATCCACATGGAAGATTAGAGATGAAATGGGCCTAGGGGTGCCTTTTGCATTTTATGACTTTTGGAGAAAATGTGCAATTTTCACATTTTCCCCGCCCCCTACCTTTGAAAATTAGGCTTGACACGTGGCTTAATCTGGGCCTTTGATGGATTCACGACTCATTTATGCAATTTTACCCTTTTTAACAAAAAGGAAAAATTTCCAATTTTCCTCTGCCGACCCGCCTTCCTGATTTTATGTTTGGACATGGTCCCCAAAGGAGTCACGCTTCATTTTTATACTTTTCTCCTTTTCAAAAAAAGGAAAAAATCTTCAAAAACCTTTGGCGACCTACCTCCCCACTTCTAACCTTTGATGTGGGCCATGATGGAGTTTTGGGTCAATTTATAGCTTTTCTCCCTTTTCAAAGACGCAAAAAACTTCAAAATGTTCCCCCGACCCATTTCCCCACTTTGACTTGAAAAACTCACATGTGTCCTTCTTCGGGGTTAAAGCGAGATTGCTTCCGTGGTGTTGCTTCATATTTGTTGAACAACCAATCGAGACTATTGGGTATTGTTGACAAGTGAGACAAAAGTGGAAAATTTCACCAAAAAAGTCTATCAGGCTGCAACCAATTAAAAATGAACACATATACACCTTCGGGGAAAAAAAGAGAAATTTTCTCCGCCTTTATAAATTTGACCCGTAATTCAGAACTCAACGGGGCCGTGGGGACAAATTGATATTTTTGCAAACATATAAAAAAATTAGAAGTTATAAAATAGACCTAACATACCTCGTCCAATCAAAAGAGACCACGTAGCTGAAGATGTTGAGATAAATTTTGACAAGGAAAACACGCCCATCGAACAGAAAGATGTAGGGGAACTTCACCATTCATGACCGGAATCGAATCTTTCTTCAAGGAAAAGAATTTGGAAATAATATAAGGCATTAATGTGATCCATGACCATGGAGAGGGATCTTCAACAACATACAAATGGATAAAACCTTTAACGCATCCATTCAGGGAAATAGAAAATATGACAGAGCCTCCAAATTGAAGAATTTCGAGGTCAAACGGGGTGAGATCAAATTGAGCACCAACATACACACTCTACATATCCCACTTGGGGTGTCTATGATTTCTAGTTTTATAAATAGTTTGTGTTGTGGTGTTTTGTTGCCCATGCATAGTGCATTGAACATTACATTTGGTGAGATTAGCTCTAGTTCCAAAGTGGTGTTCCAAGTGGCTCAGGGATCAGATTTTAGAGATTATGATCATATTTGTGTTTATCAGACTATCATTCATGACTCCATGCCCAATGGATGCTTCAAGGCAATTGATCATTTCACCTAGCAGGTAGGTGATCCCCATGAGTTGCCAAATTTTTGACCAAAATAAGCTCACACTTATTTTTGGTCAACTAACACCATTTCCCCCTTTTTTGCTTTAATCTGAAGTTTTATATATTTTAAGCACTTAAGGTCCTCTGAAAGCATTTCCATCATATAGAAAATTTCTTCCCATTTCTAGAAATATAAATAAGTCCTTCTAACTCCTCATATTTTGTAAGTTACGGGTCGGCGGGCTTTGGAAGGATTTTTTGCCAAGAGTGGGCTAGTGGGCTTGTGGTAGACTTTTTACCAAAGGGGAAGATTGCAGACCGGTGGGGTTGGGGAGATATCTTATCACTTTTCACTTTTTGTAAAAAGCGCAGTTCATAATTGTGGGCTGTGAGCCCGTGGAGAAATGAAAAAGAATGCCTAAGGCCCTCAAAGGAACACGTGGCCATGTTTCCAGTAAAATCGGGAAGGTGGGTCATCAAAAGAACTTTCGAATTTAAGATTTTGTTTTGAAAAGCGTAAAAATATAAAAGTAAGCTGCACCTCCATTGATGCCAAGAGAAGCCACGTGTCAGGCCTAAATTACATGCGGGCACGAGGGAGACTTTTTTACTTTTGAAATTTTTGTGCAAAAGCACAATTTCAATTTTCGGCCCGCAGAGGCTTTTTGGAAAAAGTGAATTTCGGGCTGGGAGGTTTTTATGATTTTACATATTTTCACAAAAGGTGCAAAGTAAATTTTTGGCCCATGGAGGCTTTTGGAAAAAATTGAATTTCGGGCCTATGGATCCATTTTGCAAAACTTGTTTTTTTGCCATTTTTGTACGGATTCGATTCAAATATTCAAATGGGCATAACTTTTGATCCAATGCTCAAAATTCAACAAATTTGGTACCGTTGGAAAGGTCTGGACATCCTCTATGCCATGAAAGCATAAAATTTGAATTTTTGGATGGTTATTTTGGAGAAATATTGGAAAAATATCTGGATCGAAAAATGTGCGAGCTCCATGTATCCCAACCACCGAAATTTAATGTAATATCATTTGGTTTCTTCTCCATCAAGATTGATTGCATTAGGGAATGGATTTTAAAAGGTTCCCGAATTTTCCAAACCATTTAATGAAATTTTTTGGTTGGTAAGAGAAAAGTATGAGTTTTCTTCTTTCTCTCTCAAGCGGCCTTAAAATTGCAAAAAGAAAGCTCAATTGGTACCACGACATTCCATATATTGTAAACACTTCTCATTTGAGAGGAGAGACATTATGGGTGTGGGGAAACTCTGTAAAAAAAAATTTGACTCCATTTGAGCTATAAGCCTTCTGCTATGCTTGAAAAGTGTATTCATGCCTCTAAGTGGAAATGTAATGGTCTATGCACCTTCTAGAGCAATAAACTCATGATTTTGTGGCGTTCTTCAACCCTTTCTCATGTTTTATTGTTTCTTTATGCCTCTCCCTTCCAAATCCATTTTCTAGGCATGCATGTCATGTTTCATAGAGTTTTGCTGGTGGATTAGGATCTGTGTCTATGTCACTTCTATCACCTCTCTCATCTCCTTTTTCCATGTTTCATCCTCCCTTAGTAGAGTATCTCACCTATTTCCTTTTTTGTGTATCACCACTTTATTTTAGACTCTCTTTCACTATATCTTTCTCTCTAGTTCTTTGGAATGGTTAGATTAGGATAGATTATATTTTCTGCATTAGAGTAGATAGTGGTAGGTAGTTTATGAATAAGAACCAACTTTCTTTGGAGGTCCATCCTAGGTTCGCAAGTCCCACAACTTGAGAGATGGTCCAATATTATGCAGATCACATCAAATGCCCCACACAAAACTAGGCCATTTGGGGGTGTTGTGATTTTACATCAACAATTCTGGAATGCACAGGTGGGACTAGCTTGAGGCACCTTACCACTTGATTTTTAGCATGTTCATGTGTTTTTATTGAAATTTCAGCCTTTAGAGGCACAGGAAAAGCACATCCGGTGACTCCATCTGATCAACAACTCATTATCGTAGTTGCAAAGTTTCCTTCCATCAATTTCCACCCATTCTTATTTTCACATCTTTCATTTTCTTCCATCCCATGAAGTTTTGCAATCATGACTTCATTTCCATCTTGGAATTCACACTTGTAGTAGTGCAGTCCACCTCCAATGTATTTCCCAACTCCTCTAGATCAACATTATGAAACTATTCGGATCGAGAACCATTATGCTTACCCATATGAGCAGCGTCTAAACCAGGTTTGGCCATGGAGCTTATCAAGAACTAGGGTACACATATAATGCTAACAGCTATATGGAGAATGATGATTTGCTGGGAAAGATCCAAAGAATGGAGGCTAGGATGGTGTAGTCCAGGGCTAAAAAAGGATGAAAGCATTCGGATTGGCTTTGTTAGTAACTTGATTTAATCTTCTTTTAAAGGCCAAGCAATATCATGGATTTCACAAGACAGTCAGAGGAAGATAGGTTATTATGTATGTCATTTTGTAGTCGGGGAAGTGATCTATCTGACTTTTTAGCACTAAGGATTTGAAAGAATTTGGTAGCACCTTAAAAGGATGTGATCTTATCCTAACTATTTTAGGTTGTGCCTATCAACCAAGGTAAGAGAACTGTTTTGTAACCTCTGCTATTGAAGAATGCTTGTAAATCCTTCTTTTACGCAAATTTTATAGAGAAGACCTTGGGAAAATATGATCAACGCACCAAATCTGAATCTCATGAGTTGTGACTTCCAGCTTATGGAGATATTTTAAATACAAGGAAAAGGTTACTAAAGACATTTGGAATCATGATTGTTCTCGCATACTTTTGTAAGTAGATTTTGTTCCTTTGTTGATACATAGGGAAAACAAGGGTAGTTTAGGGTGGATCAATGGTTTTTAAATGATTTTGGTGGGAGATGAAGTAGGATAAAGTAGATTATACCACATCTTTGGAGGGACTTCAAATAATGAACAACTTCACAACAAAAGCTTGAGCAGTCAAGACATTCCTTCAACTAGAAGGTGTCCTTCAATGGAGGCCCAAATCAACATGTTTTCACATAATCTTTGAGACTCCAACACATAGGCTCAAATCATAAGAATAAATTAAATATTAAAGTTTCTAATTAATCATGCCTAAGGTACACCCGAAGACTTACAGACAATCTTTATGAACAAATGACAATGAATTAATTTTAAATTTTTTATCTCATCCAAGATGAACACTCTTCTTGAAATGAAATTGCAAATACCATTATACTTTCATAGGGATGAGATCGTGTGTGATTTCACAAAAATTTCATTATAAGATTATAATAGGAATGAAAGAAACTATTTACATACATTCTAAAAATAAAGGAGACATAAAATTACTAGAGATTATACAAAAATTAATTCCAAAATTACTTAAATTCATCAAATTGGGAAATCTTCCAGATCAATCTTAGTGCTTGTCAATGGCTATACATCTCGCAACCAACTTGACATAACAAAAAATCTAACATAGAATAAAATAACAGGTAATCTCGGCTTTGGTCTCTCGGAAGATGACTTTCTCAAATTGTTTCTCAAGAATTCATACTCCGACCTTTTGTAAGAGTATTCTCATTGCATTTATAGATTTTTGCTTACTCAATTTCCCCCCCAAAAGAGGAGAATATTCAAGAAACCTTTTCTTGTTACCAATTTTCTTCAGACAATGACGTTTAACAAATTCACATCTAAAATATGCCAGGGGGAGCAACCGTGAATAGATCACATTTCTTGGGCCCTCGACTAATGAATAGGATGTCATACCACAAATTTTTGGGATTCGCTTTAATCATTTTGATTCTGTCATGTGAGAAATATCCTTTTAAATCATTTCTCAGAGCCTTTGCATAGCTGGACTTGACAGGTCATCCCTTTTTGCTCTCAAGGTAATGCCTTTTCACCTTTTACACCTACACTTCCATCATTTTATCCTTTTCCCCTCCTTTTCCTCCGAAATTTTACTTTGTAACTTCTAGATCTAGCTTTTTGCATTTTTTCATGAGCTTGAGAAAAAATCCACTTCAAAAGTACTTTAGATTTAAAAATTGAGCTCCCAAATTGATTCAATTAACTATGTGAACCAGAATGACACAAATTTGCCAAAAAATTGATGAAGAATGATGCAAAAATGCATCTCCAAACATCCTGGAGCTTCAATGGTGGAAAACTCGAATGATATGCATAGCTACCATTGATCTTGACTTTCAACTTTTAATCTAAACCCTCCACATGGCCAAATGTGATTGGAAATGAGCTTGGGAGCACTTTTCAACATTTTATAGCTTTTGGAAAAAAGTAAAATTTTGACATTTTTTTTCTCCCCTCTGTCCTTAGCAAACGGGATTAACACATGTTCCAACGTGGGTCCTAGAGGAACTGCAAGGCTTAATTATGCTATTTTACCTCATTTTTGGAAAAATGAAAATTTTCCAAATTTTCCACATAGCTCTGTCCTTGCACCTTTAGCTTCGATGTGGGTCCCAATGGACTGCGCTTCATTTTTTAACTTTATACTGATTTTTCAAAAAGTAAAAAGTTCCACATTTTCCCCGTGGGTCCGCCCCTATGTTTTTGAGTATTCAACACTGACATTACTTTTCTGTCGGACCCGTGCTTCAACCTATAATTTATTCCCTTTTTACAAAAGGGAAAAACCTTAAATAACCCCGAAGTTCTGTTTCTCCATTTCCCTACATACCACGTGTCTCAATGGTGCATTATAAGATGGTCCCAAAAAGTAGAGACCCCAAACAAGCACAAGCTCAACACGTGTCTTAGTTTGGCAGAGTATGTCAAAAAATTTGACAGTTCAAGAAAAGGCACCATGAGTCTAAATTCCGAGACAGTCTCCTTCAGTTGTTGAAAATTCCAAGCAAAAAGACAGAGTGAGCGAAGCCTCCAAGTGTCCTCCTAGCGCTTCTTCAAAATAAAACTCGGGGCTGGTCCCAAAATATGTGTGGTCCCTCCACATGTCCTGGGGCCTTTAGGAAGTTGCTTGAAAAGTCTAAGGGAAGGGAAGGCTGGTAGAAACCTCCAGGTGTATTTATGGTGCAACTTGAAGATGGTCCCCAAGAGCGGAGACCACCGAATAAGCATGGGCTTAGCACATATTTCAGGCCTTAAAAATATTCTTTGAAGATTTGAAGTACAAATTGAGCCGGAGGAAACCTCCACCCATCCCCTATCGCAATTTTTAAGGTGGGATCCTAATGCAGATCCTCAAATGAACGCCATCCCACCACATGTGCATGCCTTGCAAAAACTATATTGGCTGCATGAAAAATTTGTCTAAGTCTGGGCAAAGCAAGGGAATCCTCCACGTGTCCCCTTAGCACAACTCCAAGGAAAAACCAAAAGGTGAATTTTCAAACAAGCGACGTTCCTTCACGTGGACAAGTTTTGGGTTGAAGAGAGCCATAGAGTTTTTAGATTTCCACCCAGAGCCCCATCCAACCAAAAATGGCCACGTTTCCACTGATGTAGAGATGTAAATTTGACGGGGAAAAACTCACCCATCAAACCATAAAAATGTAGCGAAACCACCATTTGAGCTTGGAGATGAATTTTTTGTCAAGGACAGAGAATTTGGAAATGTTATAAGGCTCAAAAATGTTCTTCCGAGCTACATCCAATCATGTTTCCACATGTATTTGGGACAAAAATAGCGGGGAAAAAATGTGACTACGGAAAATGGAAGGAAAGGAACAACCCAAGTTTTATGCCCAATTTACAGACTCCTTTAGATGGACAAAGAAACGAAAAACAAATTCTGGACCTTTAAGTGATCCTCGACCAAGGAAGGGACTGATCATGGCAACCAAATGGAGGACGAGACTTCAAGAACCAACACGGAGACAAAAACATGACAAAGGCCAAGCAGTGAGGAAAATCAATGACAAATGGGGTGAGAGATATTTGAGCACCAACAAGTTGCAGGGCACCTTTTCAATTGGTTGGCCCTTCTCGAAGACACTATAGCCCACATGAGAAGCTTGACTTCATGGTTGAGATGTTTCCCCACTTGCACAATGAACTCGAGGAGATAGAGGCCTACGAACTTGGTGTCAAGGAGCCTTGTCAATGGGTAAGTCCTACACCATCATCTGGTAATTTTCTCTTCATTCCCCAAGCAACACCATCTCAACCTAAGATTCAAATTACAAGATTCCCATTTGTTTCCTCGAGTGCTAAATTCCCTTCTCCATCTCCTAATCTTCCATCTCATCTTAATTCTTCTACCCTTTTCCCTTCCAAGTAGTCATTCCCTCCAAACAAACAAGAAGTTCCACTTCCCTCTCCACCACAAACAATAGCAAAACTAGTTGAATCCCAACCTACCCCTCCTCTTGCATCCCCAAATCCATGTTGGGAAGATGAAAATCAGACAACCAACCAAGGGCAAGTAAGAAGAAGAGCCAAGAAAAGAAGAAATGATCAAAATCTTGGTCAACTTGGCTCTCAAATTTGGGATTACAAAGATCCCCTTGATGGTTAAGCCAATAGAGGAGGTCAAGGTTGAAGAGCCAGTGGTGGCTAAGGATAAGTTTGTAGCATAACAAGAACAAGAACAAGAACGAAAAGATCAATAATCCATTTTCTCTTAATGTAATTTCCATAATGGAAATTTTTCAAGAGGATGCTAATATAATCCAAGCTGCACAATCAGTCATCAAGGAAGAAGAAAAATCAGCTCCAAGTCCTATTGAAGAGGTGCAATGTGAAGAGATCGAATCAGAGTTGAAGCCACTTGATGAAGAAAGCATTATTGAAGATTTTTAATTTCATTTGAAGGACCTGATTTGATTGATGAATCCATGATGGAGGAGAACTATCAAGAAGACCTTGCTGCCCCAAATAGTCCTCTAGAGAAGCAAATTTAATATTTTGATTTGAAAAATTTAATGCTAGAGGAAGAGGCTACCTAAGAGCAACTTGGTCTTCAATAATCAACAAAGGAATTCTAGAGCCAACAATGTGTTGCAAAAAAATTTAATGATGCAAAACCAATTTAATGGATGTTGCAATCAATAACAATGAGCTACAGATTGCAGAGGAGTTTCATACTACTATAGAGGAAGGAAAAGAGCAAGATGATGTCATCATCCCTCTCACACCATCTATCTAGGAAGATCTCAGAGAAGACTCCATTACTCGGAGTTGAAATTTAGAACAATGGGCACATTCATCAAATTTGACCATGCCTAATAAGTTACTTGGATTCATTGGAGGTAAGGGAGAAGCTAAAACCTATCATGTCCATTTCAGGGAATGAGGATAATATACAAAGCACCAAGGGTCACCATCAACACCTCAAGGAGTCCAATGTCAATCATCTTGAGGAGGTATTTTCAATTGATGTTGATAATTTAGTTATTTGGGTGGAGGATCGGCCTTTTCTTAGTTTTTCACTCATACAAGCAGCCATATTTAGTGTAAAATCATTTTCATGGCTTCTAATTGAAAGAAAAGGAAGCTACTTCTTTATGCTAGTTACATGATTTATTTGAGTTCCCTTTGCTTCTAGTTAGCGTAGACTAGGTAGGTTTTCTTTCAACATAAGAAGTGCTTGTGCACACTCGACATATCCAACTTGGGGTGTGTATGATTTCCATTTTTATACATAGTTTGTGTGGTGGTGTTTTGTTTCCGTGTACGGTATTGAACGTAGCATTTGGTGAGATTAGCTCAAGTTCCATTGGTGTTCCAAGTGGCTCACATATCATATTTTAGAGATTATGATCAGATTAGTATTTATAAGACTATCATTCATGACTCCATGCCTAATGGATACTTTAAGGAAACTGATCATTTCACCTAGCAGGTAGGTGATCCCCATGAGTCGCCAAATTGTTGACCAAAATAAGCTCACACTTATTTTTGGTCAACTAACACCATTTTCCCCCTTTTTGTGCTTCAATTTGAATTTTTATATATTTTAAGCACTTAAGGACCCCTAAAAGTGTTTCCATCAGATAGAAAATTTCATCACCTTCCCAAAAATATAAAGAATTCCTTCTAACTCCTCATATTTTTCAAGTTACGAGCCGGTGGGCCTTGGAAAGATTTTTATCCAAGAGTGGGTCTGCAGGCCTAGGGAATACTTTTATCAAAGGGAAAGATAGCGGACCGGTGGGGCTGAGGAGATATCTTAGCACTTTGTGCTTTTTACAAAAAGTTTAGTTTACTATTGCGGGCCCACAAGTCCGAAGAGAAATTAAAACGAATTCCTAAGGCCCACAAAGGGATGCGTGGCCATGTTTCAAGTCAAAGCGGGAAGGTAGGTCATCGGAGAAACTTTGGAATTTTATATTTTTTTTGAAAAGCGTAACAATATAAAAGTAAGCTGCACCTCCATCGATGCCCATAGATGCCATGTATAAGGCCTAAATTACATGTGGGCTTGCGGGCCTGAGGGAGACTTTTGCACTTTTGTAATTTTTGTGCAAAAGCGCAATTTCAATTTTGGGCCCGCAGAGGCTTTTGGGAAAAAGTGAATTTTGGGCTGTGGGGCTATGGGAGGTTTATTATAATTTTATGTATTTTCAAAAAAGGAGCAAATTGAATTTTTGGCCCATGAAGGATTTTTGGTAAAAGTGAATTTAAGGCCCGTAGATCCATTTTACAAAACTTTTTTTTTGTCATTTTTGTACGGATTCAATTCACATATTAAAATGGGCATAACTTTCAATCCAGTGCTCAAAATTCAACAAATTTTGTACCGTTGGTAAGGTCTATACCTCCTCTACGCCATGGAAGCCTAAAATTTGAATTTTTGGGTGGTTAGGTTGGTGAAATATTATGAAAATTCTCTATCTTAAAAAAAGTATAGTTCCAGGTATCGCAACCACCAAAATTTAATGCAGTATGGTCTGGTTTCTTCTCTAAGAAGAGTGAGTGCATTGCTGAATGGATTTTCAAAGGTTCCCATGAAATTTCTAGACCATTTAATGAATTTTTTTGGTTTTTAAGATAAAAGTATGAGTTTTCTTCTTTCTCTCTCGCCTTCGAATTTCTATATATTGTAAACACTTCTCATTTGAGAGGAGAGACATTCTTGGTGTGGGGAAACTCTATAAAATTTATTTCCCAACTCCATTTGAGATATAATCATGTTTCTACACTGGAAATCATATGTTTTGATGAGTTTCATTATTCCCTTCATTTAATCAACTTTTGTTGATGTCATATCAAACCAAGGGTGTGTCTAAAGTTATATGCAACAAGAGTAAACCTATTGATCTAGTAGTTGATCGTAGTTGTTTTTGTATTTTCTCGGGGCATCTTTTCATCATCTTAAGGACTTATTAGTAAAACCTTATTTAAATCATACTATGAAAACTTTCCCGAAAGGAAACACACTTTACATAATGGAAATAAGCACACTTGCTTTTGGAAATAAACACACTTGCTTCTGAAAGTAAACACACTCAACTTAGAATGCCTAAAAATTATTGCAAGAAGAATAAGAATCTATCTAGACACCTAGAGGAACAAGTATGCAACAAATTTTAACTGGAAGAATTAAAATTGATACAAAATTGACAGATCTAAATTATTTTCTTGGGAAATATAAATACCAAATAAACAAATATCCTGGTCCTTGGGGAAGTGGGCCCTTGCTCCTCCTTGAATTAGGATTTAAAAACTCAAAATTATCTCAAACAAGAATGTCTATTTTATTCATAAAACATTCAATATTACAAAATATACTAGATCTGTGTACTTAGTCTATATCTCTCTTCGTATTCTATCTCTATTTCATATTATTATCTTTCTATCTACTCGCACGTATGCTTATATATACATTTACAATCATAGTTGTCTCTATGATTCGATTAAATCGAATCGTGCCTATAATATATGCTAAGTCGGATTGTGGCTAATTAGATAGCTATAAGATAACTATCCTTGGATTTTTGTTCGAGATATTCTCATCTTTTTCTCATTGAAAGGATCATTTAAGTAGAATCTACGGATGTGGTTAAAATAGAAAAAATTCCATCAGTTCTGAACTTCAGAGAAGTTCCAAAAACATTGAAAATTGTTAAGGATCAAAACCGTGAGAGTTCCAGAGCTATACGCAGGATTTTTGGAAATAAGTCCAAAAATTCTGAAACTAAATACTAGAGTTTTAGAACTAATTATGAATTTTCTAACCAAATGATGACTATGTAATGGATTTTCATAAATAGATTGGAAGTTATGGAAACAAGATGTTTTGGAACAAATACTATCGAAAACATAATGAATGCTACATACTTCATTTTTTCAACTAATTAGACCCTCTTTATTAGAAAACTAAATTTCGAACACACACTTCATCAAGAATTTTAGATCTTTTAAACATTAGAATCATAATCAATCAAAAGACATACAATTACATCCTAACTCATATAAGATCAAATAAAAGTCACAAAATGCAATCAAACTTAATAAAAAGGAGAGTAAGATGAGATCATATATTATACATTAATCGGGCATATTCTGGCCTCATCATTTCCCCAAACTTACTTGTTTGTAAGTCCCTTTACAAACTTCATTCTTCAAAAGTGGGGTTATATGTTCTGCATTCCATTTGATTGCTCAGATCAAATGGCTGAAACTAGATTTTCCAATGCTTAAACTTAGAGGTATTGTACCTAGCTCCTGCTTCTATTTTCCTCTCCCACTCTTCAAATTTAGTAGGATCTTGAGGTTCTCTATTTTTCCAAGGAGACATGGGGGTGAGAAGTAGAGGGGGCCTTGTTTGCATTCCCATCCATATTTTCCCATAGGTCTCATTGATCTAAGGAATTATTGTGCATAACGCTTTTTCCCTTTCTAAACTCTAGATCATATTTGTAGGGGATATTACTTCCCTTCTTCTCAAGGAAACAGTAGTGGAGTTCCCACCTCTTCAATCATCCTTAATCAATATCTTCAAACTTCTCCTCCTCATAGGAGTTAAAGGTATCAATACTATTTTGTACAATGGAAAAAAATGTGTCTTGAATCGCTCATCAAAGGCATGAGTTCTAAAATGTATGAGGAAGGCGGAATGTTTACCATAGTGAGCTCTCATATAGAGACCGAGCTTGAGCCAGCTTTTGATAAAAACTCATATTCCCTTTCCTTCCATGCAATTTGGTTTTTCAGAATAGATAAAAATGCATTAAGCTAGCTCTCCCCACATACAAATTGATCATAAATCCTATGTTTTTTGTAGCATAAAATTACAAAGATAAAATCCACATAGAATATTTTTCTACTCAGGACTGGATAAAGAGTAAGTTATCATGAATTTATATTCATCCTTTAGTTCATGTGGAAGTCCACATGCAATCCTTGAAAGCTATCAGTGAATGAACTTCTCTTCTAAAAACAAACTATGTGTAGGAGATCCCCCGTGAAAAAGGAATTTTTCACTCATAATGCAGACCATATGAATTTTTGCAAGACATTTATATTTGTTTCCTTCTTCCTTATAAAACTTTTCTTCCCACTCTTTTCTTGCTTTCTTCTCTTCTTCCATCTTGGTCTTCAAATCTTCATTTGATGTTTTAGCTTCTCTAAGTTCCTTACAAGTGTCATTCCATAGTTGTTTGAGTGGAAAATAGGTTAACTCAGTCTATGCAGAGATTGTGGACACAACATTCTATTTTTTGGAAGTTTGACATTCTTCCTCTTTTTCTAGCAATTGTTTATTAATTACTACGATAAACTCTTCATTCCTAGATGCAAGCTGAGTTGTTAGCTATCCAATAAGAATTTCACTTTGTTCTAATTTGAGTTTGAGGTAATCCAATTCCTCATCCTTTTCTCTGATAATGATCTCTACTCTAGATAAGAACAAATCCTATTTAACCTGATGTCTTTCTTCTTCCTCTAAAATTACTTGAGGAGTTGAGCATTCTTCCTCTATCAAAGGAAATTTTCCTTTTTTTCTCTAGGATGCCAACTCTTCTTCTTCATGTGGTAATATTGATAGTTCATCCAATTCTTGAGACTCTTCTCTTCAAGTGTCCCATCTCCTCCTTTTCCATCTCATCTTGGCTTGGTTCAAGAGGATTCATGGCCATGCTACCCAAAATATCAGCAACTTCCTTTTCCATCTTTTCCTATTCACTCCTTCCCTCTGGGGTTTCCCTTGTCCTTTTATGAATTTTCCTTCTCTAGGGAATTTCAACATGCCCAATTTAGTGGATTTCTTTCTATAGCTTCTTCTTACTCTTGTTTCTTTCTCTTACATAGGTGAGCTATCACCATCAGAGACAGATATTGGCTCCTCTTGAAGCTGCTATGCAGAAGAAGGAATTTCCTTCAAAGGCACAAAAGGCTCTGTTGTTTTGATTTTTCTCACAAACCTTCTTCTTTTGGTATATTCTCTCTTTCCACTTCCTTTTGTTCTTCTACAAGGGCATCAATTTCCAAATTAGTTGAAGGAGAAAATGGAGTGGTATTATCCTTTTGATAATATTAGGGTTTTTCTTGAACTTGCCAAGAAACTTTTCCCATTTTCTTTGACATTGAAAAATGGTGCTAGCATACTAAATGAATTATCCCATGATGCCGTATTGTCCCAACACCCCAGGAATACCTTTGGGCCATGGTCTGGATAGAATAAAAAAGAAACCCTGGAAGGTTTATTATGTACTCAAGTTTTGTGGATCCATACTTCAAATATATGAGTATTTTTAGGACTTATTTTCCTACGGACCCAAATTGACCATCACAAGTTAAATATTTCACTATCCAAAATGCTACCCTGTCAAAGGGTTTGGGAAAACTAGCCCTTCTAACCCCTTTTATGATTTTCTTTGTATTGTAGATGTATTGGGGTTCAGTTTCTCCTCCTTGTAGTAGGATTTCAACCAGTTCTTTCAATGTCCCTTTGGCAGGATGTGGGACATGCACAATTGGCACTCTAGACACATTACTTATTGTATTTATAGAAAAAGGAATAAAGATATTTCTCACCTTTTCCTGGATTGCTCTAGGTTTATGATGAATTCTCTTACTAATTCATCATTATACTTTGAAAACTTCTTCAGGAACTCTAGCCATCCTGCATGCTCAAAGATAGATGCCACTTCTTCATCCGTGAGTAGCTGGGAATCATCCTCTGGTTCTGATTTCTTTTTAATCCCCATATTGACTCGAGTTCTGTTTCCTTTGATTATGTGATAATTCATAGCAGGCTTCTTTATTAGCATTGTGGAGAAACTAACAATTTTCTTGCGGAACCTTTGTTCTTAGTTACAAAATCCTCTGTCTTTTGCTATGGAACATAAGCCTAATTCTCTGCTTCTTAGAATCTCTCTACAACTTATTTCACTTGATTTTTCACTTAATGATTACCAATAATAACCATGCCGCCACTTATTCCATCCATATCATCTTCATGATTACTCACTTGTAATCATAATGTATAAATAGATGACTCATCATACCAACTTTTAAATCAAGTCAAATCACACATGTAAACATTTAATTTAACCCTAAATAAGTTAAAAGATATAATTACCATCCTTGATGATGTAATCCTTTTGTTATGATGACTCATCATTCCTACAAGTGGAACAAAACATGGTTAGATAAGATAGTTGGAATTCAAAAGAATTCCCTTTTATTTGAATTAGCCAAAAGAAGAGGTCAACCACCATTGTTGGTTTTCAATTGACCTTTGAGAGAAATATTTTTTTTTTTTTAATTTTTTAATTTTTTATTTTTTTTATTATTTTTTTGAAAGAAAATATCATTTACTTAGTTCTCATTTTCTTTCCTTTATTCTAGATCTATCATCTAGTTATTTGATCATTTTTGAAGAATTGGGTTCTTCCATATGATCAAATTCTTTGTCTGCTTCAATATTCCTCAAGAATTCATCCTTAGTGGGAGGCTTCCTATAGACTTTCAACCTATGTCCATTGCCCAAGAGTGTTCTTCTGCTGCCATCAATGGGAAGTAACTGAATAGAACCATTTTCAAATATCTGCTCAATCTGATAGGATCCAAACCATCTGGTTCTCAATTTTTCCTTGAATTGTTGGTACTTAGAATCAAAAATCAATGCCTAGTCTCCTACTTTGAATTTCCTTCTCTTCATATGTGTGACATGTCATTGTTTCCTTTGATCTTGGATTATCTCTATCTCTCAAGTGCTTCTATCTTCAATTCATCTAATTCATTAAGTTGAAGGACTTTTCTTTTTAAGTTGCATCCAACTCAATACACACCTTAACTATTGTTCTCAATGTCCGAAAGTTCAAAATATATGGGAAACAAGGGCTTTTCCCCATAGAATAACTCATATGGTGAACACCCCTATTGTATTTTTCTAAGTTTTATTAAGCCCAAATAGCTTTAGGTAGTCTCTTTACCCAATATTTTCTCCCAGCTTCAAATGTTTTGGTAAGGATGTTTTCCAATTCTCTGTTTGTTACTTCATCTTGTCCATTTGACTATGGGTGATAAGGAGATGACTTCCTATGATTGATTTTTTAATATGTTGTGAAATCTTGGATCATATTAGACATAAATTGTGGTCCCTGGTCTAAAACTATGCTCCTCGGTGCTCCAAACTTTACCATAATTCTATTCTAAAGGAAATCAACAACTTCTTCTTCAGTGGCATTTGTCAATGCCTACACTTCTGCCCACTTTATCACATAGTCAATACACACAAGAATATATTCCTTTCCTTGTGAAGGAGGATTAAAGGGACCAAAAAAATCCAATCCCCATATCTCAAATGGTTCAATTACTACTTGAGGTTGAAGAGGCATTTCATTAATGAAAGTTGGTTGTCCCATCCTTTGACAAGGATCACACTGCTTGAGATATCTCTTTACATCTTTATACAGAGATGGCTAATAATAACCAGTGCCAAGTATCTTATGAGCTATTTTTTTTCACTAAATAGTGTCCTCCACTTGGTTCATCATGACATGATATGAGGATGTAAACAATTTCATCATCTCTTACACACATGGCAAAACAAAATTAGGCCCACATATAAATATAATTCCATTTAACCATTTTAATTTTGCACTAGTTTTCATTAACTTCTTTATTTGTTTCATAGTGAAAGAAGGAGGAAACTTCCTTGTTGCAAAATAATTTGCCATATCAGCAAACCATGGTGTACTTGATGAGATAACAAACAATTGTTCATCTGGAAATTTATCCTTGACTAGATCTTGCTCCCCTGTAGTGGTTAGTATTGACAAAAAATTAGCTACCACATTAGATTTACTTAGATTTTCCACTATGGTAATATCAAATTCTTGCAAAAGTAATAACCATCTAATTATTCTTCCTCCAACCACTAGTTTGTTCATTAAATATATAATTATTGAATGATATGTCTGTATAAATATCTTGTAACATGTAATGTAATGTATGAACTTATTGATTGCATTAATCACAACAAGAAATTATTTTTCAGTGGTGGTGTAATTCTTTTCAAAGTGGGAGTAAGATTCTTACTAAGATAATAAATAACATACATTTTTCCTTTTTCATATTTTTGTCCCAAAATTACACCATTGGAATTATTTGAAGCATCTGTTTGGATATAAAATAGATTTTCCCAATTAGGTCCTCTCAATATTGGAGAAGTGATTAACTTTTCTTTAATTTATTTAAAAGCATGCTTGACGACACTTTTCATCCCAAAGAAATTCACAATCCTTGGTTAGCAAATTAAAAATGGGGATAGAAATTTTACTAAAATTTTTATAAAGTACCTATAGTACCGATCATGTCCTATAAATGACTTGATATCTTTGGGGTCTTAGGAATAGGTAAATCTGAAATGATCCTAATTTTATTTTGATAAACTTGAATTCCTCTTTTTGAAATATGGTGTCCTAATACAATCCCCTCATCAACCATCATTAAACACTTTTCATCACTAGGAGATAGATTGTGTTGTTCACATCTTGTTAACACTCTATTCAGATTTATCAAAGAATCATCGAATGTATCTCTATGTACAATGAATTAATCCATATATACCTCAACAAAATCATTTGTTAGATCAGCAAAGATTGCAAGTACAACTCTCTAGAAAGTTACAGGAGCATTGCATAATCCAAATGGTAACACCCTATAGGAAAAGTACCCCATGGATATGTAAATGTTGTTTTGTCTTGATGTTTAGTAGCAAATCTGATTTGATTGTATCCACTAAAGCCATCCAAGAAGGAAAAGTATTGTTTACCTGAAAGGTTGTCTAGGACTTGTTCTATGAATGGTAAGGGAAAATAATCTCTCAGTGTGTCTTTGTTTAGTTCTCTATAATAAACACATATTCTCCATTTCCTGTTATTTTTAGAAGCAATTAGAAGAGGAGATACCCACCGACTATCTCGAGATAGGGTAGATAAAATCTACTTGTAATAGTTTTTCAATTTCTTATTTGACTATATCCCTTAAGGTCAGGTTAATCCTTCTTTGAGGTTGCCTAACTGTTTAACATTTTTAGTATAGATGTCATGAGTGAAAATACTTAGATGAATCTCCTTCATGTCTTTGTAATCCCAAGTAAAATCTTTAGTATAATTTTTTAAAACATCAACCAATTTATCTTTTTCATCATCCTTCAACCAACTATTAATGTTCAAAGTTTTACCCGGTTGAATCTCAACATGCTTAGTTCCAATGTGTGATGAATTTATTTGTTGAAATAGTTCCATTAAAGTATTTAGTGAAAATTCATGTGGTAATAACATATGGTATGTAGCAACATCTCAAAAAGTTCCTTGAGACAGAATACTAGAAAAAGGATAGTAATGAGAATTATGATACTTATCTCTTTCTAGGCCAAAGTCTTCAGCACTGCTACTTTCTATAAATTCTTCAACACTCCCTGATATATTTAAAACTGAAGCTACTGATTCTTCCTCTCCCCATAAGAAATCTCATTCCTCTAGAGTGAAATTATTTCCAATCACACAGAACATTTTTGGTGGTGGTTTCGGAACTAAATTTGTAGGTTCCAAAACTAAGGTTACGGTGTTCTGAACGATAGTCACGGGTTCATGAACTATAGTCATAGGTTCCAAAACTATTTTGAATTACTTCAAGGATAGCTGGTGCTCATCCAATGGTGGACTAATCATCTCTTCTACTTCTCTTACATGATCCTGCAATGTGATCATAGCCAAAGAATTTTTTTTTGCTTATTAGTATCAAGATAATCAACCCAAAATTGTTCATGATTGTCAGTAAAAGGTTGTGTGGAAGTATATAAGGAAATTTTCTTAGAGTTCTTACTATTTGAGATTGTCATATCACCTGACTTGCAATCAATTAAGGAAGCAACTTTAGCTAACCATCATCTACCCAAAATAATGGGATAACCAAATGTTTTACCTTTTAGCTACAGTACAAGGAAGTCAACGGGATATTCCCATGACTCCACCATAACAGCCACGTCTTCAATAATCCCTTCTAGTTTTGCAATAGATCGGTGCCATCTCGTAATCTGTTATTAGTAGGTTGTATACCCGTTAATGGTAATATTTTTCAAAGTATCCGTTGTCATTACATTGATAGTTGCTCCCAAATCTACCAAAACATTATGTATATCCTTATTCCCTATAGAGATAGAAATAACAGGACTTCTAGGATCTCCATATTTGGGAAGTAACAATTTTCCTGGTAACAAATCAGCAAGTTTCCCATCTACTTTGATCATCTTGAGGTACTTGTTTCTTCCTTCTAGGTTTTTTCAAACATAACATTTTGATTTATTTTTTCAATTCAGAATGTCCTTAATTTATTGTAGAATAGTGGTATTTCAATATTCAATTTCTTTAGTTCCTATACCAATTCAAACTCCTTGGCTTCTATAGCGTTTTTTTAAATCTCTCTGGAAATGGAGTCTCGGTAGTGTCACTATCTAGCTCCTTTTCTTTTCTTTTTATATCCTCTTTTCAAACAACAAGTACTAGGTATTTCATTTTCTTCATCTGTCATTTCGAGATTATAACAGTGTGGAAGCTAACGATTTTTCCAGGTCTAGTTTAAATATCCTTACAATATATGGCATGTAAATCAATTGATTTTTCTGGTTTTGTTCCATAAATAGGAGTTATTTGTTTGTTTCTTAGGTTTTCTCTACTGGTTATGCTAATATTTATGTTTGGACTACATTCTCATTTTGTGAATTCTCTGCAAGGGATCCCATGATGGCATGTTGATTCTGATTTGGATATGTTCTTCCTTGAGCATAATTACTAGGGTTCCATCTAGTTTATGACCAAGCATAAGGATTTCCTTGACCATCCCATGGTTGTTTATGTCCCCTGAGCATACCAAGCTTGACTTTCCCAATCTTGATGGTTCCATGTTGGTTGAGATACCCAAGGTGGTTGTCCTCAATTTTTGTTACTATCTCGAGAATCCCATGACATCATACGGGATTAGGAACTAATCTTGACATTAACTACCCTTGGTTAGTTTGTCTCTCGAACAAAATTCAATTCTTCGGTTATGGATGATGTACTGGTTTATTTAAGCTTATTCTTTATGACTGGAAGTAGAGAACAAACATCAGTATCATGTTCTTTAGATTCAAAGATAAGAGACATTTTTGTTTTATCCAAAGGATAGTATCTTATTGCATGCTTCTTCCCGCATTTAGGACAATACATAGCCAATGGTTCAGTTTTGGATTTTCTTTAGCTTGTAGTCTATCCATAGTAGAGGTTAATTGAACTAAAATTTTAATTTAGAATTTTCTAACTCATCCATTAGTTTTTTGTTATTTGGATTCATACTTTTCACTTATTTTCCTTTTTGGGTCCACCTCTCATTCTAGAATAACTTCTACAAATCTCCATAATTTTATTCATCCTTAACGAATCAATGTCTCCACCTCCTATCAAGTTAAGGGATTCCCTAGATTCTTCATCCGAACCTTTAAGAAAAATGGTTTTACTTAACTCCTCTTGAAGTAAAAATAAACACCTTTTTCTCACAAAAGGAATCTATCTAAAGAGTCTTATATATTTTCATCTTCCTCCTACTTGATTTTGAAAAATCCTTCCTTCCTATTTCTCCCTCTACAATAATCTTGGTATTTGTCTAGGATGGAAGTCTCCATTTTTTCCCAAGTGCTAATAGAGTTGGATGGTAATCCCATGAACCACCTAATTGTTGCATCCTTCAGAGTGGATGGAAACAACTTGAGTTTATGATTATCTATTTTATAGTCATAGGTCTGACATAGTACCTTAAAATCAAACAGAAATTCGTTAGGATCTTCATATGGCATCCTTCTAAATGTGGGTAAATGTGCAGTGAGATATTTTTCATTGATGTATCAACATCTCCCAATTGGATTGGATAAGTAAAGGTCTTATGAGGTACTCTTTCACTTCTCATGCCATTTTACAAATATTTTATAAATTTTCTCGCAATCAATGTGGTATGTGGTATGCCTTGGGGAAGGTGAAAAATTAGGAGTAAGAGGTTGACTACTCAATTTAGAATAAAAACTCTCCCTAAATGGATCTTTACTAATAAGGCTTTTCCTAAAAGTTTCACTTCCTTCAGTGACTGATCTTAGAATTCTAAAGGCATAAATTTTGTTTCTTGTATGGTAGGGGATGAAGGTGACTCTCAATTCTTGATCAATTTCCCTATTTGGACTAGAAGATATTGTGAATTCTTGTGAATATGTTCTTGGGAGGAATCTACCCTTTGAGTCTCTTGGTCTATTCATATATTTTATGATATAGTAGGGAAGATCCTTCAACTACTAGATGTATGATTATTGCTCTTGCTAACACTTAATTAGAAATTTCCAACTAGTATATCCCCAGAAATGATGCCAAAAATGATGGGTGTCATTATTCCCTTCATTTAATCAACTTTTTGTTGATGTCATATCAAACCAGGGGTGTCTAAAACTATATGGAACAAGAATAATCCTATTTATATAGTAGTTGATCGTAGTTGTTTTTATATTTTCTGGGGGATCTTTTCAATTTCTTAAGGACTTCTTGGTAAAACCTTATTTAAATCATACTATTAAAATTTTTACGAAGGAAACACACTTTGAAAGATTTGATAAAAAGAAACACACTCTGCATAATGGAAATAAACACACTTGCTTTCAAAGTAAACACACTCAACTTAGAATGTTTTAAAATGATTAAAAGAAGAATAATCATCTATATAGACACCCGCAACAACAAGTATAGAAAAAGTTTAACTAGAAGAATTAAAGGTGATATAGAATTGACAGATCTAAACTATTTTCTTAGGAAATATAAATACCAAATAAATGAATATCCTGGTCCTTAGGGGAGTGGGCCCTTGCTCCTCCTTGAATCAGGATTTAACAACTCAGAATTCTCTCAAAGATGAGTGGCTATTTTATTGATAAAACATTCAGTATTACAAAACATATTGGATCTGTGTACTTAGTCTATATCTCTCTCTCTATTCTATCTCTATTTCATATTATTATCTTTCTATCTACTACAGTCTTGCTTATATATACATTTACAATCATAGTTGTCTTTATGATTCTGATGAAATCGAATCATGCCCAGAATAGATGTTGAGTTGGATTGTGGCTGATCAGACAACTATAAGATAACTATCCCTAGATTTTTGTTCAGAGATCTTCTCATCCTTTCCTGATTGAAAGGGTCATTGATGTAGAATCTCTAGATGTGGTTAAAATAGATAAACTTCCATCGGTTCCAAAACTTCAGAGAAGTTCCAGAACCATAGGAAATTATTAAGGATCAAAACCGTGAGAGTTCTGGAGCTATACTTGGGATTTTTCAAACTAAGTCCAAAAATTCCATAACTAAATACTGGAGTTCTAAAACTAAGTTTGAAAGTTCTAGAACTAGATGATGACTGTGTAATGGAGTTCTGGAACTACCTTGGAAGTTCTAGAACTAAGTTGTGTTGGAACAAATGCTACCGAAAACATATTGAACGCTACATACTTCATTTCTTCGACTGATTAGACCTACTTTATTACAAAATTAAATTTCAAACACACACTTCATTAGGAATTTCAGAGCTTTTAAATATTAGAATCACAATCAATCAAAAGACATACAATTACATCCTAACTCATATCAAATCAAATAAAAGTCACAAAATGCAATCAAACTTAATAAAAAGGAGAGTAAGATGAGATCATATATTATACATTAAATGGGAATATTTTGGCCTCATCATTTTTGCCTCTCAATAGAAATGTAATGGTACATGCGCCTTCTAGAGTAATAAACTCATTATTTTGTGGCGTTCTTCAACCCTTTCTCATATTTTATTATTTCTCTGCCTCTCCCTTCCGAGATCTTTTTTGTGCATGTATGTCATGTTTGTAGGTGTAAGATGTCATGTTTCATGGAGTTTTATAGTGGATTAAGATCTGGATCTGTGTTACTTCTCTCTTACCTCCCTTAGATTATCTCACCTCCTTCCTTTTTGGTGTATCAACGCTTTAGTGTAGACTCTCTTTCACTCTCTCTTTCTCTCTTGTTTTTTCTCTTGAGGTCCATCTCGGGTTCAATTATTTCTCTCATGCCTCTCCCTTCCGTATCTATTTTTGTGCATGTATGTCATGTTTGTAGTGTAAGATGTCATGTTTCATGGAGTTTTATAGTGGATTAAGATCTCGGATCTGTGTTACTTCGTCTTACCTCCCTTAGATTGTCTCACCTCCTTCCTTTTTTGGTGTATCACTGCTTTAGTGTAGACTCTCTTTCACTCTCTCTTTCTCTCTTGTTCCTTGGAATGGTTAGATTAGAATAGATTAGTTTTCCATGCATTAGAGTAGATTGTTGCAGGTAGTTTAGGAACAAGAACCAACTTTCTCTTGAGGTCCATCTCAGGTTCACAAGTCCCATAGCTTGAGAGATGGTCCAACATTATGCAGATCATACCAAATTCCCCACACAAAACCAAAGCCATTCGAAGGTGTTGTAATTTCGCATCAATACAACCACATCCATCTCTCTTAGGGCCATCCCATTTATTAAAAAAAAACTCAAGCAATCAGTCAACCCAAGCCGGAACCATCCAACACTTCTTCTTCTAGAACACCAACCATCACCAAACCCAAATCCAAGACATCAAAACCTCAAAATACTAGGACTCAACCTTCAACATCCAATCCATCGACACGTTCACATCTCAAACATCCACTTCTTCCTTCGATCCAAAACTACCGCTAAAGATAAGGCACCTCCTAGTACTTTGGTTTAGTCATATGCGGATGTCCATCAACACTTGATTTAAATTTCCTCCATCACACCTCCTCCTATTAAGGCCTTTGATCCACATAGTAAGAATCAATCATGGTTTGACTTCAATCTCATTTTTCTTATCATTGCACTAGTTGACATGACACTAAAAATTGCAAAGCACTCCAAACCATTGTCGACAAAATTATTGAGGATGACCTTCTTCTTGAAAAAAATCAATCTCCTCCTTCCACATCCATTCCAACATCCACATCATCAACTTCATCCACCAAAACACACAACTCCCTTTATTCATCATGGAATTTTGTGACCATCCCTCCACCAAACGAATATTATTCTAACGATAGTATCCCCTTATTTATCAATGTTGTTGGGATATCTAATCGATCTTTCCCACATGATCCTAAATCAAATACCCAACCAAAATCCAATAATTTTTTCACCATCCTTCCTTCTAAGAAAATCACATCATCTCTATCACCATCATTAATAAAACCTAAAGTTTATATCTTAGTCGGCCCTCGGTGTATTAAAAAATTATTTTCAAATAACTTCATTAGCACTCAATTAAGATATTTCTTTATGAGCTTATCCAAATATTGCTGAACCATAAGAAGGCTCTATCTCGAAGCCTTGAAATAAATTCCAATATCGAGTGATGAGACTCAACATTTTAATCTCTCATAGGAGCACTTGCATCTTCTACTACTATCTCATTTGATGATGTTGAGATTCTAGATATCACACCAAGAACATGACCTTCCTCTTTTCATCACGGTTATAATCAATGCTACCTTCATTCAAAAATACATGATCAATAATGGGAAGGTATCAACATATTCCCATCATATACCTTTAATCAACTCAAGATATTGAAATTCAATGTCACCCAAACAACCACGGTACTTTTCTCCTTCAATGATGCTATAACTCCTTCTTGGGAATGGTCATTATTTCTATCCCCGTTGATGAGAATCTCCTCCAAAAATTCTTCTACACCATATAAGGGGAGTTTCAGTAAAATGTGCTTCTTAGATGACCTTGGTTCTACGCTATACAATGTGTCCCATCTACACTTCATCGCTTGCATTAAGTATGAGCATGAGGGAAATATATTGACACTTCCAGGGGATGCTCCTCCCTTCCAAATGTCTAACATGACCTATCAACCTAATGATTTCCTCATTCCTAAGAATGATCCATCTACACCATCCAGTAGCTCATCTATCCCCTCATCCAAGCTTCCTAATGATGAGTCCCTAGAAAACATAATGGAAAAACTTACGCTATGGGAACATCATATCCTAAACCTCAACAACTTCCCCACTCCTAACCTTGTTAGTAGACCCAAAAAATGTCTAATGTATCAACCAAACATTGACAATATCATTCCTCTATGCCCATGAAATCTACCTATAAATATTATCTATGGTGTTTTTGACACCCCTTCTTCTCACAACGTTTATCATCCACAAACCAAGTTATATACTGGTGGTTTGCATCTTATCTAGCTTTACATGTAATCGTACCATATCGTCGGACTCTCTTCCATACTCATCTCCACCACCTCCTAGAGCTATCTCTACCTTGACCTCCATCTCCTCAACCTTATCATCTCCTCCCTCTCAATCTACCCAAGTTTCCAAATTTTCGGTCATCCACTCGGAAAATCCTACTCCAACTTTACGTCCTCATCCTCATCTCAAGGCATTATTTCCACCTCCAACAGATCTTCCATGTCGGGACTCAAAAGTTCCCTATCAATCTCCTCTTGCTTATAATAAATAGGCTCCTAGGTATGGTCTATACAACTATAAACTATTATTATACACTCACAAACCGTATGGCCTCAATCATTTCTAGTCACTTTGAACATGTACCGATATTTTCCTCCTAATAGCGATCAACTCTACATCCTCTTTGAGCCATGCAAGAAACTCCTTGTAAGGACGTCATCAAATTTTATCTCCCTCAAGCTCTACAAATATATCTACATGCAAATCCATGTCTCTCTCTCCCCTATCTCCGTGAGCCTAATAGGTTTTCCATCTCAAAAACCCCATTGTGAGCTCTATCTGGTCCCCTGTGACCCATAGTAGCTATGGTGGTTAGAGAGGTGTAATGTGCTCACAGGCCCAACAATTCAGAAGGAATCCTACATGTCAAATCCTAACCTCCTCCCTACTTTGTACATAGCTAGCTCATGATACACCCGTGTTAGCAAGGTATTACTAATCGAGAACATTGAATGATGATCAAATATTTCTACTAAGACACATGTTGATGTCCATGGGAATATGGCTCCCATGATCTAGATAATGCATAACAAGAAATCACCATCATGATCAGACAAATAAATCAGTTCCACGCTACCCCACGATCATACATCAACTCATATGAAAAATCTCCTAAAGAGAATATAATATGGGGCACATTGGCTCCAAATAGACATGTCAATACTTCAAATCTACTATCAGCTATGATAGGGACTATCTGCTCCCTTTGTATAGGTAAACTCACGATGAGTTATAGATCCTCCAGGGGTGATCCTTATCTTACCTTTCCAAAACAAGAAGGTTCATGTATGCATATCCCATATCTCAACCAATGCAATCATCGACCCAACATCCTTTGGGATCCTCCGATAATGTTAGAATCATATTAACCCTACCCCTACTAAGTGATACCATTATGTGTTGGTCACATTCCCTTAGATCTGATCATATAATGATGGGACTCGGTCTCTTAGGTACAGGGTCTCTCGGGCCTAGAATAACCAATCGACCAATCAAACATAAGATCCTTTCATCATTAAACCTCATCTAAAATAAAATTACTCATCCATTTAACCCACCATTCTCAATCGACGCTGAGCCAGGTTGGGTACATGTTTCTAGAGGACGATCAATGCTTCTTAGGGCTCGGTCGATGGTGAACCATCCCAGTCACCACTGACCACCCATTGCATCATCTGAATTTGCTAAAAATGTAAAAAATAAATAAAGCACAAAATCAATTAAAAGAAATAGTGGGTTTTCCCTACTCGCCATCCTATGCACCCTTTTACATTTCTTAGTTTGCTCCTCTAGCCTCTATATCTCAATATCTTTTGATATCGTTCACCTCTCAAATCGTCACTTACAGGATTCAAAATGAGCATCATAGGATGAATTTTGGGCTTATATAGCCACCAACCTAAGTCTTCACTGACCCCCTTGGGTCGACGTCGATCGGCCTTAGGTGTCGCTAACTCTCTTTAGAAGATCTATTTTTGCCTTGCCATCATTTGTTATTGTGTTCTTTTATAGGGCACAATTTATTTATCCCTGTCTACTCTCAAAGTCCACTTTTGTTGCCATATTTATTCCCCCTAGGGAATTATATCCCAACACTTTTTCTATTTTTCCTTTCAAGCCATTTTTCTGCCCTTTTTTGGGGCACCATTACTTCCATCCTCATCCTTTGTGGATGCATACTTTTCCATCTATTCCTCATGAATGATGGATTTTGTAATAGTTTCACATTCAGTTGTGCATATATTTGATGCATTCGTATGACCCATTGGTACTCATGGCTTGCATCCATTTGAGGGGTTTCCCATTGGATTCCCTCCATTTTTCTATGTTTTTCACCAACTCATAGGCATGTAGGAGATTTTTTTCATCTCCTGAAGACCATGACCTTCCGATGCGCTTCCTAAAATCACCGCCATATTTTTTATTTTTTGATTTGAATACTTCTTACTAGGGGCCTCTTTCCTGGCCTTATCATTTTACCCATTTTTCTTCTCCCACCCATTCTTATTCATCTATTTTTGTCAAAATATCCTTATTAATTCCCTTTTTGTGTCATCGATCCCATTTTGAGGGGGACCACATAATCAAACCTAGTCATCCTTCATCTGACCCTTTGTCTCTCATTGTTTTTATCTCATGGATTACTAGCGCAACCCACTCAACATAAAGGAACAAATGAAAACACCAAAATTTTCTATCCCTACCCTTACTACCCTGTGTTTGCTTCTTTCACCATGGTCCTATCTAGACCCTTTTTATTCTAAATCACATCTTTTCCCATCTTTCCTATCTATTATCCTATCAACTTTAATTCTTAATTAATCCTCATTGATCATCCTCTAATCATCATCTCATTTAAATATTTCCAATTTCCCTTTGCTAGGTTGTTTATTATCTCTAAATACCTAGTTCTTTATACCTATGCTTTTTCTATCTTTTATTTAATACATCTTTATCTCCCAACTACCCATATCACTTATCTAAGAAACCCTAACCTTTGTATATGGTTCAAAACACTTATACTAATCCATGAAATCCCCAAATCTCAAATAAATCATTCTTCCATCACCTAAAGGGACGGTTCCCCATAGTTTGCGGTGACCCACCTAGGTCATCATTGACCTTGTAAAGTTGGTTTCACCCCCCTTCAAAATGAGAAATAATCATATTTTTATTGCATTGTGAAAACTTAACTTCGAGATTCATATTCTTTGTAGTTGTGTTAGTCTTATTGGAGTACATTTGAGCTTATTTTCCATCACCTTTCGAAACTTCGCTAATTTTACCTTAACTCTATGTTTGTTTATGTTATCATTCCTTATCATTTCTATTATCTTTTACAAACTAAGGTTTTGTAGGTTCAACTCGCCATTAGAGAATCCTTTTCAACTTCATCTTTTAGTCACATTTTCTATAGGTTTTCCATCTAACTCATCGACCTCCAATATTGTTTAGGATTTCCCGAGTAATCGTCTCTTCACCCAAATCACCATCAACCCATCTTTGTATATGTATTTGTTATGTCTTCCAGATCCTCATTAGTGCAAATATATGTTTTATTCTGCTTCCAGCTTATCATATATTTCATTTTACCTCTTTTTCAACCTAATTCAACTATTCTTCCTATCTACAGGGGCCATGAATTCATATTTTCACCATCGACCCAAACCCTATTCCCACCCAATCCATAAAAATCATGTTGTTTTGTTGGATTTTTTTTTCTTGTCTCATGTCCTCCTTTACATATTCACATAAGTGTTAACATACCTCTTTGATCATCTAATTTGCATTCACATCCTTCGATCTTTATTTTCCACGTGCTTTTAGATCCACCTATTCAGCTTTCCATTGACCTACCTTCTACGGCCTAGGTAGCTATTGATCCAGATTAGTACACTTTACTTTCTCGTTGATTTACATCAGATCTACACTTTTCATATATTTAGTAATTTCCATATTCTATTTAGCTTCAATTTCTGCACGTTATACATCCCTTTCATTCATTTTATTCTCTTTTATCAAACACGGGGTTGACATCCACATGAGGAAGTTGACACTTTTAGAACCGACTTCTTCTAGCAACCCCCATCTACCATCTAATCGATTTTCTTTCTATTCATTTTTGTTGTGCGGGTTAATGTACTTTTTACCCATACATTTGCATCAATCATATATTGAGGTACCTCAAATCCTTTCATTTTTGAGTTGTTTGATTTTATTTATTATCTAGTCCACTAATAGGAACAACAATGAGAAAATTTAATCAACAATAAAAATGGAATCAAATTAAAATGTAATATACTAGTTAGGTTTCGTACATGTGTAGAATATAGATATAATCTTAAATAATTATTCAAGATAACACAATTTACTATGAGATTTTGAAACATTCATCAACATCTAACAACAAAATTATATGTAGAAGTGAACATGATATTTTCCAGAATTTGATGATGATTCAAGTAGGATATTTACAATATCATTAATGTTCTTTATGTGTGTCTAAAGTGTTCCTATTACTCCTTATGATTCTCTTGAAGCTATAAAGTAACATATAATATTTATTCACCATATTTTTTCTTCACTCGAGTCTTGGCCAATTTTCCACAATGGGAATCTAATCATTTATACGAGAATTTATTTTCCTTATTATAGTGAAGAAATAATTTCAGAAATATTAAGGAAAAAAAACATATTAGAAAAAGAACTTATGGAGAAATATTGTGCCAAATTTATTTCCTAACATCTTATCTTTCTTTAAAAGAATCCTAAATTTGCACTTTTCTCAACATTTTATTTCCACCTAGCCTATGGATTTAAAAGTGCAATATGAATCATTGATAAAATTTATTTGAAATTGATCAATTCAAGAGAAATTCCAATTCATATGGAAATTTAAAATGTTATCTAACTTAAAACAACATATGTTTTTCGTTCTACAATTAATAATCTATCGTAATAATTGTTATGGGTTTAGAGAATAACAATATCAAAACTCACAAAACTTATAATTGGAATAATTCGATATGAACATGTAAATTCCTATTGTGTCCTAAGTGTTTCTTTCATTATTTATAAAACATTAATTTATATGTTTTACCAATATATTCTCTTCCAAGTTCGGATCTCTCTAAAATCATTATGAATCATCAACATATTCTTGTGAATATAGATATTTTGTGTTTAAATAAAGTATAATGTTTATGTGCTTATTGAAAAATGAATTCAAACTAGGGCCTTATTGGTAGTATAATATGAATGAAATGGTTAAAGAATGAAAAATGTCATTAATAAATGACAAAAATGGCTGAAATAAATAGGAAACAAATTTTTACATGTTAGAATAGAGAATATATAGATGTGTAGAGAGGTGGAAAATGCATATCTTAAATTAGAGATGTTTTTTTGTGTATTCTAGAACTAGAAACTACGTAGAGGCATGACCATAGAAAATGTGTATGTTCTAGACCTATAATTCGATGATATGTATTACAATTGTACAATATTTCATGATTTAAAAATGGGATCTAAAACTACCAATTTATTTTAATTTCACGAAAAATTCCATTCATTATATTTCACTCTTTCTTTTATAGCCTCAAGTTGACTTGTAATCATATATAACAATGTGAAAACTGTAGAAACCTGAAATACCCTTCATCACATAATTAAATAACCAAAAGGAAAAATCATGTGTGCCATGAGGGTATACTACCCTTGGAGGTAAAATCACCTGAACTAATCCAAATTCTATAGTACATTCCCGATGATCGATTAATCTTAATATATATCTCCTAGTTGTTTGTACAAATTTGACTGTGATCTAAGTCAACCTCTTATGTGTGACCCCTTCTTTCTTGTCACAAATATTGTGGGATATTTTTTTGTATGTAATTTACCAAATACTATAAAAGAGTGATGATGTGTCTTTTATTTTCATGACCTAATCATTTATACCCTTAAACAATAATATAATGCTCTAAGTAAACTTGATATTTCTAAGTCATGGATATATGACATTTGCATGCATGAAAATATAGGATGATAGAGTTTTTGACCTAGTTGATTTCTTGAGACTTACAATGCAAGATGATCTAATATATGTTCAACTTATCTGGGTATATTTAGGAAATAATTTGGATCTTTTTAAAAATAATTTGCAGTAAAAATTTTAAGAATGTGAAGAGAGTTACAAAGTGATTTTGAATTTCTTATATAGTCTTAGTAGGTAAAATATTATAATAAGGCCAACCATAGGAAGATGAAATGACATTATTCAAATATTCAACATTAAAAAGTTTTTTCTGTTTAAAATTGAGGATGAAAAACAAGGAGTTTACAAGTCGATAGGATTAAAATACATATCTTAACCAAAATGTATGATCTTAGACATTAGAGATGTGAAAATACATAAAAATTATATAATGATGCACATAACTAATTTACAACTTTGATAAAATAATATTTCATAAATTCACAAAATAGTAGAGTGTAAATATGATTAAGGCATGAAATAGATAAAGAGATATGCTAAAAAAAAATATGAATTTCGTCATTTTTCTTAGCAAGGGAGTATATCCAAACATGGTCTTGTAAAATGACTAGTTACAAGATTTTATTTTCGATGGTAAAAATGTCTACAAGAAATGATTTCTTGTTGAATTTCCAATATTTATCAACTTTAAATTACATTTGAAAATAAAATTGTCTGGGTAAAGTATTGTAAAATAAAACATACACCGCTTATCAAGCTTTGATTGGTAGATTGATTGATTCCTATGGTATTGAGGATATAGGGTCTATCGATAATTTGTAAACGAGATAATTTTAAAACATATAAGAGGTGAGATGAGGATCTTGACCCCGAACCTGGCCCCATCCTCATCCTCAATAATGTGCAGAATGAACATGTTGTAGTGAAGGAAAAGACTGCTAGCAAAAAAAACCATGAGGTAAATATCTCTAGGGCTGAATGGGTCTCAGACTTCCACTCATAAATTTTATTAGATCTACCACCTCTAAACCCATTGTCGAAAGATTATGACCCTTCCTATACTATGTCATATGTGATGAAGTTGTCGATCTTGATCTTTTTCGTAATTTTTGCACAGAATTCATGGCAATGGATAAAAATATTATTGTCATATTAATATATTGGAGTTAATTTTATGTTTATTCCATTGATAAGCATATGATATTTCGGTTGTTTTTGGTTGAACCAAAATTTTACAAAGAGGTGCACAAGTTATATGTGTGTGTGTGTGTGTGTGTGTGTGTGTGTGTGGATTTACTCTTTGTAGTATGAAAAAGAGAGAATTTTACCGTATTCCTTTGGACTTAATAAAGGAAGTCTGAATTGTTTCTAGTGGATGTATCCAAAATTTGGTGAACCATGTTAAATCTTGGGTTTATCTTGTGATTGTGTGCTTCTTGTATTTATTTTTAATTCCATTTTTATTGCTCATATGTATTTCGATCCTAAACAATGGTATCATAGAAGGATAGTTTTTAGCAAAAAATCTCACGAAGGGTTTCTTGTTTGAGTGGGCGAAATAACCAAGATAACAAGTTAATGGTTGAGAATTTTAATGGCGTAACTATCATCTATGGAAGATATAAGTGGAGGACTACGTATATTAGAAGGATATTTATCTACCATTGAAAGGGAAATATTTCAAGCCATCAAATTTGAAAGATGAAGAATGGGAAGTTCTATATTGGAAGGAAGTAGGAACCATATGGTTATACTTGACAACTACGGTAGCTTTCAATATTTCAAAGGAAAATACAACGGTAGATCTAATGAAAACATTGAGTAAATTATATGAAAAAACATCATCCTCCAATAAGGTATTTCTCATGAAACATTTTTTTAATATGAAGATGTCGAGGGTGATTTACTAAATGATAATTTGAATGAATTCAACATGGTTACTAGTGAATTAAGCTATCGAGGAGTAAGTTTTGATGATGTAGTTAGGGATTTTTGATTATTTCTGAAAGTTGGAATACTTTGGTTATGGCTATGAGTAATTTTGTTTCTGGTTCAAACACTATACAATTTTATGATGTTATTTGTGTGATTCTTAGTGAAGATACGAGAATAAAAATTATAGGTGAGTCATCTCGATAGTTATTTGAGTGTAGAAAACAAGGGAAGACAGAGGAAAAAAATGAATCCTCGACACCATGGAAGGTCTAACAAGGGAAGATCTTAATCTAGAATCGTGATGGTATGTTGGAATTGTGGAAAAGCAAGACATGAAAAGAAAGATTGATGGTCTTTAAAATAAGGGAAAGATAAACAAGAAGGAACAATGTGGAAAACATAGTAGGTGATGTGTTACAAGATGCTCTTATTCTTTCTCTACATAGGAAATTAGAATCTTGGGTTTTAGATTCTAGTTCTTCATTTCATACAACTCCTCATAGACAATATTTTCAAGATTATGTTCAAGGGAATATTGGGCATGTATATCTTGGTGATGATGAGCCATGTAACATTGTTGGAAAAGATATCATTTAGGTTAAGTTTCAAAATGGTAAAACTTTGGTGTTGAAGAATGTCAAGCATGTTCCTAGCCTCAAACAAAATCTAACTTTTGGAGGGAAATTAGGAGATGAGGGTTGTGTGGTTACATTTATAGAAAATTCTTTGAAATTTACTAAGGGTGCTCTTGTGGTTACAAGAGGAAAGAAAGTAAGTACTTTTTATTTATCCATGATTAGTATTAATCCCTATTCTATTTTATGTACTACGGTATAGACATACCATTATCACGTCACATAATTTTCCATATGATTAAGAAGGGGATGAAGATTTTTTAGATTCACAAGGAAATTTGATAGATTTGAAAAACATAGACCTTGAATTTTGTGAGAATTATGTGTATGGGAAACAAAAGCATGTGATATTTCTCAGGTTTGGATCACCTAAGAAGGAGCACAAGTTAGAGCTTATTCATATGGATGTGTAGGGTCCGCTAAGGTATATTCTATTAGTGGTTCCCAATATTATGTTACTTTTATTGCTGATGCTACTAGGAAGGTTTGAGTTTATTGTATTAAAAGAAATATGATGTATTTGATACTTTCAAGAATTCAAAACCTTTAGTTGAGAATGAAACATGTTTGAAGTTGAAGTGTATCAGATAAGAATGCTGGAGAGTACTACAACAATGAATTTAATAATTTTGGTACACATAATGGAATCCATAAGGTGAAGATAGTTCTTAGAACACCACAACAAAACATTCATGTAGCATGCAACGAGCTTGAGATTCCATGTTGGATTTCCCTTAAAGTTTTGGGTAGATGTTGTAGATATTCTTTTTTACTTGATAAATAGAGGAAGTTCAAGTGATTTGGAAGGTGGAGTACCTGAGGAGGCTTGAACCGGTAAGAAGGTAAACTATTCTTTCTCGAAAGTTTCTGTTTGTGAAGTTTTTCTTCACATTGATAAAGAGAATAGGACCAAGCTAAAAGGAAATTCAAATAAATGTACTTTTATTAGGTATAACACTAATGATTTTGTATTCCAGTTCTGGATTTTGGATGAGATGAAAGTCATTAGGAGTATGGATTTTTTTCAATGAAAGGGTTAGGTACATGGAACAACTTCATGGAAAGAAGTTGGAAAAGTCTGAGTATGTAGCACTTGATGAGATAAAAGATAAAGAAGTGCTTAAAGATATGGAAAATAAACAAGTTGGCATCAATCCTAGTATATACAGTGTTGATTATTTAGATGAAAATCAACAAGAACAGTAAGAGCCTCAAATTCCATAAAATTTTGTGAGATGTTTGATTAGGGTAAGTAGACCTCTTACAAGATTATCCTCATATCAGATTTGCTATTGTTTATTAACGGATGGTAGGGAACTAGAATTTTTTGAAGAGTAAATGTAGGTAGAAACATGGAAAATTTAGGAGCAGGGCATGGATAAGGAGATGGGATCCTTGGAACACGACCAAACTTGAGATTTGGTTCAATTGTCTGTAGGAAAGAGATCAATATTGCAAAACAAGTTGGTTTATAGGTTAAAGGAAGAAGGTGGGAAAAAAAGGTACAAGGTAAGAATTGTTGTGAAGGGATTTAAACAGAAAAAGGTATTGAATTTGATGAAATTTTATCTCCATTTGTTAAAATGACTTCCATTAGAATCTGCTTTTTAAGTTTAGTTATGGAAGATTTACATCTTAAAAAATAAATGTAAAGACTGATTTTTATATGGTGATTTGAAGGAACAAATCTATATGGAGCAACCACAAGGATATGAAGTTAGAGGGAAGGATAAATTGGTGTGCGATTAAAGGAGAGTGTGTTTCCATAAGAAATCTAAAAGACAATAGTATTTGAGATTTCACAGGTTCATGATAGAACAAGATTACGCTAGACGTCATTTTGATCACTATGTTTATTTTAAAACACTAGATAATTACACCTATATTGTCTTGTTGTTGTATGTGGATGGCATGCTTGTGGCAGGTTCTTGTTAGGGAATAAGTGGTAAAATATGTGGAATAATCCCTTACGTAATCGCAATGATAGAAACTAATATGCGAAAAATATTACAGATCTCAAATAAAAGTGCGTAATAAATAACACAACACGAGAGACAAGATTTAATGTGGTTCACCTAATTTGGGCTACATCCACTAAGAATCACTTGCTTAGATTTTATTACAAGCCTCCACTATCTTAATACAATACCTAGATCCGTTTGGAGCTATGCTCAACAAACTCTATAGAATTCACACCTGAATTCAAAGCACATCTGCAATACATTTGCTTGTATATCTATCATATGCATAAGACCATATAAATAGACAATTGCTTAAGCAGTTTGATACAAAACCGTGGGTATCAAAAACATGGGCAAAATCGTGAGTATTAAAACAATGGGTACCAAAAACCATAGGCCCAAAAATAGCCCATAACGGTTACCCATTACCCATGGGTTAGTAAACCACCGATGAAAATTTGCTTCAGGGGCTTCGTCCCCAAGCCCCCATCGATCAGGGGGACTTCACCCCGACCCCCTCGACCCGGTCACCGGTGAGCGGGACCGCCGTAAAAATACACGGGTGTAGCACATAGAATGTGTACCACCCTGTAACATGAAAATAGGCTCCACAAACATAACAATCTCCCACTTGGAGACTGATTTCCACTGAGCAAGCTTCTCAACCCTTCACTATCATCTCGCGAAGGCCAACCAAAGCTAAACATAGCTTTAGTTTATCCCTTGGGACCACCTTGGTCATCATGTCTGCAGGATTCTGACTGGTATGAATCTTCTCCAACTTCAAATTATTTTCTTCCAAATTTGTCCTGATGAAGTGATATCTCAACTGTATATGCTTTGTCCTAGAGTGGAAAGTAGAGTTCTTAGCTAGGTGTATAACACTCTGACTATCACTATGCAGCTTACATTCCTTCTGCTTATGCCCCAACTCCTCAAGTAATTATTGTAACCAAATCATCTCTTTGCTTGCCTCTATGGTAGCAACATACTCAGCCTCCGTGGTTGATAAATCCACCAACTTCTGTAGTCATGAAATCTAGCTCACTACTGTCCCACCTATAGTGTAAATATAACCTATCGTGCTCCTCCTGCTATCAATATCTTCAGCCATGTCTGAATCTACATAACCACGTAAAGTGGTGTCTGATCCACTGTAGCATAAAATTGTCCCCATGGTCCCTTTCAAATACCGAAGGATCCACTTTACTGCTTGCCAATGCTCTTTACCTGGATCACTCATAAATCTACTCACATCTCCCACTACATGGGCAATATCAGGCCTAGTGCAAACCATAGCAAACATAAAAGTGCCAACCGCTGATGAGTAAGGTACCTTGGACATCTAGTTTCTTTCTGCTCTATCTTGGGACACTTTGCTCCTTTGATAATTTAAAATGGCCTACCAAAGGAGTCCCACCAAATGGTTTAACATCCTACATGTTAAACCTATCCAATACCTTCTTAATGTACTCCTCCCGAGATAAAGTCAGCTTTCGTTCCTTCTTATCCCGAGTTATCCTCGTACCAAGGATTTGTCTGCTACCCCCAAATCCTTCATATCAAAGGATTCACTTAGTTGTTTCTTGAGTACTTTTATTTCCTGCATTTTTTTCCTAAACCAACATTTCATCAACATACAAACATAGGATAATATAACTTCCATCCTCAAATTTATTTGTATATATGCAATGGTCGAATGACATCTAATATAACCTTGCTCCATCATGAAGCTATCAAACTTCTTATAACATTGACGTGGAGCTTGTTTTAGGCCATACAAGCTCTTCTTTAGTTTGCACACCATCTCCTCTCCTTTGACTTCATATGCTTTTGGCTGCTACATTTATAGCTTCTCCTCCAAATCACCATGGAGAAATGCGGTCTTTACATCTAACTGTTCTAAGTGCAAATCTTCTCTGTCACTATTCTAAGAGTAGTTCGATAGAAGTCATTTTACCTTATCTCTCTGCAAACCCCTTGACCACCAACCGGACCTTATATATTTTCTTTCCTCCTTCATCTTTAACTCTGTACACCCACTTATTCTACAATGCTCTTTTTCCTTCCAGTAGCTTCACCAAATCCCAAGTCTGGTTCTCCACGAGAGAATTATGCTACTCATCCATGGCTTGCTCCCACTTCTTACTGAAGCATCTACTTGTATTACTTCATCAAAGCTCTCTCGGGTCTTCACTATCAGTGAGTAATAAATAATAAAGAAAATGAGAAAAACATTTAGGTTCTTTTCTTACCCTAGAAGACCTCCTCACTATAGGAGTTTGGGGTTCTTGTTGAGTAGGTTCCTGAACTGATTCATGGGTCACTTTCCCATCTAGAAGATCCTCTACCACTGCATATTATTTCTTGGATTCTTCCCTATTTTCCTGCAATTGTTGCTTATACATGACTTTCTCATTAAAGACCACATCCCTAGACCGAATGATTTTCTTGTCTTTAATACTCCAACATTTAAATCCAAATTCATCACCACCATAACCAATAAAAGTGCATTTTTTTATTTAGCCTCTAGCTTGGTCCTATCATCCTTGTCAATATGAACAAACACCTCACATCCAAAGACTCTAAGAAATGAGTAATCGACTTTCTTACCGTACCAAGCCTCCTCAGGTATGCCTCCATCCAAGGAACTTGAGGGTCCTCTATTTATCAAGTACACAACTGTGCTCACCGCTTCTACCCAAAAATAAAGAGGCAATCCTACATGTATCCTCATGCTCCTAGCACGTTCCATTATTGTTTTTTTCATCCTTTCTGACACCCCATTCTGCTGCGGGGTTCCTGAACCATCTTTTGCCTGTGGATTCCATTCTTAGAACAATAATCATCAAATTCATTACTACAATACTCCCCTCCATTATCTGACCTAAGACATTTTAACTTAAGACCTGTTTCATTCTCTACCAAGGCTTTCCATTTAACAAAAGTATCAAATACATCAGATTTGTTTCTAATACAATAAACCCAAACTTTCCTTGTTGCATCATCAATAAAAGTAACATAATAACTTGAACCCCCAAGAGATGATATCTGAGCTGGCCCCCACACATCAGAATGTTCCAGCTCTAACTTACTCTCTTTCTTCGTAGGTCCAACCTTGAGAAACCTTACTCGCTTCTGTTTCTCATATATGTATTTCTCACAGAAATCCAAACTTGTTTCGTATATCTAGGTAAATTCTTCTTTATGATGTCCATGCCCTTATTGCTCATATGACCGAGCCTATAGTGCCATAATGTTGTATCTACATATGAAGCCTAAGATTACAATCATTAGTACTATTAGTGGTTAAACATCATGCCTTTATATAGGCCGTGGAAGAAGCGAGAGGAGGAACAAATCCGAGGAACAGTTATATAACTGTTCACTAATCATTTACTAATCACTAACAACTAACAAAATGTATTAATTTGCTAACATTCCCCCCCTTAATACATTGCTCTTACAAATGTACCCCCTAAACAAATCAAACTTCACCTTGCCGAGAGGCTTGGTGAGAATATCTACTGAACTTGAGAATCAGTAGGGCAGTACTGGAGCTGAATTTGGTGGTTCAAGACCTATTCACGAATGTAGTGACATTCGACCTCAATATGCTTTGTTCGTTCATGGAAAACAGGATTCTTCACAAGCTTCAACACACCTTGATTGTCGCAGTGAATGATGGGAGGTTTCTCTTCAGGAATCCCTATATCTGCAAGAATGCGACGTAACCAAATTGCTTCACACACAGCTCCTCGTGCAGCGCGGTATTCAGCCTCAGTGGATGAGAGAGCAACAACAGTTTGCTTCTTGCTGATCCACGAGATAGGTCCAGATCCGAGATGAAAAACATATCCTGAAGTGGATTTCCTGTCATCAACGGATCCTGCATAGTCCGAGTCTGTATATCCCTGTAAGAAGAACTGAGTGTTCTTCTGATACTCCAGACCAAAGTCAACTGTACCTCGGACATATCTCAACACATGCTTTGCTTTGCTATCCAATGACATTTCTTCGGCTCTGCATAAATGCGGCGAGATAGCTCACAAAAAGCAAAGATCTGATGCAGTATAAGTCAAGTAAATGAGACTCCCCACAAAACTTTTTGCTGTAGTGAGTGCCATCTACTGTGGTGAATCACGGAATCTAGATAGTTGCAAACCTTTTTCCATAGGTGTGGACATTGGTTTACAATCTGACATCCCATACTTTTCCAGGAGTGTCTTGGCATATTTCATCTGGGAGACGAAGATATGATTCTTCTTCTGCCATATCTCTAAGCCAAGACAATAGTGAAGTAGCCCCAAATCAGTCATGTCGAAGGATTTCTTCAGATCATTCTTTACATCATCTACAAGATTGTCAGAACTTCCTGTGATCACAAGATCATCTACGTACAAAACCAGAATGACAATCTTTGTTCCTACCTTCTTGATATACAAATTTGTATATGAGGGGCTACGAGTGAATCCATGCTGCAATAGGTGATCATCAATTTTTATATACCATGCCCTAGGTGCTTGTTTGAGTCCATAAAGAGACTTTATCAGACGACATACCTTGTGTGGTTGATGCTCGTCTACAAACCCTTCAGGTTGGGCCATGTACACTTCTTCTTGTAGATCACCATTTAGAAAAGCACTCTTGACATCCATCTGCTGAAGTTTCCATCCATTTTGTGCTGCCAGTGCACATACAACTCTGATGGTTTTGATCTTCGCAGTGGGTGCAAAGGTCTCGTCATAGTCAATTCCTTCTTGCTGAGCATAACCCTTTGCAACAAGTCGTGCTTTGTGTTTGTCGATTGAACCATCTGCCTTATATTTTGTTTTGAAAATCCATTTGCAGCCAATGGATTTCTTACATGGAGGCAGATCGACAAGTTCCCACGTCCGATTCTGAATCAGGGAATCATATTCAGCATCCATAGCTTGTTTCCACTGTGGTTGGTCTAATGCCTCACGAACAGTGTCAGGTTCGGTGCTCTCAACAACTGAACTCATGAGTGCAAAATTTACCTCATGTCTAGCTTGACTTCGTGTTCTAACTCCCGTAGAAGTACCAGGAAGTGAGTTCAGGTGTGCATCCCTGATAGTACTCTGGACCCATTTCGGACGTTGGTGCTGCTGATGTGAAGATGTGTTTTCCAGTGTGCCAAGATCAACGAACAAGTCTCCACTCAGCTCTTCTTCTCTCTGAGAAGAATCATCTTGCTCATCATCTGGATGTGTGAGCAATCTATGTGGCAGGTCGATCTTGGATCTCCATTGTGTGGTAGGGAGTCAAAGGATGACTCATCACATACCACATCTCGACTCTCGTAGATCTTCTTCGTCTCAGGATCCATGAGACGATATGCCTTTGAGGTAGTACTATACCCCAAGAAAAGACATGGCAGTGTCTTTGGATCGATCTTCTTCCTTCTCTTATCTGGAACATGCATATATGCAGTATAACCAAAAACTCTCAAATGATGAATAGAAGGTTTACGACCAGTCCATACCTCTTCCGGTGTCTTGTTCTGCAAGATCTTCGTGGGTGCCCGGTTGAGTAGATACATTTGCTTTGCTGGGCTACTTACTGCCCAAAACCCGATCCTCCAACTTGGCGGTCGAGAGCATCACGAGCCATCTCCATGACATTCCTGTTGTGGCGCTCGAAATCCCGTTCTGTTGGGGCGTGTAGGGAGCAGTCAAATGTTGCTGAATGCCATGTTGCTTCAGGTATGCTAAGAACTTCTTTGACACAAATTCCCCCCCTCGATCTGAGCGAGGAGAAGAAGAGGCTTCCCAGACTGCCTGGTGGCTTGCTGGTAGAAGGTTTGGAAATTTGCAAGTGCCTCACTCTTCTTCCGAAGGAAATATACCCACATTTTCCGTGAGTAATCATCAATGATGAGCTGAAAGTATGTAAAACCTTGAAAGCTAGCTGGCAGGGGTCCACACAGATCGGTGTGAACGACCTGAAGATGCTCTGTAGAATGATAAGAGCTCTGTTTGAATGGACCTCTATGTTGTTTGCCCGCAAGACATCCCGAGCAAACAGGTAAGGAATGGGAGAGTGGAGGAAGCCCTCTTACCATTTCCTTCGCACTGAGTTGATGCAGAGCCCCGGCAGAAAGATGACCATATCGAAAGTGCCAAAGTGCAGTGGACTCTGCCGTTGATGCAGAGAGAGCAATGCTAGATGAAGTGACCGCATCCAGTGCAAATAGATGGCCCTTCAGAAATGCTTGAGCAATGACTGACTCTCCCTGGGAAATGATGCAGGACTTGACCCCTTTCTCAACAAAGAATTCAACCTGCATTCTATGGTTAAGAAGTTGACTTACAGACAAAAGATTTGAAGTCAAACCTGGAACATAGAGCACCTTTGTGAGTGTACATCTTCGTGTTCCAAGAGGAATGATGACATCACCAATCCCTGCTGCAATATACTCTTGATTATCTGCAATGGTGATCCGATCTCCAGTGGGCCGGTCACTCAGAGTATGGAACAACTTCTTGTTGCCAGTCATGTGTTTGCTGGCGCCTGAATCAATCAACCAGACATCTTGACAAGGCTGTGAAGTCTGTGAGACTAGAACAATGTCAGAATGAGTCGTATCTGGTACCTCTTCATCGGAGGTGGCATCCTGCTGAGCAGCAATGTGGCCCTTCTGCCTCTGATTACGAGCATGCCATCGGGATTTCTTGGAATATCCTCGGCCAGAAGTGCTCTCTTCGCCAGAATTTCCATACTTGCGACCGTTGTAATAACAGTTCGCAGTCGTGTGCGTATCCGTGGAGCAAATGTGGCACCACCGATCCGCCTTGTGATTATCTTTCTGGGGTGGCCTTGTGGTGGCCGCTGTGAAGATGGCTGCTGAGCATGCTGCTTCTGATTTTGGGGGCTGATTGCCCTTTCCGAGGCTTATGTTTTTGCCTCGTGATGAGAGCCTTGTCTTCGAAGGCTTCTTGTACATTTTGCATGGCTTCTTCCTGCTGGAGATAATTCACCAGGGTTGCAAAACTCACCTCCTGTTGAGTGATTGTCAACGTGGTGATCAATGTCCGAAACCGTGAAGGAAGAGCTCGCAGGGTGAGCGGGACTAGCAACTTGTCGTCCACTGGTTCACCGAGTGCGAGAGAGTTACTACACGTAACTTAGCTACACACCCGCATGAGAAAGCTTCTCTTGATTCGCCATCATGCATACTCATCGTATGAAGCTTTGTGCGAGTTGCTGACTTTGTCGTCAGATTCTTAGCTTCGTAGATGGTACACAATGCGCTCCATGCCTGAGAAGAAGCGGTTGCTTCCCGAATGTATGGCTGCACCTCATCAGAAAGACTCAGGGTGATGAGCATTAGCGCTTTCGCATCAGCCTTTTCATATTTTTCCAACAGATCATCGTCTGTGGGAGGGGTGTCTTTGCCAGAGACAATCCCCCAAAGATCTTCGAATTGAAGAATCATCCGCATTTTGGTTTTCCATGCGGTGAAATTTGGCCCTTTCAAGAGTTGGGCATCGGATAGCAATATTTTTGGAGCAGACATTTTCAAAAACTCAAAAATGTATTTTATTTATTTATTTATTTTCAAAAATGGCTCTGATACTTCTTGAAGGAATCATCCCCAGAAGATGGGCTCTATAGGCTCGTGCAGTGAGACGCCGACGCTCCTGTGGGTGTTCTATTTCACGTTCATCATCTGCATCATAACCACGTTCAAGTTCTGCACGAATCCGCCATGCTTGACATCGAACGTCGAACCAAAAATATTCCAACAGTCCTCGGCGCACAATCTCGTCAAAGAGAATGTTCCCAGTGTTGTGTAGCTCGTTGACCAAGGCAAAGAACAGCCCAGTGGTGTCTTCGTTGTCATTCAATGCCCAAATATTTGGTGCATTGCTTGCGGTGCTTTGTGCATCGGAAATTTGTGACATACGCGCACACACTGTTTCGAAATTTGTAGGCTTTCTTCACTTGCACAGTTTTAATGGAGCAAAGAAGAACAAAATAGTCACTGAGGGCTCCTTGAGGGCTCCTACCAAGCATACGCATTTTTTTCTTCTCTTGTCTTCCACTCACAAGCGAGGACAAGCACTCTCCACGCACAGCAAAAACGGGACAGTCTTCCACACACAGCAAAAACGGGACAGTTTTCCACGCACACGAACTCACCTCCTTGACACCACGCCACACCACAAACGGGCCCCTTCACGCCACGGACAGCTCTCAGCCTCTCTCCTCCTTCACGCACGCACAAAAAAAGAGGGCAGTCTCGATCTCCATGCATTCTCACAGAAAAGCAGCAGTCTCGGTCTCCACGCACGCACGCAGAAAGAAACATGGCGGTCTCTCCTCTCCTCCTTCAACTCACGCCACTTAGTAAAAAGCGTGGGACGAGCACTCCTCCTTCACGCACGCACAGTAAAAACGTGGGACAGCACTCCTCCTTCACGCGGGACAGGCAAAACTTGCTCCGATACCAATGTTAGGTGCTCCAAGAAGATTGTATGTATTGCTATGAAAAAAGATACAGACATCATGCCTTTATATAGGCCGTGGAAGAGCAGAGGGAGGAACAAATCCGAGGAACAGTTATATAACTATTCACTAATCATTTACTAATCACTAACAACTAACAAAATGTATTAATTTGCTAACAACTACAAGGCTCATCATCACCAAGAAAAAGATGCCCAAAATCCCCTTGAACATAATTAACAAAATAATGCCTATGTGGAGTAGCATGAAAAGAAGCCCCTAAATCTAAAACCCAAGATTCATTAATATTATGCAAAGAAAGAATCAAAGCATCCTAGCATACATTACATGATGCCACATTTGCCTCCTTTTTTTCTTCCTGTTGTTTCTTCTTATCCCAAAGCTCCAAAAAGTCCTTCTTTGCATGCCCAAAATTTCCACAGCTGCATACTATCTTACTTTTGGATTTTGACCTTGTCTGATCCTTTGATTTTCCATGGTTTCCTCTATTCTTCTGTCTCCCTCTAGTTTCCACTGTCAAAGCATTCCCTAAAGTAGAAGATTCACCAGAGATTTTTCTTCGCATTTCCTCACTTAGAATCACCCCTACAACATCCTCAAACTTCAACTTCAAGTTAGTTGGGCCCGAGTTACTTATCGCCATTACTGTGCTATTCCAACTTTTAGGTAAAGAGCACGAGAATTAATAAAGCCCTAACTTCTTCATCAAATTCTATTGTGAATCTAAAGCTAGCATATTCACAACCATATTGATATCATTTTAATGATCTACTACTTCAACCATTCTCGACATCTTCATATTAAACAAATTTTTCATTAAAAATATCCTATTAGAGGCAAAGTGTTTTTCATACAACTTCCCTAATGCATCCATCAGTTCTTTTGTAGTCATTTCCTTTGAAACATTAAATAATACCAAATATGCAAGACATTACCCGATCATTCCAAGTGCCTTCCGATCCAACAAATTCCATTTTGCATCTATCACACTTGAGGGTTTGTTCACCTTCTCAGATAGTGGAGTATAAAGATCCTTCTAATAAAGGTAATCTTCCATCTGCATCTTCCAAAGACTCGAAATTCTACCCGTTGAATTTATCAACCCTAGATCTTCCATCATCTGCGCCATAGCTCCCACTCAAGCTAAAAAAATTTCCCTACGATTTAACACTTTATGCCAGAAGCCAAACCAGACTCGATACCAATTGTTAGGGAATAAATGATAAAATATGTAGAATAATCCCTTACAGAATCGCAACAGTAGAAACTAATATGCAAAAAATATTACAAATCTCAAATAAAAGTGCATAATAAATAACACAACATAGAGAGACAAGATTTAACGTGGTTCACCTAATTTGGGCTACGTCCACTAAGAATCACTTGCTCATATTTTTTTACAAGCCTCCACTCTCTTAATACAAAACCTAGATCTGTTTGGAGCTATGCTCAACAAACTCTATAGAATTCACACCCAAATTCAAAGCACATATGCAATACATTTGCTTGTGTATCTATCATATGCATAAGACCATATAAATAGACAATTGCTTAAGCAGTTTGATACAAAACCGTGGGTATAAAAAACATGGGCAAAAACTATGGGTAACAAAACAATGGGTACCAAAAACCATGGGCCCAAAAACAACCCATAACAGTTACCCATTACCCATGGGTTAATAAACCACCCATGAAAATTTGCTTCGGGTCTTCACCCCCGAGCCCCCATCGATTGGGGGGCTTCACCCCACGAACCACCTTGACCTGCTCACCGGTGAGTAGGACCGCCGTAAAAATACCCAAGTGTAACACATAGAAGGCGTACCACACTCTAACATGAAAACAAGCTCCACAAACATAACAGTTTAAACATGCGGGATATAAATGAGATAAAGAGACAGTTAGCCAATACATTTGCCATGAAGGATTTAGGTGTAGCAAAGAAAATTATTGGCATGAGAATCAATAAAGACAAAAAGAGTTAAATATTAACTTCATCTCAAGTAGAGTATATGAATAATGTGTTGGGCATTTTTAGGATGCGGGATGCTAAACCAGTTAGTAGGGCACTTCAAGTTGAGCAAAAATAGTGTCCTAAAACACATGAAAATATTGAATATATGTCCAGAGTTCCACATGCTTCAGAATTTCGAAGTCTGATGTATGATATGGTATGCACAATACAAGAAATTTCCCATGTAGTGGGAGTCGTTAGTAGATACATGAGTAATCAAGGAAAGGAGCACTAGAATGCAATCCAGTGGATTCTCATATACTTGAGATGGACCAGTAGAAGACAATTGTGTTATGTATGGTCGAGGTTTCCTTACACGGATATGTTGATGCGGACATGGTTGGATATTTGGATGGTATGAGGGGCACCACAAGTTATGTATTTTTGTTGGTGGGATGACAATTAGTTGGATTTCTAAAATGTAGAAGATTTTTTCCTTGTCTACTAGAGAGGTGGAGTATGTTGCTGCTTATAGAAGCAAGGAAGGAGATGATATGGATGCAATGGTTCATAGAAGAGTTGGGAGTGAATTAGGAGGATTACAAGTTATTCGCTGATATCCAAAATGAAATTCATCTTAAAAAGAACTCGAACATTCCATTCGAGAACCAAACATATACAACTCGGGTATTACTTTATTAGATACGTTTTGGAGGATGGACAATTGAAGTTTGAGAAGATCCATACAAGTTAGAATCTTGTTGATATGTTGACAAATATGGTGACAAAAGAGAAAATGGAAAGTTGTTCAACTTTTGGTAGGTCTTAAAGATTTATCTTGAAGAAGAGAAACAAGTCGAGAAGAGTGTGAGGATGAGCCGTAATAGTGGGTTACAACAATCAATCGGTCTCGAAGTGGTAAATTGTTGAAGTTGTTGAGGTTACTACAAGTTAAAGTGGCGCTTTGTTTTTCTTTTCCCTAATTTTTGGGATGAATTAGTGGTCATGGATAAAAATAGTATTGTCTTATGAATAGACTGGAGTTATTTTTAAGTTTTTTTTTTTAATAAAAATGTGATATTTAGGTTGCTTGTGGTTGAAGAAAACTTTTACAAAGAGGTGCACAAGTTATATATATGTGTAAGGATTTACTCTTTGTAGTATGAAAAAGAGAGAGAATTGTATTGTATTCCTCAGGATTGAATAAAGGAGAATTGTAGCTTGTTTCTGGTGGATGTAGCCCAAATTGGGTGAACCATGTTAAATCTTAAGTTTATCTTGTGATTACATGCTTCTTTAATTTTGTTTACTTCCGTTTTTGTTTCTCATATGTATTTTGAACCTAGCAAGACACATGAGTAGAAAGAGATAACAAAGGTAGGGCTTCACTCTCATTGGTATTTTTCTCGAGTTAGTCTTAACATCAATTCCTTTAGAGCTTGGGTCATAATAAAATGGGTGTTGCTGGGAGGAATCGAAGTGGTGGTCATTTCTTCTTATTCTTTCCTATTTTGGTTCATGGTCGAAGAGGATTTACTTAAAGTGATTAATGGAGGACCTTGGATTTTAGGAAAAACTATACTACAACTTTCTGGATGGCGTCGTGGTCTGGAATTGGGGAAAATGGAACCTTTTCCTACCTTTTCTGGGTTAGGCTTCCTACTCTAGCGCTTGAGGTTTGGTATAAGGATATCCTTGAGAGGATTTCAAAAGCACTGGGAGATATTTTGACTGTAGAACCTACCACTCTAAGTCAAAATTACCATATGACTGTTTCCAGGATGTGTGTCAATGTGCATGCTAGTAAGTCATTTCCTTCCTCTATCTGTCTCATGTCAAATAATGGAGTTTTTGACAAAGCCCTGGTATACAAATGCTCTCCCGTCTTTTGCGTCAAGTTCAAATCTATTAGCCATGGCATGGGTGGTTGTTTAGGCTTAACCCAGGAATGGAAAAAGATTAATATCTCCCTTACCAACAAATTCCTTGTACGGTTGGTTTTGTGGATGGGAATGGAGGGGAGGGCAACGATTTCTGAGAAGCATCTAACACATGGGATCGTGCTGGAGGGAGTGGAGTTGTGGGCTGGAGGTGTGGAAGTGAAGAGAGTGATATCAGTTCTGAAATTAGACTATTTGAATGCATGGAAATAATCGTTAAGTAGTGTGACTTCCAAGATAGGGTTTGGCCCTTCTTTTTTTCCTTTCGGTTTAGGAAGTCGCTCCCCTACCTGTGGTGGAAGCGGTTGATTTTAGCGGGACAGACTTACTCCCGGTAGTGGCTTAGAGTGTGAAATAGGTGGGGATATCGGCACAGGTGTCCATTCAACGAGAGTCGGAGCTGGAAGAAACTCATGTGAACATAAATCTTTGTTCCCCCATATATTTAAACAAGAAGAATGCAAACAATGATCAATCGAATGTATCCCCATTTCGGATAATGGACCACAGAGAGTGTTTTAGAAATTGTGCCCAACATCGAAAAATATTTGTGGCCAAAACATCAAAAACATACTCCAATCCCGAGGGCCTTGAAATTATCAAATTCTTGGAAGGATCTGGCTATAAATAATTTGTACAAACACCTATGGACACAATTTTATTGAATGTAAATTGTTGGAGTAAGATACATGGACCTATGTCACCAAAACGAAATCTAAACAACTTGGTTCACATCTCTTTCATGGACCTCCTTAGCACTTCTAGTTCTGTGCGTTGGTTGTGTGGCTTCTTTTTATTTTTTGGGTTCGATTTTGTTGTTGTGATTGTACTACTTCTTTCAATTTTGTCCGTTTTGCTATGAGGATTTTCTTTTCTTCTTTTGTATCTCTCTAAGGTTATGGTTTGATCTTGGCTTTTAGGTCTTTTTCTTTACGGAAAAGGTTCAAGTCCAAAAACCCTATTTTACCATTATCCACAAAAAAATTCGTAAACATGGTGCATTTTGATTAGTTGTATGTGAGTTTATATAATAAGAGGATATGGATTGTAGTGATGATTTATCTTCTAATTAATACAAAAATTGCGCTTAATTGTGGGAATAGAGAAAATGGGCCATATCTAATCAAAGACTCAAAATTAATCATAATTTATATAAAACTATGATTAATAATGTTGAGGTTGAGAAAAGAGACTAATTTTATAATATGCTCATGATTTCTACTTCAATCATTTTATATAGGTTAAAACATATTTAATATTCATTGTGGTTAGGTACAATAGATAGTGAGATTTAAGTGGTTGGTGACAGAGAAAATACGTGTGATACATAAAGTACTTGTGAGAAGAATATATTGAAACTTTAGTATCATTTGTGATTAAGTGATGTTTTCTAGCAAGTTATAATATGTCTTCCATCATAAATATAAATAACATAAATCATCATTGGTTTCATTAAGATCTAGTTAATTCAAGACAAACTAACAATGATGTATGTCCTAATGCTTCAATTACAAAGATAAGTGTATAAATCTTTGTTAGTTTCACTAATATCTAAGTATTTAATTAAGTCCACAAGAAAGGTAACATTCAAATAATCTATTGGTATTTATTATTAAAAAGAAAGAAAATGGTTACTTATTATATTTATTTAAGAAAATGTTCCTATAAAATTTGTTTTTAATATAAGCACTTTATTTGATCTTCATCTCTCCTCTATTTTCAATACCAACAGTTTTAACTTTGATGAAAAATTATTTTATGTATGTGTGGAGTAAAAAGGATTTCCTCGTGTGCAGACCATTAAATATTTCCATTTGAGTGACTTTGGAGAGCTTCAATTCGGTAGAATAGAGTTAGATGTATCATGCAAATCAAACGCTTGTTGGCATCTCCATTTGCATCTATTTGGAGCCTTACATCTGCGTTCAACCTGAGATCTCTTCATCCATTCGTGGCTTCACTTTCCCCAATACAACAATAACCTGCTTCCAAGCTTCCATTTTAATTATTTTTGGCGTTCATATAGCTCAGATGGGTGCATGAAAACATATGACATGTGGTCGAATCTATGAGTCTTTGTATTGGCGAGTAGTGTGAGGTCAAAGATCTATTTAAATTTGTGTGTTTTTTTTTTCTTTTGTAATCTTGTCTTTTGACTTAAGCAAGTCATTATGTCATGTTTTGTAATATTTAAATGGCTTGTTAATAGGATGTATTTGTATTCATAAATACTATGTTAGTTAAATTTAAAATAATTGTGTATAAGAATATTAATTACAAATCGTACATGAAATGTAAGATGAGAATGTTGAAGAGTTTTTTTGAAGGATTTATATTAGAAGGAGAGAAATATTGGGAGAGGAAGAGGGTTGAAGAGGAGAGGATTAGAGGATGAAAAAGTGAGGGTGCAACGAAAATAGAAACTAGAAACAATGTGAAACTGAGATGTAGAACAACATGATGTCGCATTTGGAAGTCCTTCGAAGGAGAACAGGGGCATTGTTCAAGAAGTTGCGAAAAAATTATAGGTATATACGTATCGTTGTATGCGAGAAGAAGAATAAGATTCAGAATAGGAAGCACTTCATTCGTCTAGGTGTATTGATTTTTCTTCTTCTTCTTCTCGGTGTGTGCCACGTGTGTATGTTTGAACACCATTCTCAAGGTGCATAAAGGAATTCTACAATGTAACAGTTTGTGTAACACACCATTCTTCATTCTCAAGCATTGGATTTCAATGCATGTCTTACAAATAAACAGTGCACCATTGATTTCTTGTAATTTGTTAGGCTTAGGAAGCCTCCACCCATATAAATTATGACTGAGGTATGTAATGCCCACTTCCCTTCGATAGTAAATAAACCATGAGCATCTTTTTCTAAATTGTTTACAATCGTAAACATGATCGCCATTCTATGATGAAAATAAAAGGTGTGGACACCAAGATTTATATGGTGTTTTGATTATTATTATTACCTTGACTCTATGTCATATCGTGGACCTTGATGTTAATTTAAGGATATGATGATGATGATCTAGAATAGTTATCTTGTTAAAGACTTATTGTTATGTCATTACTATTGTTGTATTGTTTAGGTTCTGGTCACTCTTTATTGGATCCCTAGACCTTGATATCGTAATAAAAAAAAATAAAAAACATTTCTAGATGGAAATTGATACACTCATTTTACTTATTGGATAGACAGTACATACATGTTATACTTGCGACACGTGATGTGACTATTGCAGTAAATTTATATGCTTGATTCCTAAATCAGTATTCGATGTTCTAACTGTTACTACTGTATGGATGTATTAGACATAAATTATGGGTATTTCTAGATGATTTTGATGTTGTGATCTTAGTGCAAAGTGATGGATTGTTATAATCAAAATGTTAGAAAATTAAACAATTGGTGAATTAATTGATTCTAGCATTGGTTTAATTAGGTTGTTCAATGGTGTAAATTGTTATGTATACGTGCATGTGTTTTATTATTTCGACGTCACTAATATGGTCACGAGGCCAGAAGGTATTGTTAGATTTTGCAGGAAATTGATCACAACCATGAGGGGGATTGGGAACCAAACACAACAGGATGTCGGGTGGTTACAACATTTGGTCATCAAGGCAACTAGTGAATTGTGTTGTGTTACCTTTATTCTTTTATGTGTTAAGAAAATTTCCATGAGGGGAAATTTTCTAATGTGACCAAGGGGTAAGAATTTTAATTGTTTGTTTTAACTTGCTTTAGTAGGTGATTTCTTTTGTGATGTCTTTTTGTTAAATTACTTTTGTTAAGTATGTTTAGGATTAATTTAACATCTTGCTTTAAATTTTAAGTTTTGGAGGAAGTCAAGTGGGTGTAATAAATTTTGATTGTTGGCTCCTTGAGCCTTGTGTTTCCTCTTGTATTGAATGCTTGGTTTTGAGTGTTGACCACTCCATGTTCTTTGAATCTCGAATTTGAGATTGAGGGCAATTTTAGGGGACTTGTGGGACAAGTTAAACTTGTCCCACACTTCCCAAAACCCCTTACCAACCATATCTATGGGTTGGGAATCCAAAAAGGGGATTATTTATTGTTTTGGGAAGGGAAATATGACTTTGGAGTGCACTTTTCCTTCTTTTGCATTTAATTGTGCCTTAAGGCACATGGGAAGGGATGGATGTGGATTGGAGATGTCATTCAACCCAACCACCCATTTATGGTGTTTTGGGATTTGAGTTGACTAAAGGGAGGTGGTCTTGAGGATGTGTGATGTGGCATCCTACAAGGAGCCACATCACCCTCACTCTTCCTCTTGTCTATTTATGGAAAATTTCCTCTCTTGTTGAGGGGTTTTTTTGGAGTTTTGTTTTTGTTTTGTTGAAGAGTTCTCTTTTGTTATTTTGGGAGAAAGAGAAAAGAAGTGCTTGGACTTGCATGCTTGGATTGTTTGGGAGGGCTTGGACAAGTTTCTTGGTTTAGGCTTCTCCATGGAGAGGTAGAAACCCTCTCCTTTGTTTTGCTTTCATATTATTGTTGCTTCTATGCTAAAATTGTGAAAAATGCATGTTTACTTTGGTGTATTGTGAAAAATGGATAGAATGCTTATTGTGTAGTATAGGAGAGGTCTATGGGAATACTCATGAGGGAGGCAAAAGAGTAGATTAGGATATTGTGGAGGGAGTTTGAGAGGGATGCCCATCTTGGGTAAGAATGTTTACATTCTACCTTGTCTTTGAGGGAGCCATAAGAGGAGGGAGGCATAAGAGTATGGGAGGAAAAAGGGGTACTTGAGGGAGGCATAAGAGTCATAGGGGCTTGTGTTTTATTGTGGAGGGTTTTGGATGGGCATCTCATCTCAATTGGGAGGCATAAGGAAAACATTCCCATAGTTCCTTCTCTTGTTGGCTTGGATGCAAGCCTTGTTGTGAAATGTTTGGTGTTATTTGTGTGTCTCTTTGTTTCTTCTATTTTAGCTTTGAATGTTGTGAAGAAATTGTATTGTGGAAGCAAGTATTGTTGCCTTGAGTTGGAGACCACCCTTCATTGTGTTGTGTTTGGGGCTCGGGGGTCAATGGAGGAGATTGCTTCTCTTCTCCATTGAGATTTGGTTGGGAGGAGAGTGTTGCCTCTCCCCCTATCTTGGTTGTGATTTGAAATACTTGGAACATGGAGCATGGATGAAGAACACTTTGGAGCACAAGAACCTTGTTGTTGACAATGTAAAAACATCATGTAATTACCCACCTTGAGTGGAGAAAGAAATGTAATATTGCCTTGCTTCTTTAGCTTCCATTATTGCAAAATTGTTTCCACATGAAGTAGGATATGTTGTAAAAGATTTGGAAGGAAAAGTTGCATTAAGATGATAGTATTTCTTACTCTAAAATTCATTGGAAAGGTTGTTGAATTCTTTGTGGAATATTGGAAAGGAATTACAAAAGAAAATGTATTAAAACTTTGTTGGAAAACTTGGAAAGATAGAGCATTATTTCTCATTTTATACTTGATGGAAGGGCTTAATTTTCAAATGGTTTTTAGTAAGACAATGAAATATTCTAAGCTCTAACTCTCTTATGACCTTCTTCATCTTTGTGCCTATTGTGAAATTATTGACAATTGTAGAAGGAAATGAATCAACTTGCTTAAAATTCCATGCAAATCAATTATTCAAGTTGTCTAGAAATAAATTTTTAATGCAAATACTCTAAATCATCAAGTTCGATGTACAACACTCCTTATTCTCTAACAAAAGTACTAATAGTTTGAATTCATTCTTATTTAAATAATACTAAAACTAAATGAATTATTAATAATAACTATAACAAAATGGTTAAAGTAACATAAATACTTATTTGTAATATGTATATATTATATATATATATATATATAAAACTTCTCACAATCTTAGCACTACAACATTATGCAAAGAAACCATATAGATAATTATTCATGTGATACAAAAATTATTCATGGCCAATATTTAAACTGCATGTCAAAATCCACAAAGCAAGTTCTGTGGTGGAAGATTTTTCTCGTATTATACAAGCTTCTTATTCAACTACGTTCACAATAAAAAAGAAAAGAAAAATTCAATCATAAATGGCGTTGTTGAACGTGCTGATTGTTGGTTCAAAAGAAATATTTTTCACATTCAATAATGACTATTTTGGTCTCATTGACTTTGAACTCGGGAAAGTTAAATCCTCGCCACCATGTAAAATTTGAAGACCTAAATGACTTGCCCATCTTAAAATGCTCTCATCCTATCGTTAAGCCATACATTTTGTAATGCCCCTTTCACACTCTGAACCTAATGGGAGGAGGAGCTTCACCTTTGCCTTCGAAGTGTTAATAGAAAAGATGAAGTCGAAGAGAAGTGGGTATCCATTGAAGACTTCAGGTAAGACTTCGAGATGTTCGAGATGTTATTCTTGCCATTTTTTTACATACGCAAACCTACGTAGGAGGGGTACTTACAAAAATAAAACCATTTACACCTCTACCATTTCTCTTCACAAGTGTACGAAACAAATCCACCGCTAGGAGCAAAACTTCTCCAAATGGTCAAGATGCTCAAGGATCTTCTTGATCCCCGATCAGGGGGAGTCTCTCTTGTAGAAACCCGTTATTTGAGAATGCATTCATCCCCTTTGAATGATAATCACTTGATGATCACCCTTTCTTCTATCGATTTTGATAAAAAAGGTTGTTAGAACCTCAAATCGAGAATGCATATGCTTTCGGACCGACTGCACATATTAGCATAAATGGACAATAGTTGGCCATGAATGCTTTGTTTCGCCCCATTCTCCTTAATTCGCCTCCTTGTTCCATGCACGGCCAGGGCAGCGAATGAAAAAAGGAAAAATCTCTGGTTTGTTGTACATCTTGCTTAGAAAGCTCCTCATCCTTTTCACTCTCACGCGCAAATCGCTACAGTAGAGTGATTCATTAAAAGAAGTTTTCTACGCATATTTTGGTGTAACACGTTCCTTCTTTCGTCTTCCTCCCACCTACCTTTCAGCGGCTGGGGCAGAAGAGGAGTGTCAAGATCGGGTCATAAGCAGGAAGGCTAGAGATTTCCAAAAATCTAATGTCGAAATAGGGAGTGGCTGTAGGAGTGTCTTGACACGCCGGTGAAGGCATTATGATGGTGGACGGGTGGTGGAGGAGATCACCACCACCCAACCAAGGATATTTAAAAAGTTTGAAATTTTCCCCAAGGATTCATTCATTTAATGTTATGGATTCAAATGATAGTAATGTTGGTCGACACGTGCATTTTTTCTTTTGTTTTATATGATTGAAAAAGGAGTCATGTTCTTGGTATCTAGTGGTATTTTCAAATCGAAATCGATTACCAACGAATGTTTCAAAGGCTCTAATTCATTTCAAGCTTATCATATGTATTTAGATGAAACCCAAGTTATACATGGAAAATTAAAGAACAATATTATAGGTTTTGAAAACAAAATCTCCTTGGGTTTCTCCCACCGAATGATTTCAAGAAAAGATCATCATTTCTTGATGATAAGTAATACATATTAGTGATTCATAATACCGTTTTCTTTTAATAAACAAACTTAATATAAATAAGGTGCTATGTACAACTAAATACATAAAGACATACAATGTAGTAATATAATTATACCATATAATTACTTATACGTATGATTTCCTTGATATATGTATTCATATACATATATATATATACATACATGCATACATATATATAACATAATGTATTAAATTCATGAGTTTACGTAATGCAAATGGATAATCAAACAAAAATAAAATCGAGTGGATAGTTTATTGTTTTCATAACAAATTATACCTTATTCTAAGGTTAGCATTGAAAAAGGAATTGCTATTGTAACATCATTTCAAAATTTCTTTCTAAACATCAATTGTAAATTGTGATGACCCTCAATTTCAAGCATTGCAAAATAGTCGAATGAATGAATTTAAATATCCTTTTAAGTTGAATCATCTTCGTTCTAAGCTTTGATCGGCGGGAAACAAGGACGTGGTTGTGTAGAAATAATTAAAAAAAAAAAAAAAAATTGTCGCATTTCGGGTTGTTTGCAATGCGATGCGTCGCTGCGTGTCGTCGTGAGTGTGGTGTCGTTCTTTTCCGGCGTTACATTTTGGTATCAGAGCGAGGTTGTCAACACTTGGACCCTGGGCCAACTTCGAAACCCGAAAACCAGTTAGTAAAATTTAATCTCTGTGTTTTAAAATAAAAATAAAGTAATAAAATTCTTCAAATTGCTGAACTCGCCTAGTGGCGTTTTGTCGAACCTAGATAACTAAAAATGTTAAAAATTAAATGGATACTCTTATGAAATTCTGATGTAACATGAACTTGTTTTTCATTTAAAAATATGTTGTTGATGCATACTAACTTTTTCTTTAGTTGTATGATGTGATAAAACCCGTAAGATTCTTCCTTGTTGGAATGATAAATTATAAGCTGCGATTCTTGTAGTTTAACATTAGTGGTTGTGTTCTGGGGTCAGGCATAGTAAATTAGAAGTTGTTTAGTCACCCAAAGCTTCCCTTTTCTCTTAGTTGTTAGATGAGTTAGTTTTGGTCGCCACTATGGAAAACTAAATCCCCGTATGAGTAAGTGGATATTAGGCCTTGGTGTCGTTTTGATCCAGCTTAGCGTATGCATTATTAAAACGGAGCTCGAGGCATAGTACCCCTATTAGCAGCCATAAAGGGCTGCAAAGTGATTGTGATGTTGACTTTCTGTATTTTATATATTTGTAAACTGGTTTTATTTTATCAAGGACCAGCGTTTTATTTTATGATTTGATTGAGAAGCTCTGAGGCTCTTTTAGTAATTATATTTTTGTGAGATTTCAGACATTGCAATGCGGATGCTTATCCACTTTCCTTGATTGCCAATATTTCTTGGATTTTAATTTGACTGGTGACTCAGAGCTCGTTTATCTGTTGGCTACTTAGCTAAACGTTACGTGATTCCTTCCTGCATGTTGTTGAGCTGGTTCTACACTGGTTGTATTGTGACATTTTGTCGTATGGGGGTACACCGTAGGAGCCTTGAATGTCATCTTAGGTGCTTTAAGTTATGCCTCAGTTTAGAAAGACGAAACCTTGAGTGTGTCTAGGATCCTGGAGAGTTCGTTGTGTAGTGCATTCTAGTTGGTAGCTTGATAGCGGTGATAGTGACCCTCTTACAACCTAGTAAGAGATTTTATCCTCGTCAGAGTAGATGTGTTTAGTTATGGGCTTATGGATTGTGTTAGGATCGGATTGACTCTTGGTTGACTGTATATTTTAAGTGGATAAATGTTTGGTTGGTAGTGAAATCCCATCGATGGCATGCTAATTTGGATCATGGTTTCCTTATTTCTTTATAGAAGGTATTGACTGATGGATTGTATGTATCTTGGTAATTATGATTAGACGTAAGCCCATCCGGGAAATGTGATTAATTAAGTGTGCTTGTTTTCCTCTCATTGACCTATAAATAAATCCCCTCCATTAAATTTGTATATTGTTATGAATAAAACTATATGACCTATTAGTCTTTGGATTACGTGGAGACACTTATGGATGTTGATGGATCTTTTTGTCCTTGCTCTAAGAGATGTTAGTTTGGTGGATCTTAATATTTTAATCTCGGTGGTGTTTATATTGTGTTTCTTCTTTTAAAACTATAACCCTTGGTCATAGAATCCATGGTTGGATAGATTAGTCGATTGTCCTCTTACATTGATGATCTCTAATGGGAATGTGGAGTCCTTGGAGTAAGATTTGCATTGTCATCTTGTTTCTTGGTTAGTGGTATCTTGTGGAAATATAGGTGTTGATTTGAAAACTTTCCTTGTCTTATTATGCAAGTAAAATGTTTGAGCCTAAACAACAAACATTGTTAAACCTCATAAATTCATAAAAGTAAATATGCCTCTTTAATGAGTCTTCCTTGTAAGTTCATTTGAAATTGGTAGAGACCCACTAGAAATGTTTAATGATGCTTGTAATCCTTTGGAAAACCCTTGAAATATTGGCGTGGTACATATTGAATTATGGATTCCTAGTTCTTAGGAAATTAAAAATGTGTTTGCTATGTTGATTGTCTCTTGTTCCTATAGAATTAATAATGTGATGTGTTGATTCATATCTCTCTCCCATAAAAATAATAATGTGATATGTTTGACTTTGCTTTCCATTAAAACTTTAATTGTTAAGATGACTCACCCAATTACTATAGAATTATAATTGAGAAGATTTGACCTTGAAACTTGAAAAATAAGTTGGGACATAGAAAAAGGAAAATGGTCCTTGAATTAGCCTCAGTAGATTTATAGAAGAAATATAAGCTAGGTAGAAGAATAGAAAGGAACTTTATCCATCTACCTTCCCTAGGAGTAAAAATAAATGTTGTTTCCACCTTTTCGGAATGGCAAGATATCATGCCACCTTAGTGGCGCTCCTTATAACACAACTTGTGATATCATAATAAAAGGAAGTCTTAATTAAGAAAACTTGTAAGGATTGTGTTTAACAAGCAAAACTATAACTTTGAACTTATTAAGTTAATTTATAAAACCAGTAAGATTTATGTATTGAGTGCAATGTATATTTGAACCTTTAGTTTTGTCTCCTACCTAGATTTGTGAAACATCTTGTTGATGGTTATGTGTTCTAGTTGTGTAGTACTACTCCCTTGATCGTAGACATATGTAATTTTTTTCCCTTGTAGGAGTTTGGGTCATCGTACCCTTGTTGCCTCGTAGCTCGACGAATGTGAGTTGCGGCCTTCTAGGATTGGATCTTATATTTTCTTTTAAGAAAAGCAACCTCCTTGTGTGTTTATTTAATCCTTAGTGACCTAGGTTATTGTAATTTTAAGGCAACATATGTTAAGGATATGACATAACTTTGGGAAGTCATCTTTTTTATTTTCTTGTGACACCTTGTTGATGTTGCCCTTTTTTTCCATTGGGAAGAAAAGTGCAAGTTGTTTTGTAAGATGTTGCTCGCTTTTGGTACGATGCACTTTGGATTGTAGTTGGACCCCCCCCTCTTGTTGCCTATTCTTCTATTCTAGCTCACCTGAGTGCTCTTTGGTGTTACGACTTATGCATGTGTTTCTCCTCATGATTAATTTGAGCTTGAGAAGGATTTGAGATAAATAAATCCCATTGTGTTATGTAGAGTGAGTGGTGCCTCTTTTATTGGTATGTTAGTTTCTAGTAGAAATATTATCTAAATGTTTGACATTTCTAAATCAGGTTAGTGTTTTGTGTTCGATCTTGAATGTAAAATAAAGTTATAGAAACCTTATGGTCACGTTTTCCTTAGTATTACCATGAAAATTTGATTGTGCCCTCTTGAGTTATATAAGTGCTTCCCATGAATAGTTTTCTTAATTGTAAATGTTTTTGCTAATTCTGGTGTCTTCCTTGTTGTTAAACCTCACCACGTGTGATCTCCAAATTATGATACGTTTGATCAAATGCTTCCTCATATAAATTGATGGTCACCTTTGAGTTTTTTTTTATTTTAAATGTTATTGTACTTTTATTTTTTGGAGTGGTTATTCTTTGAAGACTCCTTTAGTGGAAACCTTTTTTTGTAATTGTACTTGTGTATCCATGGGAAACTATGTTCATCTCAAGTTCAGCTCCTTGTTATTATTGTGGGTGCGTGTGTTTTGATGCTATGTTTTGTAGCTTGGTTGAGCACGTATAGAATTTCATGTTTGTAACCTTACTTGAAGAAAATTTAGAACTCATTCCTTACAATCTTACTTCTTCTTGTTAAATTACATTGGACCAAACTCGAGTTCTGTAGATCCACACTTGTTTGAAGCAAATGAATTCCACAAAGGGTGTGATCCTATTTTCTTTTGCATTTTTTTTTCCTATCTCTTTCTCCTTGACTTCCAGGAGGAAGTCAAATCCAAGGGGAGGGGGATGTAATGCCCACTTCCCTTCGATACTAAATGAACCATGAGCATCTTTTCTAAATTGTTTACAATCGTAAACATGACTGCTGTGTTCTAGTTAGCATGAAAATTAAAAGGTGTGGACACCAAGATTTATATGGTGTTTTGATTATTATTATTACCTTGACTCTATGTCATATCGTGGACCTTGATGTTAATTTAAGGATATGATGATGATGATCTAGAATAGTTATCTTGTTAAAGACTTATTGTTATGTCATTACTATTGTTGTATTGTTTAGGCTCTGGTCACTCTTTATTGGATCCCTAGACCTTGATATCGTAATAAAAATAAAACATTTCTAGATGGAAATTGATACACTCATTTTACTTATTGGATAGACAGTACATACATGTTATACTTGCGACACGTTGTGACTATTGCAGTAAATTTATATGCTTGATTCCTAAATCGTATTCGATGTTCTAACTTACTACTATATGGGATGTATTAGACATAAATTATGGGTATTTCTAGATGATTTTGATGTTGTGATCTTAGTGCAAAGTGATGGATTGTTATAATCAAAATGTTAGAAAATTAAACAATTGGTGAATTAATTGATTCTAGCATTGGTTTAATTAGGTTGTTCAATGGTGTAAATTGTTATGTATACGTGCATGTGTTTTTATTATTTCAACGTCACTAATATGGTCACGAGGCCGAGAAGGTATTATTAGATTTTGCAGAAATTGATCACAACCATGAGGGGGATTGGGAACCAAACACAACAGGATGGCGGGTGGTTACAACATTTGGTCGTCAAGGCAACTAGTGAATTGTGTTATGTTACCTTTATTCTTTTATGTGTTAAGAAAATTTCCATGAGGGGGAAATTTTCTAATGTGACCAAGGGGGTAAGAATTTTAATTGTTGTTTTAACTTGCTTTAGTAGGTGATTTCTTTTGTGATGTCTTTTTATTAAATTACTTTTGTTAAGTATGTTTAGGATTAAATTAACATCTTGCTTTAAATTTTAAGTTTTGGAGGGAAGTCAAGTGGGTGTAATAAATTTTGATTGTTGGCTCCTTGAGCCTTGTGTGTCCTCTTGTATTGAATGCTTGGTTTTGAGTGTTGACCACTCCATGTTCTTTGAATCTCGAATTTGAGATTGAGGGCAATTTTAGGGGACTTGTGGGACAAGTTAAACTTGTCCCACACTTCCCAAAACCCCTTACCAACCATATCTATGGGTTGGGAATCCAAAAAGGGGATTATTTATTGTTTTGGGAAGGGAAATATGACTTTGGAGTGCACTTTCCTCATTTTGCATTTAATTGTGCCTTAAGGCACATGGGAAGGGATGGATGTGGATTGGAGATGTCATTCAACCCAACCACCCATTTATGGTGTTTTGGGATTTGAGTTGACTAAAGGGAGGTGGTCTTGAGGATGTGTGATGTGGCATCCTACAAGGAGCCACATCACCCTCACTCTTCCTCTTGTCTATTTATGGAAAATTTCCTCTCTTGTTGAGGGGTTTTTTTGGAGTTTTGTTTTTGTTTTTTTGAAGAGTTCTCTTTTGTTATTTTGGAAGAAAGAGAAAAAGAGAAGTGCTTGGACTTGCATGCTTGGATTGTTTTGGGAGGGAGCTTGGACAAGTTTCTTGGTTTAGGCTTCTCCAATGGAGAGGTAGGAAACCCTCTCCTTTGTTTTGCTTTCATATTATTGTTGCTTCTATGCTAAAATTGTGAAAAATGCATGTTTACTTTGGTGTATTGTGAAAAATGGATAGAATGCTTATTGTGTAGTATAGGAGAGGTCTATGGGAATACTCATGAGGGAGGCAAAAGAGTAGATTAGGATATTGTGGAGGGAGTTTGAGAGGGATGCCCATCTTGGGTAAGAATGTTTACATTCTACCTTGTCTTTGAGGGAGCCATAAGAGGAGGGAGGCATAAGAGTATGGGAGGAAAAAATCGGTACTTGAGGGAGGCATAAGAGTCATAGGGGCTTGTGTTTTATTGTGGAGGGTTTTGGATGGGCATCTCATCTCAATTGGGAGGCATAAGGAAAACATTCCCATAGTTCCTTCTCTTGTTGGCTTGGATGCAAGCCTTGTTGTGAAATGTTTGGTGTTATTTGTGTGTCTCTTTGTTTCTTCTATTTTAGCTTTGAATGTTTTGAAAAAATTGTATTGTGGAAGCAAGTATTGTTGCCTTGAGTTGGAGACCACCCTTCATTGTGTTGTGTTTGGGGCTCGGGGTCAATGGAGGAGATTGCTTCTCTTCTCCATTGAGATTTGGTTGGGAGGAGAGTGTTGCCTCTCCCCTATTTTGGTTGTGATTTGAAATACTTGGAACATGGAGCATGGATGAGAACACTTTGGAGCACAAGAACCTTGTTGTTGAAAATGTTAAAACATCATGTAATCAACCACCTTGAGTGGGAAAGAAATGTAATATTGCTTTGCTTTCTTTAGCTTCCATTAATGCAAATTGTTTCACATGAAGTAGGATGTGTTGTAAAAGAAATTGAAGGAAAAGTTGCATTGAGATGATAGTATTTCTTACTTTAAAATTTATTGAAAAGTTGTTGAATTCTTTGGTGAAATATTGAAAGGAAATTACAAAAGAAAATATATTAAAATTTTGGTTTGGAACACTTGGTGAGTTGTAAAACTAAGATTGAGCATTATTTCTCATTTTATACTTGATGGAAAGGCTTAAATTTTCAAATGGTTTTTAGTAAGACAATGAAACATTCTAAGCTCTAACTCTCTTATGACCTTCTTCATCTATGTGCCCATTGTGAAATTATTGACAAATTGTAGAAGGAAATGAAATCAACTTGCAAAAAAAAAAATCCATGCAATGTCTATTCAAGTTGGCTAGAAATAAATTTTAATGCAAATACTCTAAACTTATCAAGTTCGATGTCCAACACTCCTTAATGTCTAACAAAGGTACTAATAGTTGAATACCATTCTTATTTAAGTAATACTAAAACTAATGAATTTATTAATAATAAATTATAATAATATTAAAGTACCATTAATTATTATTTTGTTATATATATATATAACGGCACACTAGCACTAACATATATGCAAATAAACTACATTCAATTAATAATGTCAATGAAATTATTGTGGCATGTAACATTGAAAGTCAAAATCCAGCCACTGTCGGGTCTAGAGATTTCATTCTTCTACGACGACGTTAAGAGCAAGAACTAGAAAACACAATAACTTAATCGATTCGACATACTTCAATACGATGTAGTTTTGCAACGCGCCACTCCTTTACCTGAATCTTTCTCCGAACTGTGATGACTGATTTGGTCCATCAAGCATGATTGTCCTCGATACCATGTAAAATTTGAAGAGCTAATCCGAATGCCCATTTTTAAAAGTGCTCTGCTATTTCTAGAAGTTAGTGTAATCACATGACTCGAGTCATAGTTGGGAGGATGTTCACACATTAGTAAGAAGCGGTTCTTCTTTCGGGACGCCATCGAGATCCCCACCATGCGCATTGATATCTTGAAGACTAATTCTGCAAGAAGATTAATGTTATTCTTTCCATTTTTTTACATACGCAAACCTACGTAGGAGGGGTACTTACAAAAATAAAACCATTTACACCTCTTGCTCCTCTCCCTTCTCGGTATGAAACAAATCCACCGCTAGGAGATTCTTCTCCACGATCTTGGTCATTAGATCGGGATGGGAGTCGCTTCTTGAAGGAGAAACCCGTTATTTGAGAATGCATTCAATATCAATGATAATCACTTGATGATCGGTTGCTTTTCCACGCCCAACACAAAAAAAGGGATTGTTAAAATGTGCTCGGCCATTGTCTTAAAAATCATTGTAATAATGCCAAGGCCATGAATTCCGCACCAGACTCTTTTATTTACCTCCTTGTACCATGCGCGGCCAGGGGCGAGGAGAACAGGGAAAAACGCCTGGTTTGTTGCATGTATCTTGCTTAGAAAGCTCCTCATCTTTTTCCACGACGATAGGGCGATTACTCCAGCGTTTTCACGCCATTTCGGCTAGTGTCTTCATCTTTTATCTTCCTCACACCTACCCACGCGGCCAGGGACGTAAGAGGAGTGTCCAAATGACCGAGCAAGGTCGATCTCCAAAATCTAATTGATTAAATTGGGAGTGGCGGCCAGTCATTGTGATCTGTGCACGCAAGGTGAAGGCATTAATGGTGGATGGGTGGTCAGTGGAGATCCACCGCCCAACCAAGGATATTTAAGAATGGTTGAAAACTTTTCCCCAATTTGTCCCTCATTCATTTAATGTTCTGGTTTTCAAACGTATGAATATCATGTAGACATCGACTCTTTTTTTTTGAGTCAAAAAGTGATATGATTGGAAAAGGATATGCGGCTTGTATTAGTGGTATTCTCATTACACCTATCAGCATCGATTGGCAAGGCCTCGGTGTATTTCAAAGCTTGGTCAACATAAACCCAAGTGGTACAAAAAGATTGAACAATATTATAGGTTAAAACAAAACAAAATCTCCTCGTTCCCACCAAATGTGTTTCATATGTCCAAAGATCGCTACTGGCTAAGCCGGATCGAAAAGATGATTTTTTTACCTTTTCTATGCACGCATTAAATGATGCTAGTTACTTCTTTATTGATATATATTTGTGTCATTAGTTATACCAATAATTACTTTGAGTTTCCCAAATTTTTCGTATGTTCATGCATTTATAGATGAATCACAAACCGAGAAATATGATGAAATGTATGGCCTCTTACAAATAAGAATAACTATTAATACTTCAAAGTTCAATCTTACCTAGTACTTTTCTTTTCGAACTGGATGTAGTTATGAGAGCCATTGATCTCCTTTGATCACTCAGGATAACCTAACATCATTTCAAAATTTCTTTCCAAACATTGTAATTGTATGTATTCTTATTTCAAGATGGCATAAATAGACGAATGCAATCTTCGAACCTTTTAGTAACTACCAAGACTTTGATCAGCAACTCGAAACGTAGGTGTGTAGAAATAATTAAGTCGGGTATTAAAAAAAAAAAAATTGTCGCATTTCGGGTTGTTTGAATGGATGCGACGTAGTCGCGCGTGAAGTGCGCGTCGTTTTTTCGGCGTGTTACACTTTTGGTATCGAGCGAGGGTCAACACTTGGACCCTGGGCCAACTTCGAAACCCGAAAACCAGATTAGTAAAATTTAATCTCTGTGTTTTAAAATAAAAATAAAGTAACAAAATTCTTCAAATTGCTGAACTCGCCTAGTGGCGTTTTGTTTAACCTAGATAACTAAAAATGTTAAAAATTAAATGGATACTCTTATGAAATTCGGATGTAACATGAACTTGTTTTTCATTTAAAAATATGTTGGTGATGCATACTAACTTTTTTTTGTCATGATGTGATAAAACCCGTAAGATTCTTCCTTGTTGGAATGATAAATTTTAAGCTGCGATTCTTGTAGTTTAACATTAGTGGTTGTGTTCTGGGGTCAGGCATAGTAAATTAGAAGTTGTTTAGTCACCCAAAGCTTCCCTTTTCTCTTAGTTGTTAGATGAGTTAGTTTTGGTCGCCACCATGGAAAACTAAATCCCCGTATGAGTAAGTGGATATTAGGCCTTGGTGTCGTTTTTGATCCAGCTTAGCGTATGCATTATTAAAACGGAGCTCGAGGCATAGTACCCCTATTAGCAGCCATGAAGGGCTGCAAAGTGATTGTGATGTTGACTTTTTGTATTTTATATATTTGTAAACTGGTTTTATTTTATCAAGGACCAGCGTTTTATTTTATGATTTGATTGAGAAGCTCTGAGGCTCTTTTAGTAATTATATTTTTGCGAGATTTCAGACATTGCAATGCGGATGCTTATCCACTTTCCTTGATTGCCAATATTTCTTGGATTTTAATTTGACTGGTGACTCAGAGCTCGTTTATCTGTTGGCTACTTAGCTAAACGTTACGTGATTCCTTCCTACATGTTGTTGAGCTGGTTCTACACTGGTTGTATTGTGACATTTTGTCGTATGGGGGTACACCGTAGGTGCCTTGAATGTCTTCTTAGGTGCTTTAAGTTATGCCTCAGTTTTAGAAAGACGAAACCTTGAGTGTATCTAGGATCCCGGAGAGTTCGTTGTGTAGTGCTTCTAGTTGGTAGCTTGATAGCGGTGTCAGTGACCCTCTTACAACCTAGTAAGAGATTTCATCCTCGCTAGAGTAGATGTGTTTAGTTATGGGCTTATGGATTGTGTTAGGATCGGATTGACTCTTGGTTGACTGTATATTTTAAGTGGATAAATGTTTGGTTGGTAGTGAAATCCCATCGATGGCATGCTAATTTGGATCATGGTTTCCTTATTTCTTTATAGAAGGTTTTGACTGATGAATTATATGTATCTTGGTAATTATGATTAGACGTAAGCCCATCCGGGAAATGTGATTAATTAAGTGTGCTTGTTTTTCCTCTCATTGACCTACAAATAAATCTACCCTTGCCTTAAATGTGTATATTGTTATGAATAAAACTATATGACCTATTAGTCTTTGGATTACGTGGAGACACTTATGGATGTTGTTGGGTCTTTTTGTCCTCACTCTAAGAGATGTTAGTTTGGTGGATCTTAATATTTTAATCTCGGTGGTGTTTATATTGTGTTTCTTCTTTTAAAACTATAACCCTTGGTCATAGAATCAGTGGTTGGATAGATTAGTCGATTGTCCTCTTACATTGATGATCTCTAATGGGAATGTGGAGTCCTTGGAGTAAGATTTGCATTGTCATCTTGTTTCTTGGTTGGTGGTATCTTGTGGAAATATAGGTGTTGATTTGAAAACTTTCCTTGTCTTATTATGGAAGTAAAATGTTTGAGCCTAAACAAAAAACATTGTTAAACCACATAAATTCGTAAAAGGAAAAAGCCTCTTTAATGAGTCTTCCTTGTAAGTTCATTTGAAATTGGTAGAGGCCCACTAGAAATGTTTAATGATGCTTGTAATCCTTTGGAAAACCCTTGAAATATTGGCGTGGTACATATTGAATTATGGATTCCTAGTTCTTAGGAAATTAAAAATGTGTTTGCTATGTTGATTGTCTCTTATTCCTATAGAATTAATAATGTGATGTGTTGATTCATATCTCTCTCCCATAAAAATAATAATGTGATTTGTTTGACTTTTGCTTTCCATTAAAACTTTAACTGTAAGATGACTCACCCAATTATTATAGAATTATAATTGAGAAGATTTGACCTTGAAACTTGAAAAATAAGTTGGGACATAGAAAAAGGAAAATGGTCCTGAATTAGCCTCAGTAGATTTATAGAAGAAATATAAGCTAGGTAGAAGAATAGAAAGGAACCTTATCCATCTACCTTCCCTAGGAGTAAAAATAAATGTTGTTTCCACTTTTCGGAGTGGCAAGATATCATGCCACCTTAGTGGCGCTCCTTATAATACAACTTGTGATATCATAATAAAAGAAAGTCTTAATTAAGAAAACTTGTAAGGATTGTGTTTAACAAGCAAAACTATAACTTTGAACTTATTAAGTTAATTTATAAAACCAGTAAGATTTATGTATTGAGTGCAATGTATATTTGAATCTTTAGTTTTGTATCCTACCTAGATTTGTGAAACATCTTGTTGATGCTTATGTGTTCTATTTGTGTAGTACTACTCCCTTGATCGTAGACATATGTAATTTTCCCTTGTAGGAGTTTGGGTCGTCGTACCCTTGTTGCCTCGTATCTCGACGAATGTGAGTTATGGCCTTCTAGGATTGGATCTTATATTATCTTTTAAGAAAAGCAACCTCCTTGTGCGTTTTTTTTTAATCCTTAGTGACCTAGGTTATTGTAATTTTAAGGCAACATATGTTAAGGATATGACATAACTTCGGGAAGTCATCATATATATATATATTTTTTTTTTTTTTTGCTTGTGACACCTTGTTGATGTTGCCCTTTTTTGGGAAGAAAACTACAAGTTGTTTTGTAAGTTGTTGCTCGCTTTTGGTACGATGCACTTTGGATTGTAGTTGGACCCCCCGCTCTTGTTGCCTATTCTTCTATTCTAGCTCACCTGAGTGCCCTTTGGTGTTACGACTTATGCATGTGTTTCTCCTCATGATTAATTTGAGGTTGAGAAGGATTTGAGATAAATAAATCCCATGGTGTTATGTAGAGTGAGTGGTGCCTCTTTTATTGGTATGTTAGTTTCTAGTAGAAGTATTATCTAAATGTTTGACATTTCTAAATCAGGTCGTTAGTTTTTGTGTTCGATCTTGAATGTAAAATAAAGTTATAGAAACCTTATGGTCACATTTTCCTTAGTATTACCATGAAAATTTGATTGTGCCCTCTTGAGTTATATAAGTGCTTCCCATGAATAGTTTTCTTAATTGTAAATGTTTTTGCTAATTCTGGTGTCTTCCTTGTTGTTAAACCTCACCACGTGTGATCTCCAAATTGTGATACCTTTGAGTACAAATGTTATTGTACTTGGTGGTTATTCTTGAGACTCCTCTGACCTTTTCATGTTGTGATGCTATGTTTTGTAGCTTGGTTGAGCGCGTAGAGTTACTCTATAGAATTTCATGTTTGTAACCTTACCTGAAGAAAATTTAGAACTCATTCCTTGCAATCTTACTTCTTCTTGTTAAATTACATTGGACCAAACTCGAGTTCTGTAGATCCACACTTGTTTGAAGCAAATGAATTCCACACGGGGTGTGATCCTATTTTCTCTTGCATTTTTTTTTTTTTCTTCTATCTCTTTCTCCTTGACTTCCAGAGGAAGTCAAATCCAAGGAGGGGGATGTAATTCCCACTTCCTTCGATACTAAATAAACCATGAGCATCTTTTCTAAATTGTTTACAATCATAAACATGATCTTTGTAGCATGAAAATTAAAAGGTGTGGACACCAAGATTTATATTGTGCTTTGATTATTATTATTACCTTGACTCTATGTCATATTGTGGACCTTGATATTAATTTAAGGAGACGATGATGATGATCTAGAATAGTTACCTTGTTAAAGACTTATTGTTATGTCATTACTATTGTTGTATTGTTTAGGTTCCGGTCACTCTTTATTGGATCCCTAGACCTTGATATCGTAATTAAAAATAAAAATAAAAATTTAACTATTCTAGATAGAAATTGATACACTCATTTTACTTATTGGATAGACAAGTACATACATGTTATACTTGCGACACGTTGTGACTATTGCAGAAATTTATATGCTTGATTCCTAAATCGTATTCGATGTCCTAACTGTTACTACTGCATTTGGATGTATTAGACATAACTTATGGGTATTTCTAGATGATCTTTGATGTTGTGATCTTAGTGCAAAGTGATGGATTGTTATAATCAAAATATTAGAAAATTAAACAATTGGTGAATTAATTGATTCTAGCATTGGTTTAATTAGGTTGTTCAATGGTGTAAATTGTTATGTATACGTGCATGTGTTTTATTATTTCGACGTCACTAATATGGTCACGAGGCTAGAAGGTATTGTTAGATTTTGCAGGAAATTGATCACAACCATGAGGGGGATTGGGAACCAAACACAACAGGATGTCGGGTGGTTACAACATTTGGTCGTCAAGGCAACTAGTGAATTGTGTTGTGTTACCTTTATTCTTTTATGTGTTAAGAAAATTTCCATGAGGGGGAAATTTTCTAATGTGACCAAGGGGGTAAGAATTTTTATTGTTTGTTTTAACTTGCTTTAGTAGGTGATTTCTTTTGTGATGTCTTGTTGTTAAATTACTTTTGTTAAGTATGTTTAGGATTAAATTAACATCTTGCTTTAAATTTTAAGTTTTGGAGGGAAGTCAAGTGGGTGTAATAAATTTTGATTGTTGGCTCCTTGAGCCTTGTGTGTCCTCTTGTTTTGAATGCTTGGTTTTGAGTGTTGACCACTCCATGTTCTTTGAATCTCGAATTTGAGATTGAGGGCAATTTTAGGGGACTTGTGGGACAAGTTAAACTTGTCCCACACTTCCCAAAACCCCTTACCAACCATATCTATGGGTTGGGAATCCAAAAAGGGGATTATTTATTGTTTTGGGAAGGGAAATATGACTTTGGAGTGCACTTTTCCTCTTTTTGCATTTAATTGTGCCTTAAGGCACATGGGAAGGGATGGATGTGGATTGGAGATGTCATTCAACCCAACCACCCATTTATGGTGTTTTGGGATTTGAGTTGACTTAAGGGAGGTGTTCTTGAGGATGTGTGATGTGGCATCCTACAAGGAGCCACATCACCCTCACTCTTCCTCTTGTCTATTTATGGAAAATTTCCTCTCTTGTTGGGGGTTTTTTTGGAGTTTTGTTTTTGTTTTGTTGAAGAGTTCTCTTTTGTTATTTTGGGAGAAAGAGAAAAAAAGAGAAGTGCTTGGACTTGCATGCTTGGATTGTTTTGGGAGGGAGCTTGGACAAGTTTCTTGGTTTAGGCTTCTCCAATGGAGAGGTAGGAAACCCTCTCCTTTGTTTTGATTTCATGTTAATGTTGCTTCTATGCTAAAATTGTGAAAAATGCATGTTTACTTTGGTGTATTGTGAAAAATGGATGGAATGCTTATTGTGTAGTATAGGAGAGGTCTATGGGAATACTCATGAGGGAGGCATAAGAGTAGATTAGGATATTGTGGAGGGAGTTTGAGAGGGATGCCCATCTTGGGTAGGAATGTTTACATTCTACCTTGTCCTTGAGGGAGCCATAAGAGGAGGGAGGCATAAGAGTATGGGAGGAAAAAGGGGTACTTGAGGGAGGCATAAGAGTCATAGGGGCTTGTGTTTTATTGTGGAGGGTTTTGGATGGGCATCTCATCTCAATTGGGAGGCATAAGGAAAACATTCCCATAGTTCCTTCTCTTGTTGGCTTGGATGCAAGCCTTGTTGTGAAATGTTTGGTGTTATTTGTGTGTCTCTTTGTTTCTTCTATTTTTAGCTTTGAATGGTTGTGAAGAAATTGTATTGTGGAAGCAAGTTTTGTTGCCTTGAGTTGGAGACCACCCTTCATTGTGTTGTGTTTGGGGCTCGGGGGTCAATGGAGGAGATTGCTTCTCTTCTCCATTGAGATTTGGTTGGGAGGAGAGTGTTGCCTCTCCCCCTATCTTGGTTGTGATTTGAAACACTTGGAACATGGAGCATGGATGAGAACACTTTGGAGCACAAGAACCTTGTTGTTGACAATGTTAAAACATCATGTAATCAACCACCTTGAGTGGGGAAAGAAATGTAATTTTGCCTTGTTTTCTTTAGCTTTCATTAATGCAATTTGTTTCACATGAAGTAGGATGTGTTGTAAAAGAAATGGAAGGAAAAGTTGCATTGAGATGATAGTATTTCTTACTTTAAAATTTATTGAAAAGTTGTTGAATTCTTTGGTGAAATATTGAAAGGAAATTACAAAAGAAAGTGTATTAAAATTTTGGTTTGGAAACTTGAAAGTGATGAGTTGTAAAACTTGGAAAGATTGAGCATTATTCCTCATTTTATACTTGATGGAAGGGCTTAGATTTTCAAATGGTTTTTAGCAAGACAATGAAACATTTTAAGCTCTAACTCTCTTATGACCTTCTCCATCTATGTGCCCATTGTGAAATGATTGACAAATTGTATAAGGAAACGAATCAACTTGCAAAAAAAAAAATCCATGCAATGTCTATTCAAGTTGGCTAGAAATAAATTTTAATGCAAATGCTCTAAACTCATCAAGTTCGATGTACAACACTCCTTATTGTCTAACAAAAAGTACTAATAGTTGAATTCCCTTCTTATTTAAATAATACTAAAACTAGCAAAATTATTAATAATAAATTATAACAAAATTAAAGTACCAATAAATATTATTTGTTATATATATATATCGGCACACTAGCACTAACATATATGCAAAGAAACCACGTTCAATTAACAATGTCAATGAAATTATTGTGGCATGTAACATTGAAAGTCAAAATCCAGCCCTGTCGGGTCTGGAAGATTTCATCTTCTACGTACGTACGTGCCAAGAACTAGCAAAACACAATAACTTAATCGCATTCGACATACTTCAATACGACGCGTTTGCAACACGCCACTCCTTCTGAATCTCTCTCCGAACTGTTGATGACTGTTTTTGGTCCACCGGCTAACAGATGTCCCTCGCACACCATGTAAAATTTGAAGAGCTAAATCTGGAATGCCCATTTTTAAAAGTGCTCTGCTATTTCTAGAAGTTAGTGTAATCACATGACTCGAGTCACAGTTGGGAGGATGTTCACACAGTAGTAAGAAGCAGTTCTTCTGCGAGACAAAATTGATATCTTGAAGACTAATTCTGGACAGTATTAATGTTATTCTTGCCATTTTTACATGCGCAAACCTACGTAGGAGGGGTACTTACAAAAATAAAATCCATTTACACCTCTGCCTTTTCTGGTATGAAACAAATCCACCGCTAGGAGATTCTTCTCTACGCACTGGTCATTAGATCAGGATGGGAGTCGCTCTTGAAGGAGAAACCCGTTATTTGAGAATGCATTCAATACCGAATGATAATCACTTGATGATCGGTTGCTTTTCCACGCGCCAAAGACAAAAAGGGATTGTTAGTCGTTTTGTGCTCGACTCCGTTGTCCGGCCGATCATTGTAATAAAGCCAAGGCCATGAATTCCGTGCCCAGACTCTCAGTATTCACCTCCTTGTTCCATGCGCGGCCAGGGGCGAGGAGAACAGGGAAAAACGTCTGGTTTGTTGCATGTATCTTGCTTAGAAAGCTCCTCATCCTTTTCCACACGGCATGGGCGAATACTCCAGCATTTTCTCCTGTCATTTCGGCCGGTGTCTTCATCTTTCATCTTCCTCACACCTACCCGCGGCCAGGACAGAAGAAGAGTGTCTAGTCGACTGAGCAAGGTCAGATCTCCAAAATCTAATTGATTAAATTGGGAGTGGCGGCCAGGCTGTTGTCTTGCACGCAAGGTGAAGGCATTAATGGTGGACGGGTGGTTGTGGAGATCCACCGCCCCCAACCAAGGAGATTTAAGAATGGTTGAAAACTTTTCCCCCAATTTGTCCCTCATTCATTTAATGTTCAGTTTTCAAACGTATGAATAGCATGTAGACACTGTTTTCTTTTTTTTCAAAGTGATATGATTGAAAAAGGATATGCGGCTTGTATCTAGTGGTATTCTTGGGGCAGATCGATTGGCAAGGCTCGGTCTATTTCAGAGCTTGGTCGTGGGGTGGAAACCCAAGTGGTACAAAAAGATTGAACAATATTATAGGTTAAAACAAAACAAAATCTCCTTGTTCCCACCAAATGTGTTTCATATGTCCAAAGATCGCTGCTGGCCAGGCTGGGATCGAAAAGATGATTTTTTTACCTTTTCTATGCACGCATTAAATGATGCTAGTTACTTCTTTATTGATATATATTTGTGTCATTAGTTATACCAATAATTACTTTGAGTTTCCCCAGCCTGTATGTTCAATGCATTTATAGATGAATCACAAACTGAGAAATATGATGAAATGTATGGCCTCTTACAAATAAGAATAACTATTAATACTTCAAAGTTCAATCTTACCCTAGTACTTTTCTTTTGAACTGGATGTAGTTATGAGAGCCATTGACCTCCTTTGATCACTCGGGGATAGTAACATCATTTCAAAATTTCTTTCTAAACATTGTAATTATGTATTCTTATTTCAAGATGGCATAAATAGCACGACAATGCAATCTTCGAACCTTTTAGTAACTACCAAGACTTTGATCGGCAGAAAGGACGTAGGTGTGTAGAAATAATTAAGTTGGGTATAAAAAGAAAAAAAAAAAATTGTCGCATTTCGAGTTGTTCGCAATGGATGCGACGTAGTCGCCGCCATCGAGCGGCGTTACAGAGTATATACCTTCGGCGTAATTAATACACAAAAATAAAATACCATATATTTTAAGAAAGAGCACTAGTTCTATAGTGCCCACTTCCCTTTGACACCTTTTTAGTACGATCATGACATTGTTGACTATATCATGGACATTGTTATAGTTTTGATTTAGTATGATGTTAGATGTTAGAGCATGGATTATTGTTGACTCTGATTCATATATGATGCATGATGATTAGTAGGGACATTTTATATATTGATGATGATATACTATTCGACATGGTTATATATTTATGGATGTTGTTAGGACATGTGACATTTTGGATATATTGAGTAGACCTAAGGAAAATTGAACTAATTTGATGATGATATAGTTGTTGATGAACTTGTAAGTGATATTGTTGTTTTTGTTAGCATTAGTTTAATACATTGTTGTTGATGGACAGTTATAGATAGTTACAACTGTCTCCTTCCTCCCGCAGCCAAACCGCAACCTATATATTTGGATTTGCTTTTTTGTTTGGAACACACATTGAATAATCATTATTTTTCTCTCCTACTATCATTGGTATCAGAGCTTTCTCAATTCCTCTGCCTGCGTGGAGAATAAAGCAACCTGTAGAAGTTTTGTTTTAGCGTTAAAGCGTATCTTATCTCTGCCTGCATGGAAGATTAGAGTGTTAGGTGCTTTGCTCGTGGTCAAGCATGGTTTTTGGCGTGAAATTATACCCATGTGTTTGAAAGAGGTTATATAATCCTTGTATATAGTGTTTAGAGCAGCGATTTGTGAATTTGGCATATCCTTGCATGGAGCAAAAACCAACCCTACATGGAAATCAATGCCCATTGAAGAAAACAATTTTGCATTTCTTTGTGTGTTGTGCATGGAGGTGGTGAGCGTGAGGAGAAGTTACCATGGAAGGAGCCCCAGCCTGCACCAAGGAGACAAGTGGTGACCTACGTGGAGCCGTGTCAGCAAGGAGCCTGTGTGACCTGCATGGAGGATCTCATCAGCAAGGCCACCATGCCATCTACCTTGTATTTCTGCCCACCACGAGCACTCACATTTTAGTAGAGCCACGTTTGACAGTTTCTAGCATGTACATGTCACACATTTCCAATGCCGAGAGTGTTACGAGCAACCCTTCTACTAGGTCACCTCTGAGAGCCCAAGAGGACACCACCGGCATCTATTTTGCCTTGCTCAATGAATTGTTGAATACCGACAACGTATTATTTGACGAATTGGTGTGTCAAGGATTGTTTGACTATTTCTGGTTCGATGTGTGTTGTCAAGCGTGCCAAATCCATAAAGAATTGGAGTGTGGCTATGATGCAGATAATGAACGCGAAGTACAACACCCACAGGAGCATCCATGTCTCATTGCACAAGCTTATAGAGCCCATCTTTATGATAGGTTCCTTCAGTAAGCATTTGTAGCTGTTTTTGAACAATCAATAAATAGAAAACAATTTTGAGTTTTTGGAAATGTCTGCACCTCACATTTTGTTGTTAGATTCCCAGTTGCTAAAAGGGCCAAATTTCACCACATGGAAAACCAAGATGAGGACGATTCTTTAGTTTGAAGATCTTTTGGGGATCGTTTCTGGCATGGACACCCCTCCCACAGATGCTAACTTGTTCACTAAGTATGAAAAGGCTGATACAAAAGCATTAATTCTTATCACTCGAGCCTTTCTGACGAGGTTCATCCTCACATTCAGGAAGCAACCACTTCCTCTACAGCATGGGATGCATTGTGTACTTTCTATGAAGCCAAGAATCTAATGATGATGTTGCATCTCCAGATAAAGCTTCACACGATGAGTATGCATGATGGCAAATCAGTTGAAGCCTTCTTGCGTCGTGTGGCCGAGTTAAGCGCATAACGTTTTGCTCTCGGTGAACCGGTGCATGACAAGTTGCTAGTCCCACTCACGTTGTGATCTCTTCCTTCCTGATTTCAGAAACTGATCACCATGTTGACCATCACTCAACAGGATGTGAGTTTTATCAAACTGGTGAATTATCTCCATCATGGAGAAGCCATTCAGAATGTTCAAGAAGCCTTCGAAGACAAGGCTCTCATCACGAGGAAAAATCATAGCAACAAGCCTTAGAAAGGGAAGTTATCCCCCTAGAATCAGAAGCAACATCCACAGCAAAAACCTTCTCAGTGGCCACCACAACGACCACCCCAAAAGTAGTAGAAAAACAAGGTGGATCGATGGTGCCACATTTGCTCCACGAATACGCACACAACTACAAACTGTTATTACAATGGTCGCATGCATGTCAACTCTAGCAAAGAGATCACTTCTGGGCAAGGATATTCCAAGAAATCTTAATGGTGTGCTTGTAATCAGATGCAAAAGGGTCATATTGCTACTTAGTAGGATGCCTCCTCGATGAAGAGGTTCCAGATGCAACTCATCCGGACATTGTCCTAGTCTCGCAGACTTCGCAGCCGTTAGAAAGTGTCTGGATGATTAATTCGGCACCAGTAAACACATGACTAGCAATAAGAAGTTGTTCCATACCCTGAGTGACTCGGCCTACTGGAGATCGGATCACCATCACAGATAATTAGGAGTATATTGCAGCGGGGATTGGTGATGTCATCATTCCTCTTGGGACACGAAGATGTACTCTCACAAAGGTGCTATATGTTCTAGGTTTGACCTCAAATATTTTTTTTGTGAGTCAGCTTCTTAATCATCAAATGCAAGTTCAATTCTTTGTTGAGAAAGGGGTGAAGTCCTGCATCGTTTCCCAAGGAGACTCAGTTACTGCTCGAGCATTTATGGAGGGCCATCTATTTGCACTGGATGTGGTCACTTCATCTAACATTTCTCTCTCTGCTTCAATGGCAGAGTCCACTGCACTATGACACTTTCGATATGGTCATCTTTCTGCTGGGGCTCTACATCAACTCAGTGCCAAGGAAATGGTAAGAGGGCTTCCTCCACTCTCCCATTCCTTACCTGTTTGCTTGGGATGTCTTGTGGGAAAACAACACAGAGGTCTGTTTAAATAGAGCTCTTATCATTCTACGGAGCATCTTTAGGTTGTACACACACCAATCATGCAGACCCTCCACACCTAGCTTCCAAGGTTTTGTATACTTCCAACTCATCATTGATGATTACTCACAAAAAAATGTGGGTATATTTCCTTCGGAAGAAGAATGAGGCATTTGACCACTTCCAAACCTTTTACTAGCAAGCCACCAGAAGTCTGGGAAGCCTCTCCTTCTTCTCCACTCAGATCAAGGGGGAATTTGTATCGAAGAAGTTCTTAGCACATCCGGCAAGGCATGGCATTCAACAACATCTGATTGCACCCTACACACCCCAGCAGAATGGGATTTCTGAGTGACAAAATAGGACTATCATGGAGATGGCTCATTATATGCTCTCCACCACCAAGTTAGAGGATCAATTTTGGGCAGAAGTAGTCCAAACAACAGTGTATCTACTCAACTAGGCACCCACAAAGATCTTACAGAACAGGACACCAGAAGAGGTATGGACTGGTCGTAAACATTCTATCTATCATTTGAGAGTTTTTTGTTGTACTGCATAAATGCATGTTGCAGATAAGAAAAGAAAGAATATCAATTCAAAGACACTACCATGTCTTTTCTTTGGGTATACTACTACCTCAAAGACATATCGTCTCATGGATCCCGAGACAAAGAATATCTATGAGAGTCGAGATGTGGTGTGTGATGATTCATCCTTTGACTCACTACCACACAATGGAGATCGAATACCGACCTCGTCACATAGATTTCTCACACATCTAGATAATGGGCAAGATGATTCTTCTCGAGAGAAGAAGAGCTAAGTGGATACTTATTCGTTGATCTACGCACACCGAAAACACATCTTCACATTAGTAGCAACAGCACCAATGTCCAAAATGGTTCTAGTTAACTATTGGCGATGCACACCTGAACTCACTTCTTGATACTTCTAAGGGAGTTAGAACACGAAGTCAATCCATACATGAGGTAAATTTTACACTCATGACTTTAGTTCTTGATAGCACTGAACCTAACATTGTTTGTGAGGCATTAGACCAACCATAGTGGAAATAGGCTATGAATGTTGAATATGATCCCCTACTTGAGAATCAGACGTGGGAACTTGTCGATCTCGCCTCCAGTTATGAAATCCTTTGGTTGCAAAAATGGATTTTCAAAACAAAATATAAGGAAAATGGTTCATTCGACAAACACAAAGCACAACTTGTTGCAAAGGGTTATGCTCAAAGAAGATGGAATTGACTATGACAAGACCTTTACACCCAATACGAAGATCAAAACCATCAGAGTTGTCTATGCACTGGCAGCACAAAATGGATGGAAACTTCGGCAGATGGATGTCAAGAGTGCTTTTCTAAATGGTGATCTCAAAGAAGAAGTATACATGGCCCAACCTAGAGGGTTTGTAGAAGGTATGTTGTTTGATAAAGTCACTTTATGGAATCAAACAAGCACCTAGGGCATGGTATATAAAAATTGATGATCACCTATTACAAAGCATGGATTTACTTGTAGCCCCTCGGATACAAATTTGTATATCAAGAAGCAAGAATAGAGATTGTTATTTTGGTTTTGTACGTAGATGATCTTGTGATCACAGGAAGTTCTGACAATATTTTGGATGATGTAAAGAATTATCTAAATAAATCCTTCGATAAGACTGATTTAGGGCTACTTCACTACTATCTTGGCTTGGAGATATGGTAGAAGAAGAATCATATCTTCATCTCCTAGATGAAATATGCGAAGACTCTTCTGGAGAAGTATGATATGTCATATTGTAAACCAATGTCCACACCTATGGAAAAAGGTTTGCAGTTATCTAGATTCCAGGATTCACCGCAGGTAGATGGCACTCACTATAGGCAGCTTGTGAGGAGTCTCATTTACTTGACTTATACCAGGCAAGATATTTGCTTTGCAATGAGCTATCTCTCCATATTTAAGTAGGAGCCGAAGAAATGTCATTGGATAGCAGCAAAGCATATGTTTGAGGTATAGTTGACTTTGGTCTAGAGTATCAGAAGAACACTCAATTCTTCTTATAGGGATATATAGACTCAGACTATGCAAGATCTGTTGATGACAGGAAATCCACTTCAGGGTATGTTTTTCATCTTGGATCTGGACCTATCTCATGGATTAGCAAGAAGAAAACTATTGTTGCTCTCTCATCCACTGAGTCTGAATATCATGTCGCATGAGGAGTCTGTGTGCGAAGTGATTTGGTTACATCGCATTCTTGCAGATATAGGGATTCCTAAAGAGAAACCTCCCATCATTCACTGCGACAATGAAGGTGTGTTGAAGTTTGTGAAGAATCCTATTTTTCATGAATGAACAAAGTATATTGAGGTCGAATGTCACTACATTTTTGAATAGGTCTTGAACCACCAAATTTAGCTCCAGTTCTGCCCTACTGATTTTCAGGTTGCAGATATTCTCACCAAGCCTCTCAGCAAGGTGAAGTTTGATTTTTTTAGGGGGTACATATGTAGAAACAATGTATTAAGGGGATGAATGTTAGCATTAGTTTAATACATTGTTATTGATGGATAGTTACAGACAATTACAACTGTCTTCTTCCTCCTGCAGCTAAACCGTAGCCTATATATTTGGCTTTTCTTTTTTGTTTGGAACACACATTGAAAATCATTATTTTCCTCTCCTGCTATCAGTTTTTCCTTGATGTTTTTGTGATTCATATATATACTGATGACTTTGGAAGTATATTATATTCATTTGGATGTTCTGATATGGCCACGAGGCCGAAGGAGGTATTTTTTTTTCGTAGGTTAAAATATCACAACACACAATACGGGATTGGAGACCAACCATGTTGGAATTCTAGATGAATTCAACAAGGTCACCATGACAATTGTATTTCTTTGTGTGTGTTTGATTGTTGTTAGGATTCCCATGGGGAGGAATCACCTTCAAATGTGACCAAGGAGTTTTATGTATTTCTTTTATTTTGTCCCTTTGTTAATGTTTGCATGTGTTTATTTAGTGGTGCATTTCATTATTTATTAAATGGTGTGTTAATATTGTGAGTAATCATGTTGTTAAGTTAATTAATTAAAATATGTCATAAGAAAGTAATTAATAGAGTTGTTGGCCTTGAATTAAAGTGTTGTAAGAAATGTGTAAGAGATATGTAAGTTGATTTTGGAGTATGAAACACTTCATCTTCTTTGAAATTCGAATTTGTCCTTGGAGGCTGATTTTGGAGGCTTGTGGGACAAGTTAGACTTGTCCCACACCTCTTAAATTTTTTTACCAACCATACCTATGGTTGGAGGGTTAAATTTAGACCTTCATTATGCATTTTTGAAAGTCAAGTTGAATGTTTTAATTGCACTTTTCTTACATGTTTTAATTTTAGTCCTTTGGGGTGTGGGTTTGATTTGAGTGTGTAAGTAAAATTGTCATATTATTCACCCACCTATTTAATATGCATTGGAGAATGAAGTTGAATTTTGTGTTGGGGTTGAGGATGTGTGATGTGACATCCTACATGGATCCACCTCATCCTCTTCTCTTCCCTCTTCTATAAAATTCAAATTCCTTACCTTGTTTTGGGTTGCTTCACCTTTGGATACTTCATTTTTGGGTGAATTTTTTTGACTGTTTGAGAGCTCTTGCTTTGGAGAAGTTTGAAGATTGTTGAATGCTTGTGCTTGGTGGATATTTGGATTGCTTGCATTGGAATAAAGCTGTTGTTTGGAACTTGGAACAACTCCATCATGGAGAGGTAGGAGCTTGGCTCTTGAAATGCTCCTCTTTTATTTATGCAAATGTTATTGTTGTGAATGTTTTGGCATGTTTGTGGGATGTTGGGTAGATGGACTAGGAATGGTGTAGGAGAAGACTATGGGGTATATTTTGTGGGAGGAATAAGTGTTTTGGGGAGGTATAAGTGTGGAGGGAGTTGGAATTTTGGTTCCACCTTGCAAAGAAATAGCTTGCATTTCTATACTCATTATGGGGTGCCATAAGAGGTTGGGCAGGCATAAGGGAATGTGAGGAATAAGGGGTACTTCGGGGAGGTATAAGGGCATGTCAGGGTTACGATATACTATATTTTGGTGGTTTGTAATCATGTGGTGATACCCATTTCCCCTTTGTGAGGCATAAGTAGCATCCCACATAGTTTCTTACTCCTTTGGCTTGCATGATGAGGCCTGAGTTTTGTTTGTTATGTTTTAATGTGGTTGTATACTACATTCTGTTTGGGCAGTGTTTTAAAAGTGAAATTTTTCTTGTGTGTTTTGGAATCCTTTATTGCCATGAGTTGAAACACATATTCTATTGAATTGTAGTTGGGGCTCGGAGGCCAATGAAAAAGAATTGCTTCTCCTTTTCATTTGTTGTCTTGGATGGGTGGAGAGCACTTTCTTTCCCCGATTTTGTTGTGATCAAATCGGAAAATGATGGATTTACATGTTGCTGTTCTAGAGAAAAGGATAAAAGGATAGAATTAACAGTCATTGTTGAGATTATTCCTTATTGTAACCTTCTCCCACTTGAAGTGGATGACCTTGTATATTATTTTGACAAAAAGATGTTTTGTATTGACTATGAAAGTTGTAATTTGAAATGTGAAAGAGATATACTTTGTTTTCTACTTTTGAAAGAATGTGAAAGAGATTGTATTTTGTATGTTGTATTTGAGGAATGGAAGAAAGAAGTTGTAAAGATATCCTTTTGAATCAATAAAAGATTGTATTAATTTTCTCAAATGGTATTATTAGGTATTAAAATCTAATTGTTGAATGTATTTTGAAATCTCTGTTGGAAAGATGAAAAGTGAATACGTATGAAGAAATGTCATAATGCTCTATTCTTTAGAAATGAATGTTTTGAAAATCAGAAGTTGTAATTTGGCATTTGAATACCTTGCTTGAATCAACTTAATAGGTTAGAGTTTTTGGAATGAATTTATAGTTGAAGTTGGTAAATGTAAACAAATCTATTCGAATTGGATCATTATTAGATGTTTTCAAACTGGTAAATGTTTTATCGAAAAGAACAGATCAACCCTGCAACCTTGGAAAATGAAATAAAATGATTGAATTGAGGTTACATGATCAAAAATACCCCAAAAAAAGTAAATCACTTAAGAAATTTTTAAAGAACGTTTCAAATCGAGAAAATGCAAAATTGCGGGTGTTTTTTGTCAAAAGATTCCAAATTTTGATTTGTTAATTGATCAAACAAAATATATCTTGCAATCCATCCTAAATTCCACTAAGAGCAATCCTTCATGTCTGTTTGGCATGTTGAGAAAGGAAGGAGATCGAATTGAACATAATTCTATAAGTCAAATGTTACCAGTTCACATTTTTGAAGCCTGCAAAACGTTTCATTAAACTTGACCCTTCAAAATTCATAAAAAATAAAATTTTAAGCTTCTGCGCAAAGATAACTTTGAGAGATTTATGAAAAGTCCTCGTTTTCAAGAAACTAAGTTCCCAGTCAGATGTTATGACCTTCGGAAGTTTTTACTTCATCTCGGGCTCAAAATTTAAATTTAGCTAAGGGTAAAATTTTGTTAATCGGACCAGAATTTGACTTACAAAACTTTGGAAAAAAGTCACAAAATTCCCCATAGCTCCGCAAGGTGACATCTTTCCATTTGGCAAGATAAATTTGTAAGTCTGAAAAGTAAATTTGGAAAAGTTTTCTCTGTGGCCCTGTTGGTCCACAGACAATTGATGGCTACCACGTGGCTCTATGACACCATGGAGAAGTTGCAAAAATATTTTAAAATTTTCACTAAAAAGTTATACTTTCCTAATACTCTCTTCGCCCACTGACCCGTAGCCAATAAACAAATTGACACGTGGCCTCTTGGGCATCGGCGGAGGCGCGGGAGTAAACTTCACATTTGGCCCAAAGGGCTAAAGTGTTAAATTCTCCCTCAATCCCACACGCCCGCTTTGGAAAAATCTTCCCCTTAGGCCCACAACCAGTCATTGGTTGACACATGGCATCTTAACGCATCGGTAGTGGAGCGGGCTAAAATGTTCATTTTCGGCCTTTACAAATTAAGTCAAATATCTTGTTTTACCTCCGGTGACCCGCCTTCCCGCCCAGGCATGGATTCTAGACATGTGTCCTTAGTGGACCCTAAGCTCAAAATTTTCCTTTTTGGCGTGATGCCCACTACAAGTGCACGGAAGTGAAATGTGCTTTTCACCCAAGAGTGCTAAGGGCAAAATTTCTTCCCAAGGCCAACTTTGCTCCCAAGGCCAACCATCCCATAACTTGAGAAATATGAGGAGTTAGGAGGACTTATTTATATCATTGGAAAAGGGGGAAATTTCCTACCTAATGGAATCATGTTTAGGATTTTTTGAGCATGTGAAATATGAGAAAAATTAGTTTGAATCTTTTAGGTCAATATGTGAGTGGGTAAGAGGAAAATTACCTTCCTTATTTTCAATGTGTATTTCTAAAAGCATGAGTTGACCATTTTAGGGCCACCTTATGGGGCAAGGGAATGTTTTTCCTAACCCCTTGTAATGAGATCCTTGTTTTATTGTTTTGGCCCCTGTAGCCCTTTAAGTGTAATTAAGAAATATTTAACCCTAGTGTTAATTTAATCTGATTATTAAATTAACACCTAAAGGAAATTTAAACTATACTTGGTTAATTATACTCACTAATTGTAATGTGGTCTTTTATATGTTGTTCCAATGGAAAACCTTATCTTCTTAACATGATTTACCTTGATGTACTTCCTTGTGTCAACTATTGCTTTGAGGCTTGTTTGTAGTCTCACCTTGTAATCAATATTCTTAGCTCCTTCATAGATCAATTAAGGAGTATTGGTGTTGCATTTTGTTTAACAATTTGACATTTAGGAAATTAAAAACTTTTACTACGATTAACTTGTCAACATGTTCACCCAAAATAGGTTACAAAAATTGTTACAAGATCAAAATCCATATTTACTGTACTTTTTTATGAGTTATAGATGATTCATTTTTAATAAGATTTATGGAGATTCATATTTACTTGGTTTTTATCCTAGATAAATTACAATGGAATTTTTTTCCATGTTTTTGATACCCACCTCTATTAGTCAACATAAAATTTCTTTCACCAATCTAGTGGAGGATTTTTTTGTATTTTGCCCATAAAAATTACATCCAACCTAGACAACTTTCCATAATTAGTTACCTTGGCTCCGACATAGAGCACGTAAATAGTATTGCTACAGTTTCTCTAGCAATTTTACATTTAAGAACTTAAAACTGGATCTTTGTTACAGCTTGGTACCCATAGCTTTATACCAACATCAAGATCGTGGCTTGGTATGAAACATTGAGAAAATGTTGTTATAATGAGTGGGTTCTTGAATCATAATTCAATGTATCTATAATTTAAGTGGGAATTGTGACAACCTACTATAATTTGCAGAATCTTCAATCATAATTTAGGGTATCTACAATTTAAGTGTGAATTGTGACACCCTGACTAAGAATTTTAATCCGTGTAAGAAGACTAATGAAGCTATTGTTACAATAGGCACCTACAACAATTACTAACTATGTTACCTATAAGTTTCAATCTTAAGAAATCATGATTTCAATGTTGAAGGTGTTGTTATCTAGCAAAAGTGAATCCTAGTGGCCTATGTGAGGAATGGTAGATTTGTTATCTCTCTCTCTCTCTCTCTCTCTCATTTCTACCGATCAAAAATGGAAATAACCCATGGGTTGTTGGTGTCTCTAGAGTGAGGTGACTCTCCAGATTTAAAGGGTTGTTCCCCTTTTAGTGTATCCCTAAACAAAACTGGTGGGGGTAAGGGCTAGAATTAATGCTGAAAATGATAAAAATGGGAGTTTTTGATGTAAGAATGTGTTGTAGGATTTTCTACAACAAGTTCCGACTAATGAGAAGAAATATTTTACATTTCCAATTTTTTAAAAATATTATGTTTTTTTATTATTGGTAAATGAGGGTTAACTGGACCCTACCCCATAGAAAGGATGGAGAAAAATATAAGACAATGAGGAACAAAAGAAGTTGTCTCTTCCAATGGCACAAAGAGACCAAACCCACACTAACATGAAGAAAACAAAGAGAAAAACATAAAACCATTAACTATCTCAAAATTTTGACCCCTTCCCTTTGGATCTTAACTGCATCTTAAGGGGAGAGATAGTTCCTTTATTTTTCCTACTCACAATAGTCCAATCCTCTTTTGTATTTGGATTTTGATTTTCATTATTATGGATTGGAATCAAAACTTCAATGTACTCCTTGATATTTTGGGACCCTAATAAAGCATATGCATCATTATTTTTACCTTCTTTTACTTCCTCCTTTTCTAGATCAACCAAATTCTTAGATTTGGTGTTTGAATCACAATCAAATGGAACATTCAAAACAAGGTTTCTAGGATTCAAATTCTTCCACCATGAGCTTCTACCATTAACATGTTTTGTCACCAAGTGACAATTTGAAGCTAGATGGCCAATAGAAAAGCAAGTTTTACAGCTACGGGAAACCCTTCATAGTCCAGATTTTGTAAGCAAGTTCTATCCTCAACTTTGAGTTCAATAGTGGCAGGGAAATCAACAGAAGTATCCATATCAAACAAGATTCTAGCATATGTTGTGTGCTCAAAATCATCAATTTTTGGGTCAATAGCCAAACATTTCCCTAAAGTGTTACCAATAGTAACTAATCAACCTTCCAACAAAAATTGGAGGGGAAAGTAAGGTATCCAAATCCACACCAACTTAACTTAGAAATATCAAACACTGGGTTCAACATAGAGAACCATAGTTTCATCAATAACATATGGGATTCAAAATCCCAAACTTTTCCAAACATAAGATCCATGTCCGAAGATTCAACAAATGCAGCTATGAAAAAACCACGAGCACTAGGATAGATATCTAGCCTACCTTCCATAAGGGGACCCCAATGCTTCGATATCTAGTAATGAAGCGTTGGCAGACCTAGGAAGAAGTTGTTGAATATGCAAATCAAACCATTCCACTTGAAAGTACCTTTAGATTGCACCACCTCTTCACCAAAGAAAATTGATCGGGTCAATTTTGCATAAGCCAAAGGCTTTGAAGTTTGTCTAAGCAGAGGAAATGCCTTTAGAGGCCATGTTTCCCCTGTTTTTGTTGATAGAAGGAAGGGGTTTGGATCCCACATTCCTTTGCATAGCCACCTTGAAATAAACAATCCCTTTTACAGAACAGAGGCAACTAGAGCTTGGTGAGCAAGGAGGAAACCCTTTCCCAATATTCACAGTAGAACTTTCCTCCAAACTGCCATTGTCAGCCCTTGCAGTAGGAACAACACTAGAACCAAAAGGGGACGCAGTGTTGTGCTTTTCACGGTAGTAATTCTGGTGATTTATTTTCCCTGAATTCATAAATTTAATCCTTAAGCTATCTACCCCTTTGCAAAAAACGGTGTTGTGATTAATTTTAGTGTGCATGTGTATTCGAATTTGTTAGGGATTTACACTTTTAAGTTATGGTCGTTCTCAGTGCTCTAGTTGCTGCCTTTTTTGGGAGCTTGGACTCTCTACATACATCCAACAGCTCTTTTTCACTTTCTATGTCTCAACCCAGAAGTGACAGCTCGTGGGTCTGGTTAATTTGTATTTTTACAAATTCGTATTTTACTTCTGTTTGTAGCTCTTGCTCAACCACAGAGTTTTGGGATCTTTTCTGTTTTGGCTGCTACAGCTGGTATTCTGAGATGCGGATTTTCTTGGGTTACTTTGTTTAGTTCATTTTCATCATCATTTATTCTGCTCTATTTTGGGTTATCTCAGCCGTCATGGATTGTTGGAAACTTTGTATCCTTGTGCTCTGGATGCCATGAAATTTTCTAGTTCAGTGGCAACCTTTTAGGGGATTCGAGCCTCTGGTTGTGGGTGTGAAGCAACTTGCCATTTGGGGTTCGATTTGATGAATGGTACGTTGGAACAATTCCCTCCTCTGCTCTGCTTTCTTCGCATCTTGGTTGTTATTGTCATTTATACCCTTTTACCCTAATATCGAGCTCATTTATGTGTATGTTGACTTGTCATATCTTTTACTGAGTTGCTATAGTATTTCATGTTCTCAGTTCTTTTACCGAGGAGGGGTGACTCTGTGAAATTTGATTGGACCACCATTGAAGAATCGACTATGGTATACCAAATTTGAAAGACTTGACAATGTGAGAAGACGTAAAGTTCTTAATTAATGTTGTTTTCCTGAGCTTGACGGGTTTTGTTTTTAAGAAACGAGTCGGGGATTTGAATATTTTGTTGTTTCGTCTTTCGAGTTGATAGCCTGACCACTGTGTCCCTTATTTAACTGCCTTTATCCCCATTTCTTTTACACTTTCCATCTGTTGCTAACTCAGCTCATACCATTTTTTCTTTATTTGATCTTATCGTGTTTCTAAATAATTGTTGGAAATATGCATGTGATGCATATTTAATTCCAACTTTTTTTAGGAAAGCTAATTTTAGCTTTAGTCTTGCTTTAGTTTGCTTTAGTTAAGTTAGCTTTATCTTATTTTTATCATTAGATTTAATTCAAATAAATCTGTTTTAAATCATGATAGCTTTTTAAAGCATGATTTAAATTTAGAATGCTCGGTTGAAGAGCTGTTAGTGGGTGAGTTATTCTATTTAAATAGCTTGATCTGATTTTGCACACACAAAGTGTTTCAGCAAGGAAGGATGTATTAAAAGCACAATTTGTTTTCATTTTCTTTTGTATCCGATCTCGTTTTATTCCGCCTATTTCCTTTTATTTCTTTTATGTTGCTATGTTTTTCTATCTCTATTTCCTTCGCAGTGGAGTTTACTTGTGTCATCGGGCTCATATTCGATCCCTATTGTACTGCTTTGCTCGTTTTATTCATGGAGCGATCATTTCCTACAGATGGATTTGTGGGTATGGATTGGGGTTTTTCGAGCTAGGTGAGCTCGACCTGGTAAACAAATTTGATTCCTACTTTTGACTTTAGTGTGAATGATATTGCCATTGCTATGAGAGATCTGTTTGATTTTATCTATTGGCATTTACTCGCTTCCTTAAGCTCTGCGTTGCTTGAATATGTTACCTCGTTATACACAATACTGAGGTCTTATTGTTTTGTACAACTTACTTGGTGCTTTCATCAGCTCATGTTACTAATAGCTAGTCCCAAGATTCATCTTATATTGCATTGATTTTATTTAGCCATGCTTGAGCTTAGATTTTTATGTTCTACCTCGATCCGAAAATTTGTTGTTGTAACCTTCACATGACGGGTAATCTGATTTTGTATGAAGAGCTTTGCAAATTTTTGGAGTTATTGCATTCTTGGAAAAGCAAAGCAATCCCTTCGAAGAATATATATATATATATATATATATATTTTCAAATACTATTGTACCTTCAGCTGGAAAGGAACACAATCAGCTACTTATTGCTTTCAAAACTTGGTTTCTTCCCTTACAGTTGGGAAGATCATTCTTTGAAGGCTTGTAATTCCTAAAACATTGTAGTTATACAATAAAACTGCCATATTTAAATCTAAACTCTGCTTTCCTTTGTAGCTTGAATGTTTCCACTTAAGAGATGAACTCTATATCCATTGCTCCAACTTTGTTTTCATATGAAGCATAATTTCTTAAGATAGCTAATGTAGTAAATCTGGAAAAAAATTCATTGAAAATCAATTTGTCTCTAAATATTTTCCTTAGAATTTACATTTTAAAAAACACCTCCATCTACGATCGACATAGCTATCTTCTATTCACTGTTGTAGATCGTTGTTGGTTCTTGAAATTTGCATTATTGCAAGATGCATTCTGAAATATGTTATAGTTATTATTCACCTTGCACAAAGTATGTGTAAGACCTGAAACATTCAAGTATAGCCATCTTCAGCCATCTCTTATATGCAAGAGACACCACAGGAACACCGAGTGGCTTTACTCCATCGGTAAAGTAGTCCCGCATCGAATACTCCTAGTATGCTAGAAACACTTGTACGCTGAAACACTAATATAAAACCTTGAATTATTCTGAAATCTGCTCCCATAAATCTGAATTTGAAATATTTTCATTTCCAGTTCTGAAAGATTTATGTATTGCTGAAAGATACCTTGCAAAATCATGCAATCTCTTACATATGTGTTTGATATTTGAAAACGTGCTTGAAAAAACTTTAATATTCCTTCATATCTTGCACTTGGAATGCTTTCATGTGCAACCCTTATTCTTTCATTTCTCCAAAAGATAACCTGATTTATGAATGCATGTACATTCGAAACTAGAAATAAAAGGGAATAAAGATGATCCTTAGCTCTAACATCACTCTCTTTCATCTTTTCAAGTACACGGAGCAGAAGTGGATGATGATGGATCAACATCTAAACGAGAGGGGATCTAGTCATCAGGAAATGAGGAGTCCCTTCTCTCTCTCTTTTCATTTTCAGTTTTTCATATATATGCATTCTTTTCTTTCCATTTATTGCGCACGGCTTGTGTGAGAAAATGTACAATTATTCCTTATAAATAAATCACAAAAAAGCAAACACAACTCTAGAAGAGTGAAAGCTCAAATTAAGGAGGCTGTTGGAAATATGCATGTGATGCATATTTAATTCCAACTATAGCTTTTTTAGGAAAGCTAATTTTAGCTTTAGTCTTGCTTTAGTTTGCTTTAGTTAAATTTCTTTTTATTCTATTTAAATAACAGCAAAATGAACTACGCCAAGTCATGATGAGATCATGCATCCGCTAAAAGCTTTGATGAGATCATGCATGCATGAACTAACTTTATATAATTGTTTGGTCATTTAATATTTGAGGTTTTTTTGAGCCTAGCTGATTGTTTTAATGTATAGGACACCAAATAAAAACTAAGAAATTTATTTTGATCCCTACACGTGGTTTAATGATCCGTGGCGAGAAACTGAAATCTACCACTTCTAACCTTTAGTATGTTGTCATGTCAATTTTTTCCAACCATTATTTTGTAGAAAAACGCTTTGAGATATGATTTTTCGAGGGTGTTTTGGAGTCCTCTGGTCGTGTTCTAACAAAAACAAACCAACTCAATCATGATAATCATCTCTGAAGAATAGGTCACGCTTTGAGTCCGAGTTATTAGAAGTGTATCTTCTACTAATTACATTATATTTTCTATACATAAGAGAGTATATTGGAGTGGATAAAATGAATTTTCAAGTCATGGAAACTTGTTTTCATAACCCATTTCATATCCACTTTAGCTAGGATGGCTGAAATGCAAGTGCTAAATTTAATCAATTTCAGCTTCGAAAGACCCCGTAGAAATTACTTTTGAGTTTGAGATCCATTCACCACATTTAGGTTATGAAAGTCTTGTTGGAATCTCTATATAATAGAGAATTATTTATATCTATTTACTTATCATTTAGCTATTTGGAAACTTTTTGGTAGGCTCTTTTTGTAACCAATTGGGATAGATATGATATGCATTCAATAGGAAAACTAAGTCCTATTGACCAATTTGACATTTCAAGAGACTCCTTGAGGATGATAATTTTTAAAATGTATAATCATGTTGATCTATGTGTGATGTTTCACGGACACCAAAGATTTTGATCCCTACACGTGGTTTAATTCCGTGGCGTTCTGAAATCGCTATGAGGAAATTTTAGGTGCTAATTGTTTTTGTTTAGCTTTCAATCATAAAACCTGAATGATAACAGAAATCAAATCAGCTTCGAGAATTGGATTTGAGTCATTATTAGAAGTGTATCTTCTAGATTATATTTTCTATACATAAGTATTGGTTTTCTAGGATGGCTGAAATGCAAGTGCTAAATTTAATCAAGTTTGAGATCCATTCACCACATTTAGGTTATGAAAGTCTGTCTCTCTATATAATAGAGAATTATTTAATCTAATTAATAATTCAATATGAGAGTGTGGAATATGATAATAGCTAAGTCCTATTCATTTGATATTTCAGATATGAGGGATAATTTTTAAAATGTCATGCTTTGATGTGTCACGTATTTGGTTGGTTTTTCTATTCCTCCATTTTTTGATTATTTATTTTTGGAACACTCATGCTTTCGTGGTTGGTTTTCATTCCTCCATTTTTTGATTATTTATTTTGGAACACTCAATGCGGTGTTTAAATCTTATCATTTAAACCTTGAAAATTCCATTTGAATGACCATGAAATAAATAAATGTACTATGTTATAGAACCTAATAATAGAAAATGGTTTCCCACGTCTTAAAAGTGTATTATTGTGAATTATACTAATTTCATACTACTCAATAATATGTTACTAAGCACGATTTTATAAGAGCATTTATAAGAAAATTTGGAAAATAGCCCATAACCCTTAAAATTTTATTTTGGGCATGCATGCTTAAAATACTTGAGTGAATTTTTTTGTTCAAACCTCTAACTTGTTTTATCCATAAATGATAGGGGAGAAAGGATTTTTGGTATCTCTTTATATACGGCGATTTGATACGAGTGTTATTCATAGTTATATTAAACTTCTTGCAAATTTAGGATCCCATGAAACTTCTCGGAAGCAAACTCTTCATTTTACATATAAGATTTCACCAAGACCCTCTATATTATATATGGATATTACTTACAGATCTTGGTAATGATATAATTATTTATAACCCTTCTTGATCTCAAAATACTCATTTCCATATTTTTTTTTTTATTAGTTTTTCCACGTAGGTAATTGTAATGTAACTTGGTCGAACCTTTTTTCTTAGTAGGTGAACTCGTAATAATAATATTCAAAAAAATTAGTTAGGAAATGATTAAATGGTCATGTTCATGTCACTTAACGATTAAATGTTGACATTATTGATTCATCCTCTCATTCTTATCATTTCTCTTCTGAAAGAAAAAATAAATTATTATGTGAAAATGGAAATACTCTCTCAACAGCTTCTCCTCTCTCTCTCTCTCTCTCTCTCTCTCTCTCTCTCTCTCTCTCTCTCTCTCTCTCTCTCTCTCTCTCTCTCCCCCCTTAGAAGACAAATAACTTATATTTTATCGCCCTCTTAGTGGAGAGATATGTTGTGCCAAAATTGGAAGTTTCCCCTGGAGTTATAAGCTAATATGGTGTTAAGAATGATGAATACGATAATTGGAAACCCACAAAAAAATTATATGTATACATACATTTATGAACTTGCACCTTTTAACAAAGAATAAAATCGAACAACTATATATTATTGGGAAAATGTAGAATATAGATATATATGAAATGGCTTAGTTGAAAGAGAATGTTATCACCAATTACCCCCTTAAAATATAAATTTCATGTGATCATAATATGTTAAATAAAATAAAATAAATAATCCTCATTGGTATCTCAATTTTACCCCCGGTAAAATTGATCAAACACGACCCTACACAGAGAGATAATCAAAGGGTCGGCTCTGTCCTATGAGCTCACATTCAAATCCAAATCTGAGGGATAGGAAAGACTCTACAATGGAGGAGAAAGCTCGACAATGGAAGTCAACAATGTCAAAGGAGGCGAGAGGCTCACATGAGGAAAATGGGGAAAGGCTCAAAGTTTCAGAGTTAGCCACATATGAGTCGACTCAGGGCCAAAAAATAGACTCACGAAAGTCACCACGCGTCAGCATGGTGCAATTCAAAAAGGGCACATCAAAACGGAGACCCAAAATGTGTGCAGAGCTTCCACGTGTCCCAGGTTTGAAAAGGGACAGAGTCGGCCATTGAAAAGTCCAAATGAGCAAAAAGAACCACATGTCAGCTTGGCATAATTTTAAAAGTGAGAGCCCAAGGAAGAGACTCAAATGAGTGCCAACTCTCCATTCGAGGTCCAAAATAAATCAAATGGGTAGTGGGCCTGAATTAGTTATGTATAGGAGGGTTGGTGGAAACCCCATGTGTCTCAACGATGTAATTTCAAAGGAAGGATCAAGAACGGAGGCTCCAAACTTGTGCCAGCCCTCCACGTGTCTAAGATTCAAAAAGGGAATAGAGTCGCCCATTTAAATCGACTAATTATGAAAGGACTAGGAGAAGCCTCCACGTGTCTCGGTGACTCACCTTCAAGGGTTGAAGCCAAAGGTGGTCCCCCAAATGAGCACAGAGCTTCCATGTGTCCCAGGCCCAAAAAGAAGAAGTCAAAAGGAGGTAGAACCGGCCGTTGAAAATTCTAAATAGGGTAGAGCTAGTGAAAGCTGCCATTTGCCTCAATGACTTAAATTGAAAAGGAGCTGCCCAAAGAAAGACCCTGAACTAGTGCCAACCCACCATGTAGTCAGAGTCTGAAAGTTGAACCCACCCCAAATCAGTTAAATATAAGAGAGTCAGTAGAATTCTCCACGTGTTATCTTGGTGTAATTTCAAAGGAAGAATGAAGAGTGGGTTTCCAAATGAGCGCTTGTTCGCCATGTGGTCAGAGTCAAAAAATGGGATAGAGCAGGCCCAAATCAGCTAAGTATCTAAGGATCAACGGAAGCCTCCATGCATCGGATCGGTGTAACTTCAAAGGCAAAATCTAGAGGTAGGTCCCAAATGTGTGCTGAGCCTCCTCGTGTCTAGGGTCAGACATATGTCCCCGCCAAACAAAAGGGACTTAGCCAAAAGATAAAGAAATGACCAAAGCAGTGGAAGGAGCCATGTGTCTCTTTAGCACATGATTTAAAATAAAAATCTAAAAGTGGTCCCAAAATGTGCGTCAGCTCTACACGTGGCCATGTATCAATTCAAAGTGGGAAGGTAGGTCACTGGAGGTAGTTTGAATTTTTGAGATTTTGTTTAAAAAGGTGTAAAGTATAAAACTAATCCGCACCTCTCTTGCGACGCCCAAAAGAAGCCACGTGTCAAGCCTAAATTACATGCGGGGAGGTGGGCCTTGGAAGGATTTTTTTCTAGAAATGGTCTAAGAGGCCTTAGGAAGATTTTTTTGCCAAAGTGGAAAATGCGGGCCGACAGGCCCAGGGATGACAAAATGGAAAATGAGAAGATTCCGGGCTTACGGGGGATTTTGGAAAAAAGTGTATTTTCGGGGCTATGTGAGGTTTTTTTATTTTTGCATCTTTTGGCAAAAATCATAGTTTGTATTTTCAGGCCCAGAGATCCGCTTTGTAAAGATTACGTTTTCACCATTTTCAATGTCTCGATGTAGAATCTTTAGATGACCATATATTTTGACTGGAAGCTTGGATTTGAGCAAGAGAAGACTTTTTGGAAAGGTCTCAACCTCCTCTATGCAATGGGAGGCCGAAAATTTAATTTTGACAAGGTTAGGTGGGTGAAAAATAGTAAAATGTATTTTATGCCATTAATGAAGGATCTCGATTACTTCAACTACCCAGATCTGATCTAGATTTTCCATCTTTCCTTCTCCAACATGCCAAACAGACATGGGGAACTAGAATTGACAGATTGTAGGTGGATTTGTAGGGCATTGATGTATGGGGTTGAGCTTTAAGATTAGAATCGAGTTTCTCTTCCTTCTCTCTAGTTTTCATCGTCTATATATTGTAAACACTTCTCATTTGAGAAGGGTAGACATTTTGGGATGTGGGGAGACATTCTACCAAGCATTTTTATGCCTGTGAGCATCCATGTAATGTTTTTTACATCTTATAGAGCAATAAAATCATGTTTTGTGGTGTTCTTCAACCCTTTCTCATGTTTTGATTGTTTCTTTATGCCTCTCCATCTCGTGTTTGTTTCTTGTGCATGTATTTCACATTTGTAGGTGTAAGATGTCGTGCTTCATGGAGTTTCAATGGTGGATTTAGATCTAGCTATGTGTCACTTCTGTCTAACCTCCCTCATCTCCTTTTTCCCCTGTTTCATCCTCCCTCAACAGAGTATCTCGCCACTTCCTTTTTTGGTGTATCACCACTTAGTGTAGGCTCTCTTTCACTCTCTCTCTCTCTCTCTCTCTCTCTCTCTCTCTCTCTCTGTCTCTCTCTCTCTCTCTCTAAGAGTCTCCTCGGGAGTGGTTGGATTAGGATAGATTAGATTTTCCTACACTAGAGTAGCTTTTGGCAGGTAGTTTAGGAAGTAGGAACCAACCTTCTATGGAGATCCATCTCAAGTCCGTAGGTCCCACAACTTGAGAGATGGTCCCATGTTGTGCAATCACACTAGATGCCCCATTTCAAACTCAATACATTTGGGGGTGTTGTGATTTTGCTACAACAGTTTTGACACGCCCAATACGATAGGTATGAAGCACCTTACCACTTCATTTCATCAATTTGATGTGTTGTTGGTGAGATTCAACCTTTTGAGGCACATGCAAAGCACATCTGGTGACTCCATCTGGTCAACAAACAATCTTTGAATTTGTAGACCTTCTCCCATCCATTTTGATCCATTATTCTTTCCAAATCTTTCATTTCCATCCATTCCATGAAGTTGTGTAACCATGACTTCATTTCCATCTTGGAACTCACATTTGCAGGCAGCAAAGATAGTGCGACCACCTCCAATGTATTTCTCAACTCCTCCAGATCAGCATTATGATCAGATCCAGAATCATCATGCTTACCCATATGAACAGGTTTGAGCTAGTTTGGCTATGGAGCTTATCAAGAACAAGGGTATGCATATATTGACAACATTCAAACTGATAATGTTGGTTTTCTTGAGAAGATTCAAAGAATAAAGGCCAACACGATGCATTCCAAGGCTACACATAAATCGATGAAGGCATTCACGATTGGTTATAGGGCACCTTGTCCATGGTTAGGCCCTATGTCAAGATGTTTTAGCCCTCATGAGAAGATGGACTTCATGATTGAGATGCTACCCCAACTTGTGCAGTGGGCTGAGGAGATAGAGGCTTACGAACGTGGTGTCAAGGAGCCTTGTTAATGGGTAAGTTCTACACCATCATTTGGTAATTTTTCTTCAATCCCTAAGCAAAAACATCTCAACCTGAGCTTCAATCACCAAGCTTCTCATTTTCTGCCCCAAATGTTGTTTTCCCTTCTCCATCTCCTAGTCTTCCATCTTATCTCAATTCTTCTGCCATTTTCCCTTCCAAGTAGTCATCCCCTCCAAACAAACAAGAAGTTCCACTTCCCTCTCCACCACAAAAAACAACAAAACTGGTTGAATCCCAACCTACCCCTCCTCTTGCATCCCCAAATCCATGTTGGGAAGATGAAAATCAAAACCAGCCAAGGAAAACAAGAAGAGGAACCCAACAGAGAAGAAATGATAGAAAATCTAAAGATTTGGGCTGCCATATTTGGGTTTACAAAGATCCCCTTGATGGTTAAGCCAACAGAGGAGGTCAAGGTTAAAGAGCTAGTGGTGGCTGAGGCTGAGTTTGCAGCAATAAGAACAAGAAGGAGAAGATCAAAAATCTATTTTCTCTGAATATAGTGTCCATAATGGCACTTTGTCTGAAGAGGATGTTGATCTAATCCAAGCTGCATAACTAGTTAAAGAGGAAGAACAACCAGCTCCAAGTCCCATTGAAGAGGAGAAGTTGGGAGAGATCAAATCAGAGTTGAGGCCACTTAGTGAAGAAAACATTATTGAAGATTTTTTTCTTTCATTTGAAGTGCCTGATTTGATTGATGAACCCATGATGGAGGAGGACCATATGGTTCCAAAAACTCCAAGTGTGGAGCAGGCCACAAAAGAACCTTCAATTCTTTCTCCCACTTTATCCCCTTCAAGATCTAATGTTGAAGAAGAGTTTGATATTTCAAAATTCATGTTTAAGGATGAAGAGAGCCATGGTGAGCAAGTTTAAGATCAGGAGGATAACATGGAGGAGGTCAAGCACATACAACAAGACAACAATGTGGCAAATTATTTGTTTGACTTATAGGATGGCTTTGATGGAGAGGAGCCCATGGAGGTCACACATTTTCTCCCTCCATCATCCACCTTTTAATCACATGAGCTACTACCATGAAGGAGAGCATTCAAGGACAACAAAATACACTTCATAAATCCCTCTAGAACCAAGGTTGGAAGATATGAATCTTCCATGTCCATCACAGGAGAAGGAAGGGAAAGAACAAGAGGATGTCACCATCTCTTCGACACCATCCACCTAGGAAGGTCCGAAAGAAGACTCCACTCTTGGAGTTTAAATTCAGATCCATGGGAAAATTCAAAGGACCAGATTGTGCCTAATCAAGTACTTGGCTTTATTGGAGCCAAAGGAGAAGCCAAAACTAGTCATGCCTACTTCAGGGCATGAGGATAAGCTCCAAAGTACCAAGGATCAGCCATGCAATACTTCTTCAATCCAAATACAGAGAAACTAAAATAAGTATCTGTCTTGTTTTCAGTTGACACCTTGATGATTTGGGTGGTGGATCAGCTTATAGTAAGTTTTTCACTCATACAAGCAGCCATATTGCATAAATCATTTGCATGGTTTCCATTTTTGAGAAAGGTAAGCTACTTCTCCTTGCAGGATTTGTTTGAGTTCCCTTTACTTCTAGTTAGTTTAGGTTAGTTTAGGTTATTTTAGGTTTGTTTTCAATAGAAGAAGTGCTTTTACACACTCTACATGTTCCACTTAGAGCATGTATGATTTTCATTTTTGTGCATAGTGTGTGTTGTGGTGTTTGTTGCTCGTGTGCAGTTCATTCAAGGATCAAATTTGTGTTTACTAGGTAGAATCCATGCCCAATGGGTGCTTCAAGGCTATTGGTCCCTTTATCTAGTAGGTAGATGTCCCCATGATTTCCCAAACTATTATCTTAATTTTTCCCCTTGCAAATTGATCAAACATGACCCTCCACATGAGATAATCGAAGAGTTAGCTATGTCCTGTGAGCTCACATTCAAATCCAAATATGAGAGATAGGAAAGACTCTACATTGGAGGAGCAAGATCGAAAATGGAGGCTAACAATGTCAAAGGAGGCCAGAGGCTCACAAGAGGAAAATAAGGAAAGGCTCAAAGTTTCAGACTTTGCCACATACGATTTGTCTTGGGGCCAAACAATAGACCCACAGAAGGTGCCACACATCAGTATGGCACAATTCAAAAAGGGCACATCAAAACAGATACCCCAAATATGTGTGGAGATTCCACATATCCCAGGTCTAAAAAGGGACATATTCAGTTGTTAAAAAGTCCAAACGAGTGAAAAGAGCTATGTGTCGGCTTAGCATAATTTTAAAAGTTAGAGCCCAAGGCAGAGACTCAAATGAGCACTGACTCTCCACGTGTCTAGGGTCCAACAGAAATCAAATGGGTAATGGGCCATAATCGGTTATGTATAGGAGGGTCGGCGACAACCCCACATGTCTCAATGATGCAATTTCAAAGGAAGGATCAAGATTAGAGGCTTGAAACTTGCGTCAGCCCTCCACTTATCGAAAAGTCAAAAAGGGGACAGAGCCGACCATTTAAATCGACTAAGTATGAAAGGATCAATGAAGCATCCACTTGTCTTAGTGGCACACCTTCAAGGGTTGAAGCCAAAGGCAGTCCCCCAAAGGAGCGTGGAGCTTCCATGTGTCCCAGGACCAAAAATAAGAAGTAAAAAGGAGGTAGAACCAGTGCGTGAAAATTCTAAAAAGAGTAGAGCCAATAGAAGGTGCCACATGCCTCGATGATGCAAATTCAAAAGGAGCGGCCAAAATAAGGACCCTAACCTAGCGCCAACGCACCACGTGGTCAAAGCCCAAAAGTTGAACTAGCCCCAAATTGGTTAAGTATAAGAGAGTCAGTAGAATTATCCATGTGTCATCTCGGTGCAATTTCAAAGGAAGAATCAAGAGCAGGTTTCCAAATGAGCGTGGGTTCGCCACGTGGTTAGAGTTAAAAATGGGACAGATCAAGCACAAATCAGGTCAGTATCTAAAGATCAATAGAAGCCTCCATGCATCGGCTCAGTGCTACTTTAAAGGAAAAATATGGAGGTAGGTCCCAAATGTGCACTAAGCCTCCACGTGTCCAGGGTCAGACATATGGCCCCGTTAAACAAAAACGGACTTATCCAAAACACAAAGAAATAGAGAAAATCTGTGAAAGGAGCCATGTGTCTCTTCAGCGCAACATTAAAAGTAAAATTCGAAAGCAGGTCCCCAAACTCGTGCCAGCTCTACATGTGGCCATGTTTCAAGTCAAAGTGGGAAGGCGGGTCACCGGAGGTAGTTTGAATTTTTTGGATTTTGTTTCGAAAAGGCGTAAAGTATAAAAGTAAGCCACACCTCCACCGACGCCTAGAGAAGCCACGTGTCAAGCCTAAATTACATGCGTGGATTCGGGCCTTGGAAGGATTTTTGCCATAAGTGAGCAAGTAGGCCTAGGAAACATTTTTTCCAAAGTGGAAAATGTGGGCCGGTGGGCCCAGGGATGACAAATTGGAAAATGAGAAGGTTGTAGGCTGGCGGGGGCTTTTGTGAAAAAGTGTATTTTCGAGCCGATGGGGCTGTGGAATGTTTTGTGATTTTTACGTCTTTTCACAAAAAGTGTAGTTTGTATTTTCAGGCCCATGGATCCACTTTGCAAATATTACGTTTTTTCCATTTTGCATAGTCTCAATGTAGAATCTTCAGACGGCCATTTCTTTTGACTGAAGCTCATATTTGAGCAAGAGAAGCCTTTTTGGAAAGGTCTCAACCTCCTCTACATCATGAAAGCCTAAAAATTTAATATTTAAAAGGTTAGGTGGGTAAAGAATAGGAAAAATGTCTTTTATGCCATTAATGAAGGATCCGATTGCTTCAACTACCCAGATCTGATCTAGATTTTCCATCTTTCCTTCTCCAACATGCCAAACCGACATGAGGAACCCAAATTGACAGATTATAGTTGGATTTGCAGGGCATTGATGTTTGGTGGTTGAGTTTTGAGAGCATAATTGAGTTTCTCTTCCTTCTCTTGGGTTTTCATCATCTATATATTGTAAACACTTCTCATTTGAGAAGGGGAGACAATCCAACATGTGGGGAAACTCTGTAAAATTTGTTTCCCAACTCCATTTTGATTTGTAAGCATTCTCCTATGCCTCGGAAAACATGTTTGTTCCTCTGAGCATCCATGTAATGGTCCATGCACCTTATAGAGCAATAAAATTGTGTTTTGTAGTGTTCTTCAACACTTTCTCATGTTTTTATTGTTTCTCTATGCCTCTCCATCTTGTGTTTTTTTCCTATGCATGTATTTCACATTTACAGGTGTAAGATGTCATGTTTCATGGAGTTTTGATGGCGGATTTGGATCTGGGTTTGTGTCACTTCTTTCTGACCTCCCTCATCTCTTTTTTCCCTGTTTCATCCTCCCTCAACAGAGTATCTAGCCACTTCCTTTTTGGTGTATCACCGCTTATTGTAGGCTTTCTTTAACTCTCTCTCTCTCTCTCTCTCTCTCTCTCTCTCTCTCTCCCTATCTTCTTGGAATGGTTAGATTATGATAGATTAGTTTTTCTTGCACTAGAGTAGCTTATGGCAAGTAGTTTAGGAAGCAGGAACCAACCTTCTCTTGAGGTCCATCTCAAGTCCACAGTCCCACAGCTTGAGAGATGGTCCCATGTTGTGCAATCACACCGGATGCCCCATTTCAAACTCAAGACATTCGAGGGTGCTTTGATTTTTATACATCACTCATTACTCTTGATTATGCTATATTGCTCTCCAAATCTCAATTACAAGTAATTTTTTTATCATCTGAAAGTGACTTAGTCATTGTTTATTTGTTCCTTAGACATTCATGTGAAAGTAATGCAAATAATGAAAGGTTGCAACTATCAAAAAAATTGGATATGTCTTTGGCTACTTGACTCTTATGATAATTTTGTATAAGATTTCTATCACCTTGGAGGACTCTTCTTAACTTATTATTAGATAAATGGTATTTTCAGAACTAAGACTGATAATTATCTATCCATACTACCGACCTTGGGTAATGACGTCCTTAGATAACATTGTTTACCCTTGTTAATCAATGTCAATGTTGATTTCAATTGAGACTTGGGTAATTTTGGGGATTTCTAGAAAATGTCATCCCATTATTCTTATCACTCAATGTAAATGTAAATTTTAAGTCCCATGTTTGAGTATGAACTCACCACTCTAGTTTAAGACGTAGATATATACATAACTTGGGATCTAATGGGTAATTTGTGACCTAGGAATTTATTGAGTTAAAATAACATGTGTTACGTATATGGGGAAAATTTAAGATAGACCTCTCTTCAAGGAAAATATGTGTTTGTTATTCACTTGACATCTTTGGGAATGTGTGACATGGAAAGTTGTTGTAAGTCCACCATTGTATAATTTTAAAATTTACTTAGAATATTTTTTTACTAAGGGTAAAAGGTTATTTGATTGGAATACTACCCAGGAGGTACATAAAAATTTTCAACACCAAGATAAAGTAGTGAAAGACAAAGAAAAACACACAAAAAAAAATCTTCCCATGAGCCGAAAAACACAATGAATACTCAGTATAAGGAAGACAATAAATGCATGCTAGGAAAATTGCAAAATAGAGGGAAATCACCCCTAGAGAGATAGGATCTTTTTATTTCCTCGATTGCAATTTATTCCAACCCTTTTCCTTCAAATAGTGATATATAAGTTCCTCATGATTCCTATTACCAACTATTTTAAAAACATAATCTTGATAGCATGAGCCTTCTCAGAAATCAATCACTTTGATTTTTTTACAATCACACTGAACCTTTTTATCGATGTTCTCAAACAAAGACTCTAGATTACCATTTTATTCAAAATTTAATATGATTTCAATTTTACTGGGGGTCAGGATTTCAATAGATCTTGTTTCAAAATATTGGTGAACAATTAAGCTCCCCTCAAAGTTGTTATCGGTATCTCCAACAAGTTCACACTCAACGTCGAAATCCATCTCTCTGAGTAAGAGGGATACCACTCCATATCAATATAATGAAATTCATTCTCATTATAATCATACACTAGGGAAAATTGGGTCCTAGCCACATCATTCACTGACTACTTTAAGGGGAAGCCATGTTCGAGGCCCCAACCAAAGGTGTATCTTCATTTTGATTTGTTCCTCTCGTATCAAAAAATATTAGTCTACCGATATTGAGCACATATTTATCCAACTAATCGGTTGGCTCACACATATCACCTAGAACAAGCTTGACATGGAAAGCAGTGCCTTGGAACCATAGCCGATGGAAGGACCCACATCGATTATAATGTACCTCATCTTTCCAATAGGAGATGACGCTATGGAAGGGAGGTTTTCGTCCCACTTTTTTATCCTTCTTCGATGAAGACAATCCTAGCTACATCCTCATTGGCCAATCTAGGAAAGACTCCACCGAGCCCACATTAGACTATCTTGTGTAAAATTGTTAGGGTTTGAACCCCATGTGTCTACTCTTTTTCAACAACTCTTTTTAATACAATCCGCTCTGAAAAATAAATTTTTTTAATAACCCAAATTTGTGGAGTAACATTAGATCTAACCATAAGACCAGCATCATGGCCCCATAGTTGTTCACTTTATGATTGAATCCCTTGTACTTGTTACAGAACACCGGGTAATTTTAGTACTCTAAAACTTGAACCATAGCTCCTTGGGATTAAACTAGATGGATGGAAGAAGGAAGAGGCTTACCTAGTAGCACGATGAAACATAACCTAGCCACTACCATTCCCATCTTGATAAGAGTTATGGGATTAATTGATGAAAAATTACCCAGGGCCATAGAAATACCAACAAGCACCACTTTTTCCCATAATTCCATATTCAGAGTAAGTATTCTAACCCACACATGCTAGGTATTAGGTGTAATATTTCATAAATCCATGCTTGGGTACCACCATGTTAAATGAAAAACCATTTTACTAAAGAACCAAGGGCCACCAGTAGTGGCTCTATGGTATTCATCTTCTGGTATGAATTTAAAGAGGAAAGATCTGTTGGAGATGACAACCACCTCAATTCCCCCAATAGGTGTTCATATTCTCCTTTCTCGTGCCCTCATCGAACTAATGTTATGACCGATGCTAGAAAATCATCCAATGAGACATAAACATACCATTTTTTTACTCTACACACCACATACTTTGGGATATGCAGAAAGAAGGCATGTTTTGGCCCAAATGTTTGTATCCAAATTAATTATCCCTTGGAAGCTGAGAAGCATCACAGATTTAGCAAGACACTTAGAGATAGATAGATCATATTAATAGTCGTTTTATATCGAGGAAGGAGATATAGCTGGTTCTTTATCACTCGGGCATTGGAGAAATGGATAACACCTTCATTAAGGATTTGATCTATCCTCACTACTTTAGGTCGTTCCTTTCGACTAGGGTAAGAGGACCCATTTTTTAACCTCTGTTGGTGAAGGACATGAAGATATCCTTCTTTGCGCAATTTTCAGGGGAACCTTAAGAAAATATGATCAATACTCCATAATTTAACTCTCACGAGTTATCACTTCTAAACAATAGGGATATTTTCTGAGCAATGTTTGGTTTACTAAAGACACTTAAAATCTTCTTACTTCTATATTTTGGCAGTAGAATTTGTTCATTTGTTTATACATAACACAAACAAGGTTATTTCTAGTAGGATTCATGGTTATTTGAAATTTTTGGTGGGAGATTAGGCAAGATGAAGTTGATTTCACGAGATCTTTGAGAACCTTTACAACAATTGGAAAAATAACAGACATAATGCTTCATAATAGCCAAAATACTCCTTCAACTAGAAGGTGTGCATCAATGGAGCCCCAAATATGTACAGTTTTACACAATCTTTAAGAATTCAACATGAAGCCTCAAGCTAAAGAATCAATTAAACATTAACAACCCCTAGTTCCTCATGCCTAAGATACACTCAAAGGTTTACATACAATTTTTATCAACAAAATTAAAGTAAAGAGATTTTAAATTGTTTATCTCATTACAAGATGAACGCGTTCTTTCATAATGAAATTGGAAATACCACTAAACTATCACACGAAAGAGATCCTATGTGATTTGGAGGGATTTTACAATAAGATTGCAATAGAGACATCAAAACCATTTGAAAACATTATGAAATAAAAGCAAACACAAATTTTCCTAAGATCAACACAGATTAATTCGATATCTATTAGATTTATCGTAGCAGGGGAAAGTTTCTTGAATAGTCTTAGAGCTTGTCAATGGTTGTACACTTGCAACCATCTTAACATGATCAAATCTAAAACACAAGAGAATAATAGGTTTCTCGGATGGTATCTCAGGAAGATGCGATTTCTCAAATTTTCTAGTAAAAATTAAACACCACGACCATTTCCAACAATCTTCTCATTACATTTATATAATTCACTCACTCACTCATCCCAAATTTCCCCCAAAAAAAAAATATTCCAGAATCCTTTTCTTGTTACCAATTTGTCTCAGAAAGTGATGTTTAACAAATTTACACCTGAAAAATTTCTAGGTGGAAAAATCATGAATTGATCACGTTATGAGACCCTCAACCATGAATGAGATGCCATGCCATAAATTTTTGACAATCCTTCCCATCATTCTTATTCTCAAAAATTTGTCATGTGAGAAATCCCCTTTTAATCATTTTTAGGTGGCTCTTTTTAAAAATATAGAAAGCTTTTTCAGATCTCGAAAGCAATCCTTGTCACCCTCGAGAAAACACCTTGACAAATGAGTACTCTCACATGGATGCCTGCATTCGTGCATTGTGAGTCTGAGTGTCCTCGCATGGATTATACCACATTCTTGCCCTGTGAGTCTGAGTAAGCCAGGTGCAAAGAGTAGTTAGCAGAAGCCTCCATGGGTTTCCTTGGCGCAACTACAAAGGTGAAGTATAGAGGTAGGTTCCCAAATGATCACAGGCCTTCCATGTGTTCAGGACCCAAGGAAATTTCCTTGGCCTTTGAAAAAGTCTTAGTATAAAAAGGAGCCAGTGGAAGCCTTCATGTGTCTCCTTGGCGTAACTTTGATATGGTGCCCAAAAGAGGAGACCATAAACAAGCGTGATCTCACCAGGTGTCTCAACCCATTAAATTTGTTGAAAGAGTTTAAGGACCAGTGGAAGGTACCATGTGCCTAGGGTCCAAGAAAATTTCTTTGATCATTTAAAATTCTAAGTATGGGAAGATCCAACAGAAACCTCCACGTGTCCCTTCGGCGCTTCTTCAAAATTAAAGTACAGGGGCAAGTCCTAAATAGGTGCGGGCCCTCCACATGTCCCAGGCCTTAGAAAGTTGCTTTAGAAGTTTTAAGTATAGAGAGCAGCCAACAGAAGCCTCTACGTGTCTCCATGGTGTAACTACTAAGGTAGTACCTAGAGGCGGATCCTCAAATGAGCACCGACCCTCCACGTTGACAAACTTTGAGTTGAAGTAGGCCTTAGAGTCTCGAAACACCCCGGTGACCCACCTCTCCACTTCTAACTTTTGATGTGGGCCCCAAAAGACTTGCGGATTATTTCATAACTTTTCTCCTTCCTATAAAAAGGTAAAAAACTTCAAAATGTTCTACCGACCCACCTCCCTACTTGTAACATGAAAAAATGCCACGTGTCCTTCTTCGGAGTCAAAGTAAGACTTTTTCCCTACCGCTTTATAATTTTTGAATAGCCAATCATAGACTATTGGGGCTATGGGGCCAATTTGGTAATTTTTACAAATGTGACGAAAGTGACAAATTTCACCAAAAAGACTTGACGGCCACATCAAATAAAAAAACACATTTTCACAAATGTTGGGACCAAAATTTGACAGAAAACATAACTTTGGAAAAATAGAAGGAAGGGGAAAACCCAAATTCACACCCAAATTACAAATTATTTCTCATGCATAGATAAATGGAAGAAAATATCTAGACTAAATGTGATCCTTGACCAAAAGAAAGGACTGATCATGACAACAAAATGAAGGAAACAAATTTCACATATCAATACAGGGAGATAGAGAAAACTTCAAACCACACGGACTAAGACATTTTTGAACAAACAAGGAGAGATTAAATTGAGCACCAACATCAGATCTGACTCGGGGATGAGCATTCCCTACGAGTGCCACAAGAAAAATAGACCATTTGCCAAAAATCCAATGGGAAATGGAGTCAAAAACAAGCTTACAGAGCCGAAAGACAATAACCAAATACCCCAACATGAACTCAGAAACAAACAAAAAATGGTCACTAGGGACCAAGACAAACCAAAACAGAAAAACACAAAAGAAGAATGAAACCAAAAGATTGTACACTATATAATCATGTGCACCATGATTCAGAGAAAACAATCAAAGAAAATTTGCAAGTGCCTTTGATTCTGGATATGACCATGCTAAGAAGTCCTAATATGTCTTTAAAAAATGGTCATATGATTGTTTCTCTTTTGCGTCCAAGCTGCTATCTGACCACATTTTTTAGGATTAACATTTATGGCTATGTGTAGTTTTTCAACATATCTCGAGGCTACGTCAAATATCAAAGTCCTAGGAAAATCAATCTACTCAGGATATCTGCATTGATCAATTTCATACAACATAGCTCACAAAGTTATCAACATTAGTGTCTGTGTGTAATACTTCATAAGAAGCATTGTTGGGGTCCTCAATGAGATATAACATTTTTTTCACTGTAACTTCACAACGCTGGCTTCATTGGTATGGTGGCATAAGACATGCCCATTTTCACACTTCCACCCACACTAGCTGCCCACTTTCTAGATAATAAAATTCCCCACTTAGCAGGATAATACACAATTACTACATTAAAAGTTAAGTACTTGCCTAGATAAGCTCCCAATTGCACTACTAAACCCTTGACACATCCAACTATTGGCACCTCTCTCAATCCACGGAAGTAAATTTCCCGTAATCTATTATTACTTTGAGATTCAACTCATTCATGACCTCAAGAGGAATTACATTACACGAGGCTCTTGAATCAAACATGCAGTTATGTAACAATCTATCCTTAATAATCAAAGTAGTAAAAAATGCATCCACATTCATCTGAGACTCAACCAAAGAAGTTCCCAAATAAACCTCAGGTGGTTCACCCAATTCCTCCAATGCTTTTGGTTTTTCTAATTCTGCAATGGCAGGAGAAACCTCTACATTTTTTACATTTTTACCCTAGGTGACCTTTTCTTGCTTAAGCCCCAAATACTTAAACACCCTCTTCTAATGTTGAGGGATTCTAAGAAATTCAACAATAGGAATAGTAATCTTGATCTGACTCAAGATTTGGGCTATGTCACAAGGAATGTATTTCGGTAAGGTAGTATTAGGAGGAAAGTTTAAAAATTCATCTGATGGCACAAGATTTTTCAAAGTCTCAGCATGGGGAGGAACACAAGTTTTATCTGGGGTGACAAATCCTTTTCCAGAGGCATATTTTTTAGGGGTTTCCTTATGGATACTAGTAAGAATTAGAATTTTGGTTTGGCTGAGGCCTTGTCCCTTTGATAACTTTACTTCGGTATTATATTCTTTTTCTGGAAACTACTTGCATTCATTAACAACTTTCTGTCTTTTTCAAGAAGAATTCCTCCATCATACTTTTTAATCATGAATGCCCTTAAGTACTCAAAATCATTATCAGAAACTCAAAAGCTTGTACCATATCAATTTCAAAAGTATGAGTGGGAGAAAGAGGTAATACCCGGTGAATGCAATCCTATAAATCAGTAGAAGTTCTGTAACGCCCGTTAAAACAACCAACTTGAGACGCAAGAAACAACCTAGGATTAATTAGAAAAATTAAGAAATAATTGTTTTTTGTTTAAAAGAGTCTACTACCAGGTTACAAGGCAACAACTGTCACTAATAAGTTCCGGAACAGTTCTAATCTACTAGAGTATACTTTTTTTATTAATAAAAATTAGAGGTCGCAAGGTCTAAAATTTACGGTTAGAAGTTTCAATTAAGTTCAGAGGGTAAATTATCACCATACCCTCTCTCTAACAAGCTTAGACATTCAACTTGATTTTTCTCACACTTAATGCATTCAAAATTTCCCTAAATCACTTCCATTGGATAGGAAATTTCCTCACCTTTCCATTGATACAAAGAAATCCCCCTAACTCCTCATAAAAATCAAGTTATGGGCCAGCTGACCTTAGGGTGAAAAGTTTCCACAAAGGCGGGCCTGCCGGCCTAGGGAAGAAAATTTTCCCTTGTGTGGGTCAGCGGAGCGGGGAAGAGTTTTAGTGATTTTTACCTCTTTGGTGTAAAAGTGCAATTTTTCTCTACACACCCATGAGCCCAAAGAGGACACGTGTCGGCTTAAAAATGCTCAGGTGAAAAGTTGAGTCATCGGAACATTTTAAGGCATTAAGCCTTTTAGGTGGTAAAATGCTAAGGGATCAAATTGATCCGCGCCTCCGCCGACGCCCAAGGTGGCACATGTCAAGATCTGATTGGTGCAGGGAAAATGGATATGTGGGGAAACATAAAAATTTTAGACTTTTGTTTCAAAAAGTGCAAGTGGTTAAATTTTACGCGCGCCTCTGCCGATACCTAAGACTGCCACATGTCAGCCTTTCATTGGCTCAATGTGGGACTAGCAAGTTGGTGGAGAGGTTTTAAAAAAATTTCCAAAGGAAGAGGGCAAAAAGGTTAAGTTCCAAAATACTCCCGTGCCTCCACCGAGACACGTGGCAAAGCACCCTATTGGCTGCGGGTTGGCGGGGCTACGCGGAAGATTGTAAAAATTTTCTAAAAACTATTTTCTTGAAATTATTAAGTTGCAAGAGTTCCGCCCCTCCGCTATCACCTCAAGGTGCTATGTGGCAGCCCCTAATTGGTTGCGGACCAACAGGGAGGTGGGGAAATTTTTTAAAAAAATTGCAAAGATTTTCCCCTAAGTGTTTTAAGGAAAAAAAATTCAAGCTGCGTGCCCGCCAAGGAAATTTTTTCCAAAATTTTCTGCTAAGGAAGGATAAGTTATGATGGTGATAAATTTTAATAGAGAGCTCAATTTTGGGAAAATGAGGATTTTTGGAAAGATCTCGACATCCTCTTTGTATAGGTATCATTAATTTTATATTTTCAAAAAAATTTAAGGGGTTAATTTTAAGAAAATGGCCTGCAAGATTTTTAAAAGTAAACTGGTAAATTTTAACTTATAATTTTTGTTTAATTTGATCTTCTTCTTCACTCAACATGCAAAAAAGACATGGAGGATTTTTCTAAGAATAATTTAGGAAGATTTTGGAAAGTAATTTTTCTTGATGGATTTCCAATTCAAAATTTTACAACTTCTGACAGCAAAAAGATTGTGAAAGGTTTGGGTGCGATTTTGCAATGTTTTAAAATATTTCCTTAAGTGATTTTTTTCAAATTGAACTCATTTATACCCTGGCATGTTCAATTTTAATATTTCATTGTTATTTGTTGCTTGTAGGTTCAAATTGTTCATTTTAGATTAATTAATTTCAAGTTTAAAATTCAAAACATAGGTCAATTTCTTAAAGGATCTATTTATCATTTTCATCTTCCAAATATGGAAATTCATTTCTATTCTAGTCTAATACATTTAGTTGTTTCAACAAACCATTTAATGGCTAAAATGTAAAGTTTGGTTTCCAATTTTGTCTTATTTTCAAAAGAACAAGGTAATACAGTTCCTTCATATGTATTCCTTTCTTTCAACTAGAGATTTCAATAACATTTAAAGATCGATTTCAATGCAACAATGCAAATGAAGAAAGGTATTGCAATCCTTTATTGATTTCAAATACAACTTTACATCTCTCAATTTCTTGAATGTAAATAAAAAATTTCAATTTCTTCCTTTCAAATGAACAAAACACAGTATATATCTATCTTTCACATTCTTTCAAAGAAAAGAAAAGTCTATCTCTTTTTCATTTCACTTTACAAATTTCATAATCCATACAAAATATTTCCATTTCAAAACATTTACAAATTCATTCACTTCAAAGTGGGAAGGGTTACAATGAGATTTCATTTCACATGGAACTCTCAAACTATCTTTCTCCTTTGCTCTAGAACAACAACATGAATTTCTCCTTTTTGGATCACAACAAAGGCAGGGGAAAGGCAAAACTCTCCACCCAACCAAGACATCTAATGAAAGGAGAAGCCATCCTTCTTCATTGGCTCCCGAGCCCCAACCACAATGCAATAAGAAATATATTTCAACTCATGGAAACAACAAGCTTCCACATCACAAAGTAATCTTTCAACATGCACATTTCAAATTAAAAACACAGTCCAAAAAAATCAGCAATTTTGCAACCACATGAAAGACATCACACAAAAATTAGGCTTCACCATGCAAGCCAAAGGAGCAAGAACTATGGGGGAAGCTGCTTATGCCTCCCAATGGGAATTGGGTATCCACATGTAGCAAACCGCCAAAATAAATCATCTCACATATCCTTATGCCCCCACAAAGTAAGAAATGCAAGCTATTTCTTTTCCATGGTGGATCCCAATCCCAAACTCCCTCCACAAGAATTCTGATGCCACTGGCATTCCCTTATGCCCCCCACATGGATTCCCCATAGCCTTCTCCTACACCATTCCTAGGTAGTCTACCCAAACAGCCCACACACATGCTAACACATTCACACAATAACATGTACATTTAAAAAAAAAGTATTTCAAGAGCCAAGCTCTTACCTCTCCATGATGGAGTTGTCTAAGTTCCAAAATAACAATCTCTAATCCAATGCAATCAATCCAAACAGCCAAACACAACATGTAACAGTCTTCCCAAAATTTCCTCCAAATCAAGAGCTTCAATTAACAAGAAAATTTTCCCCAAGGAAACATTCCCAAAAGTTCAAAAACCCAAAAAAAAGCAAGGAGTTCTAATTTTATAGAAGAGGGAAGAGAAGAGGATGAGGTGGATCCATGTAGGATGCCATATCACCCATCCTTAACTCCAACTCAAAAGTCAAATTCATTCTCAAATGCACAATAAAGAGGTGGGTGAATAATATGACAATAAACTTGCACACTCCAAAAATCTCACACCCCAAAGGACTAAATTTAATAAAATATAAGAAGAGTGCAAATAAAACTTGCAACTTGACTTATAAAAATGCATTAAAAATGTCTAAAATCAACCCTCCAACCATAGGTATGGTTGGTAAATAAAATTAAGAGGTATGGGACAAGTTTTACTTGTCCCACAAGCCTCCAAGAACAACATCCAAGGACAAATTCAAATTTCCAAGGATGTGGAGTGTTTCATACTCCAAAATCTGACTTACACAACTCTTACACATACTTACACATCACTTACCACATTTGATACAAAAGCCAACAACTTTTATATTTACTTTCTTATATCCCAAATTTGATTAATTTATTTATTTTAACATTATGATTACTCACATTAATTCTCCATAATTAAAAGAATAAGGAGAGGGGTAAAAGCACCACAAAATAAACACATGCAAACGTAATAAAAAGGAACCACATTAATAAAATACACATAACCCCTTGGTCACATTCAAAGGTAATCCCGCCGATGATGGAACCCCTAAAAAAATACAACACACACAACAAAATATAGGTGCCATGGTCACCTTGTTGAATTCATCTAGAATTTCAATGTGGATGGTCTCCACCTTCCTCGATGTTTGTTGTGATGTTTTAACTCAGTAAAACACAAATACCTCTTTTAGCCTCATAGCCATATCGGAACATCCAACATGATATTAATATAATCACAAAATCATCTACACATGTGAATCACAACAACATTAATGAAATCAACAATATCTCTTACAATTTATATCAACAACTATATCATCATCATATAATGTCAATTTTATAGGTCTACTCACAATATCCAAAAATCACATGTCCAAACAACATTCATAATATATTCATGTCAAATAATATACCATCATCCACATATGAAGTGTCTCTAATAATCATCATGCATCATAACTAAATCAAGATCAACAATAATCCATGGTCCAACATCTAACTTCATACTAAATAAAAACCATAATAATGTCCATAATGTAATCAACAATATCAAGATCAGTATCAAAAGGTGTCAAAGGAAAGTGGGCACTACAAGTTCTAACACTTATCACTCTGTTGAGGTTGCTCCCTACTATGAAATTGTAGAGAAATCCATCATACATGCATCATCATCTTTCTCATCATCATCATCTTCCTCAACTTCTTTTTCTTCATCACATGGGGAATGGGGCAAGAAACATCTATCACACCACTCCATATCATGGACCTCTTCTACAATAAGAACCGGCAGCTAAAGGATCGGTACCAATCTATTTTCCTAGGGTTGGGGTTGTCTATATCCTGATCCCACAAGCGCTTTACTCCTATCATTTGATCTATGATCACCTCTGGGATGATTTACAAATCTTTCTTGACCTTGTGACTTGCGTTGACCTTGGGAATCTTGTCCAATCCCCTTCTCTACTACGCTATTTTATAGGATATTTTTTTAACAACTCGCCAAAGTTTTTACAACCTCTTCTAGATCCCCAAACTTACTTGCCTGAGGATTTTCTGGATTAATCAGCTTGATATCTTCCCTCTTAGGAGGCTTACCAACTACTTTGATATTGTTTTCAATCTACAAAGCCATGGTGAAGGCCTACCTCAATGTTCCTAGGTTCTTATCCCTTAAATAATAGGCATCCTTTTTGTCAAAATCATCATAATATTTTATCAAACAAGAAACATCACTTGGCCTCAGGATTATAGATAGCCTATTGAGGGTCTTATTGAACCGAGTATTGAATTCATGGATAGATTCATTAGGATTCTTCTTAATATTTTCAAATTCGGACAAAATAAACCTGGGATCTGTCTTATCACCATCTTACAATTTAAAAGCATTTTTCATTTCTGTCCATGAGTCTATTGAGTTGTTATGGTAAAGACTTATACCAGTCACATGCATCCTCCTCAAGAGTATGACTAAACAGTTTTATATACACATCCTCAAATTCAATCTCAAAAACTTCCATCATATTGACAAAGAGTTTTAAATGTTGATCGCCAGTGATAATATTATTCCATTGAAATTTAGGTAGTCTATTTCTAACATCTTGTGGCACTACATTTGGATATCTAGCCATACCTCTAAAATCTACAGGACTAAAAATTTTCACAACAAAAGGAGGTTTGGGTGGTGGTGGGCCATATTGTTTTGAGGAGGTGATCTTCTGAGAAGATACAAAATGATGAGGGATACGGGGTATTTGGAACATAGGAGTATAATATTTAAAATGAATGTCATCTAAAGACTCTGTTTTATGGAAAACCCTATCAACTTTGGAAAATACGGGATAGACCGAGAAGCACACATATCAAACACAAATAAAGGACCCTCTCCAATTGGAGAATTCATATCTATATGAAAATTACCTAATTCAAAATCATTTGAAGAAGAATGGTAATCCTTAACCATAGGTTGATCACTTTTCACAATGGATAACTCTATTCTTGATCCCCGATCTCCAACAACTTTCCAAACTGTTTTTCCTTCAATTTGTTGTTCCCGGGCTTACGAAACAACTTT